>JAJPUD010000936.1:336992-420316 GCA_023553655.1 Myrmecobius fasciatus
TATATATATATATATATATATATATATATATATATATATCTTGTATGTACAAGTTTTTGTCTGTTGTCTCCCTCTACATAATGTAAATTCCTTGAGGGTCTAGACTGTATTTTTGCTTTACTTTTTTTTTTTTTTTAACTTTTTGCTTAATAAATGTTGGTTATTGACCAGTAAGTACAGGTCTGGTGACAGCCCATAATGTCAGATGTCTGAAGATTTGTTTGGTTAAGCTGCAAAGCTCCTTCATTGTTTGCCTAAAGGGTGCTGAGTTTTTTTTTTTTTTTCCTTCTGTAGTAGCTCTTGAAGACCATTATCTAGATCATAGAAGCATTGAAATTACTTGGTGGAAGGGAAATCCATGTGGACAAAATTGCAGTTCCTCCAAATATATATGTGTGTGTGTGTGTGTGTGTGTGTGTGTATGTGCAAATATATAAGAGAACTCAGGAAGAGGAGTATTCCATCCCAGGCCTGCTACTCCATCCACTATACCACCTACCTGCCTTTCTACCAATGTAGATAGCACCTATTCTACAACTTGTAGTATATTACAGAGTTGCCTAAACATATTAAAAGGCTAAGTGGTTTGCCAAGAATTATACAGTGGCAAGGGGGTTAAACTTGGGTTCCTCCTCGTTGAATCTCTATGTAGTAGGCCATGCTATCTCTCAGTAAAAAGGTTAAATTATAGTAGTAATAGTACTAAATAGCCTAACCAGCATTGAGCACAATGTCTGGTATATGCTAGGTATATAATAAATGTTTATTGGGATAAATTAACTACCTTTTCTCCTTGTTGTGTCTATGAAAAAGTACTGTTCAAAAAAACCCAAGTGGAAAGGTATTCCTTTGCAGAAGTCCCAGAAGAAGCTATGAAGATTTTTTAATTTAGAGGATGAAGATAAGGTTTTGATGAGATGGCATGAAGAGAAGGGGCTTTAATGTTGCTGGGGCAAAGTATTCTGAGAGTTATTAATTTGGATAATCCAGTCTGAAAATATGGGGAAATGAACATTTCTTTTTTTTCCTAAAGTGACTGAAGGAGACTTTGAAGTTGAGAAACCAAATTGAAAGCATTTGAGGAAAAAATATTGAGAAAATAGCTCAGTGAAAAAGGGTAAGGACTCTGAAGAAATTTTTTTTTCATTATAAGACTTTGTGTGTCAATAATCAATGACTATACTAATCCACTGTTTGATAAAACCAAAGACTCCAGCTTCTGGGATAAGAACTCACTATTTGACAAAAATTGCTGAGAAAACTGGAAAATAGGATGGTAGAAACTAAGCATACATAGATCAACATCTCACAAACTATATCATGATAAGGTCAAAATGGGTTCATGATTTAGACATAAAGCAAGACTATATAAGCAAATTAGTAGAGCAAGGGATAGTCTACCTGTCAAACTGTGGAGAAGGGGGGAATTTATGGCCAAAGAAAAAAGTGAATATTATGAAATGCAAGATGGATAATTTTGATTGCATTAAATTAAAAAGGTTTTACACAAACAAAATCAATAGACCCATGATTAAATGGGAAGCAGGAAGCTGGGAAACAATTTTTACAGCCAGTGTTTCTGATAAAGGTCTTATTTCTAAAATACATAAAGAACTGAGTCAAACATAAAAATGCAAGTCATCTATCAATTGATCCCTCAAAGAATATGAACAATTTTCAGATGAAGAAAGTTATTTATAGTTATAAGAAAAAATGCTTTAAATCACTATTAATCAGAGAAATGAAAATTAAAACAACTCTGAGGTACCACCTTATTCCTCTCAAATTGGCTAAGATAACAGGAAAAGATAATAATAAATGTTGGAGGGAATGTGGGAAAACTGGGACACTAATGCATTGTTGGTGGAGTTGAGAAATAATCCAACTGTCATGGGGAGCAATTTGGAAATATACCCAAAGAGTTATATCCTTTGATCCAGCAGTGCTATACTGTGCTATACTGTGTGTACCACCCTTTGATCCAGCAGTGTCATTGCTAGGTCTGTATCCCAAAGAGATCATAAAAGAGGAAAAAGGACCCACATGTGCAAAAATATTTATAGCAGCTCTTTTTGTAGTGTCAAGGAATTAGAAATTAAGTGGATGCCCATAAATTAATAAATGGTTGATTAAATTATGGTACACGAATGTAATAGAATGTTATTGTTCTATAAGAAATGATGAGCAGCAAAAAGTTATCAAACTGTGCATACCCTTTAACCCAGCAGTGTTTCTATTGGGCTTATATCCCAAAAAAAATCATAAAGGAAGGAAAGGGCCCCACATGTGCAAGAATGTTTGTGGCAGCCCTTTTTGTAGTGGCAAGAAACTGGAAACTGAATGGATGCCCATCAAATGGAGAATGGCTGAACAAATTATGGTATATGAATGTTATGGAATATTATTGTTCTGTAAGAAACGACCAGCAAGATGATTTCAGAGAGTCTTGGAGAGACTTGCATGAACTGATGCTGAGTGAAATGAGCAGAACCAGGAGATCATTATACACGGCAACAACAATACTATATGATGATCAATTCTGATAGACATGGCTCTCTTCAACAATGAAATGTTTCAAACCAGTTCCAATTGTTCAGTGATGAAGAAAGCCATATACACCCAGAGAGAGGGATATGAAATGTGAACCACAACATAACATTTTCATGCTCTCTATTGATGTTTGCTTGCATTGTGTTTCTTTCTCTGATTTTTTTTTCTTGTAGATACGATTTTTCTTGCACAACAATGATAAGTGTGGAAATATGTATACATATATTCGACTTGTCAAGTATTTTAACATAATTAACATGTAGTGGATTTCCTGCCATCTAGGGGAGGGGTGGGGAGTAGGGGGGATAAATTTGTAACAGAAAGCTTTGTAAGGGTTAATGTTGAAGAATTACCCATATATATCTTTTGTAAATAAAAAGTTTTAATAATAAAAAATTAATAAAATAATAATAATAAAAAAGAAAGAAATGATGAGCAGGCTGATTTCAGAAAAACCTGGACTTTCATTAACTGATGCTGAGTGAAGAGAGCAGAACCAGAAGAACATTGTATATAATAACAGCAAGATTGTTTTATTATCAACTATGATAGACTTAGTTTTTCTCAGCAATATAGTGATCTAAAACAATTTCATTTGAGATGGAAAATGCTATCCGCATGCAAAGAGAGAACTCCAGAGACTGAATGTGGATCAAAGCATACTATTTTTACCTTTTTTTGTTTTTTCTTTCCCATGTTTTTCCCCTTTTGTTCTGATTTTTTTTACAATGTGACAAATATGGAAATATATTTAAAATGATTGTACATATATAACCTACTTCAGATTGCTTGCTTTCTTGAGGAGGGGAAAAAGGAAGAAAAAATTTGAAACTCAAAATCTTACAGAAATGAATGTTGAAAAACTCTTTACATGCAATTGGAAAAAATAAAATACTATTGAGGAGGAAAAGAGTAATTCACATAAAAGAAATTGGTAGATTAAAACAGACTTTGTGTGTGTGTGTGTGTGGGGGGGTATCTTTCAGGAAAGTCACCTATAGTGAGTGGGTACCAATAAATAACAATATAATGGATCTAGATGTTGGTGGGGTTCAGAAACCAACCAACTAGTCCAAATTCTTTGTTTTACAAATCAATCAAATAACAAACATTATCTGTTTATATACACATAATATTGTGTGTTATATAGGCATTGTACTCAGTATTGGGAAAACAATGACATCTGTGAAAATTATAGTAGTCTTCAAGGAGTTTATAGTTTAGCCAGGGAGATATGTTATTATGTAGTTATGTTCAAAATAGGTACAAAATTAATACAAGATGATTTATGGAGAGAAAGCAATTTGCAGTTGGGGAAATCAGGAAAGGCCTCAAGGCCTGATTTTGAAGGTTAATATTTGAACTAATATGGAATATTATTTTTCTATAAGAAACAATCAGCAGGATGATTTCAGAAAGACTTGGAGAGATTTACCTGAACTGATGCTAAGTGAAATGAATAGAACCAAGAGAACATTGTATAATTTGGAATATTCAAATAGAATAGCAATAACAAGATTATGTGATGATCATTTCTGACGGATGTCAAATTTTCTTTTTTTTTTTTTTTTTTTTGCTGAGGCAATTGGGGTTAAGTGACTTGCCCAGGGTCACACAGCTAGGAAGTGTTAAGTGTCTGAGATCAGATTTGAACTCAGGTTCTCCTGACTTCAGGGCTGGTGTTCTATACACTGTGCCAGCTAGCTGTCCCAAGGAGTTTGAATTTTCTTTTCAACAGTGAGGTGATTCAGTTCAATTCCAATGGTCTTGTGATGGAGAGAACTAACTGTACCGAGAGAAAGGACTATGGGGACTGAGTGTGGATCACAACATAATATTTTCATCTTTTTTGTTGTTGTATGCTTGAATTTTGTTTCCTTTCTCATTTTTTGATCTAATTTTTCTTGTGTACCATGATAAATATGGAAATTTATATAGAAGAATTTCACATATTTAACATATATTAGATTACTTGCCATCCAGGGGAAGGAGTCGGGGTGGGGGAGGGGGGGAGGAGAGAGAAAAAAATTGAAACACAAGGTTTTGCAAGAGTGAATGTTGAAAACTATCTATGCATGTGTCTTTAAAATAAAGAGCTTTATAAAAACATTTAAATTGAAGAAAATTAGGAATTTTGAGAAAGAACATGTTTTAAACATGGGGAAAAACCAGTGTGAAGAGAAAGGGGTAGCAGATGTATGAAAACAGGAGGGAAAAAGCTAGGAGGGCAGTACAAATGGTAGGTTGGTTTCAAGTTTGTATTTGATCTTAGAGATCATATAAGAAATCACTGGAGTTTTTGAGTAGGGAAGTGACAGATGTATTTTAGAAAAATTGGCTTAGCAGTTATGTAGGAGACAAATTGCAAAGGGAGAGATTTGGGGGAGGACACCAATTAGAGCATCTTGCAATATTTCCAGATGATGTGGGCCTAAGATAGGATGATGGCTATGTAAATAAAGAGAAGAGGAGAGAAGTTGTAATGGTAAAAATAAAATTTGGCAACCGAGAGCATGTGAAATCAAGGATGACGCTATAATTGTGAACTTGGGTGTCTGGAAGAATGGTGGGGCTCTCAACAGAAATTGGGAAATTTAGAAATCGAGTAAGATTGGTGATAGGGGTAGAGAAGACGTTGAATTTGGTTTTGGACATGCTTGTACATACAATTTGAAATGTTTAATTGGCAGTTGACTAGGACTGGATATATAACTATGAATTATCACCATAGAGATTATCATTAAATCTATAGGAGCTGATGAGGAACTAAGAAAGTGTGTGTAGAGAGAAACAAAAAGAAGGCACAAGAATGAGCCTTGGAGTAGTTAGTGGGCCTATTGTGGAGGATGATTCAATAAAGGAGACTGCCAGAGGGCTAACAAGACACCAAGAAAGCACTATCTCTGAAATTGGTGAGAGAAGAGGAAAGGGGAGGAGAAGGAAGGGAAAATAAGAAGGGGAGGGGAGGAGAGGAGAAGGGAAAGGAGAGGAAAGGGAAAGGAGGAGAGGTGGAATGGGAGGAAAGGAGCATCTAGAAGGAGAGTGATCTTCAATGTCAGATATTACAGTGAGGTCTAGAAGAATAAAAATATGTGATAAGAGGTCACTGTTGATTTTGAAAAGGGCAGTTTCAGTTGAGCAATGAGATTGGAAACCAGATTGTAAAAGGTTTATAAGTGACTAAGAGGAAAAGTGAAAGCAATGAGGGTAGGCAGTCAGGGAACAAGCATTTATTAAGCACTTATCCTGTGCCAGGTACTGTGTGAAGTGCTGGGAATATATATGTAAGTAAAAATATAATCTCCGTCCTCTAGGAGTTTGCATTCTAATGGCAACAGAGGCCATACCACCCCTCTCTTTTACCAGTTCTTCTTTTTTATATATGTATTATATTCCCTTATTAAAATATAAGCACGTTGAGAGCAGGGATAATCTTGTTTGCTTGGATCTAACAACATCTAATATAGTACTGACCCATAATAAAAACTTAAGTTCTTTTTCATTCATACTCTGTATTGTGGTTCTTACATATTTAGAACCTGTTTAAAAATAGGTTTGTGCTGGCTGTTTTGGGAGAAGTCTCAGCTTCTATTGATACCAGTAGGTCCAGACTTCCTTGGAGATCAACCAAATGAGTCCCTATTTGAATTTTGACCTTCTGAGTATAGGGAGTAGAAATGATCAGATGGCTGACTCTGGGAACTAGGTAGGAACCTAGCTAAAAAACTGAAAACTCTTCTTTTACTTTGGAGAGTTAGTCTAATCCTAAGAGTCTAAGAGTCTCTCTATTAAGCATAGATTAGGATATTTCTTCAGATTAATATCTTGTTTTAAATTTTTGATAAGGTAACAAGGTTCAACTTTGAGTAAAGTGATTATATTTCAGATAATTCAGTCTTTTGCTTACAACTAAAGGGAGGAGGTATTCTCTTTTTCTCTACTCCGAGGTTATAAAAGCTACTTTTTCCCTGAGTTGGCTGGAGAAATAGAGGACTAGTGAGAAAATGGAAGAACTCCAGTAGAATTGCCCTGGAATATGAAAAGATTTTCCAGCTCTAGCTGGAAAATTGAGGGCATGATACATTTACCAGAAAAAAAATTGAAATATTTTTAGTTAAAACGTTGCTGTTTCATGGTTCCAGGGATCTTGGGTAAAATTACAGTACTTTGCCAAAAGGAAAAAGTGTGACAAGGACAGGACCCAGGGGGAAAAATGTATTATCACAGAGCATTTTTGTGAGTCACATAGGCAAGCAAGATGAAGAGACTTAATCAGGAATGCAATCCATTGTGTCATCTTAATTTCAGATTTGGGAAGTATTTCTAAAAACATCAAAATCCTGTCTAAACAACAGTTCTTCTACAACCTCTCCAAAAGTTCTCAAGCAGACTTTGAAGACTTGGTGATAAGAAATCCATCCCCTGCTGATGCAGATGATTCCATCTTTGAACAGTTCTAATTGTTAGGAAGGGCAGCTTTGTGGCAGAGTGGATAGAGTATAGGGCTTGGAGGCGGGGAAACCTGCATTCAAGCCTCTGAAACCAGCTGTGTGACTCTGGGCAAATCAACTAACTCTGGCTCAGTTTCCTCATCTGTAAAATGAGCTGGAGAAGGAAATGGCAAAGCATTCCAAAATTTTTGTTGAGAAAGTCCCAAATGGGGTTAGGAAGAGTAGGGCCTGACTGAAACAACTAAACAATAATTTTCCCCTATAACTCCTAATTCTATAGTTTCAAAAGCCTTTTGGTTAATTAAGACTTTTGAGACAACTATATTCCCTTAAGAGAAGGGATAGGATTATAGAGTTAGAGTTTTTAGCCATTGTCTAGATGAAGAATCAGTTCTATCTCTGATACCCTTCAAAAAGTCAAGAAAGGAGAAACTCTGTTATCTCCAGAGAGCTCTTGTGTCTCTTCCCAAAATGCTGCAGGGTAAAAGAATCTTCTCTCTGCCCTCTTCCCCCATCAGAAAGAAAAAATGACAGAATCCACTTGCCTAGTAGGCACAGATGTCAAGCTCAGTTGCTACAAAATTTCCAAGGGGCCTTCACCAAATTAAAATGTAAATTTTTTTGGGGGGGAAATTTCTTAACAAAATAAATAAAAATTCAATACTACATAGATTATATTAATTTGTGCTTTTCTAAACCAATATGCAGACCTGAAGGAATCCCTTTTTATTTGAATTTGAAACTAATGCAGTAAAAAACTGTGTTTCCCAAAGAAAGCATTCCCAGAGAGTCCATCCAAAGAAACTAGTTTAATAGTAGAGAATAGAAACTCAGTACGCAGGGGCAGTAGCTTGAGGGCACCCAAAAAGAGAAAGGACATTGAGGCTAGAGGTCTTGGACTTGTATGCCTGTCTTTTAGGGTCTACTGCTCAAAGACCTACTCTTGCCACAAGATGCTGTGCATTTTTGTGGGAATAGTGCACTCCTGGTTTTGGAGGGAAATGTTTCTGTACTTTTGTTCACATCATGCCATTTCAACAAATTCTTCACATCTTGCCATTTCAGTAAATTCCTTTGAGTTAATCGTACCTTTTCGCTGACTGTTGAAGCTAAATGCATCACTGGGGGATTGTGAGCTTTACATGTACAATCCCCCAAAGTATCATGAGCCTGGGTTCTTGAACTTAGTCTCCACAGGACTCAAACTCTGAATGTGAGTTGGGGATTAACCCCAAAGAGGGGCTAAAGCCACAGACCTATTACAGAAAAAAATCGTAAGGCTTGAGACGATGATCTCAGACATATTTTTAAAAGGGTAGATAACTATGTTTTAAAGGATGGTTTTAACACAGTCTAGCCCAAAGGCAGGGAGACAGAACTTTCAAAACCTCTTCCAGTAAGAAATCCATCTGGAAATGCAAGGTCTTAGGGCAGATATTTAATTTTAACTTGTTGAGGCCAAAGCTCTACATGACCTCTTCAGGGTCATTTCTGTGCCTTCTGTGGGCAGAAAATTTTACTTAAAAAGCTGTTTAGAACTGCCAGGTAAACATTTTAGGCTAGAAGTTTGTTGAATTGCTCCTCAGGAAATAAATTGCTGTGTCACTGTATTTGGAAAGCAATCATTTTAAACTAGTCTTTAGGCAGGTGAAACAAACTGATTAGAAGGCAACTGTCATCCAATCCCCTTGGGCCATTTTGAGGAGAGAGTGCCTCAATTAAGGGAATTGAGCAATAATTTCTGGCACAATATGTATTTTGCTAGGATGCTGCCTCCCTTTAGGTTTTAAATTTCAGCTATACAGAACCGTAACAGGTTACATTACTTAAAAAATTCCAAGTAAGCACCAGAATGTCTGAGATAAGGGAGCCCTTTGTAAATTAAAGAGAAAAATAAAGAACACTAGTGGACTCAAAAAGTAATCTAGATATTAAGGGGCCTTCCAATGAGACACATCCTCTTTCTTTTTTTTACTTGTACTAGGAAGATTCTGTTTTGTTTTCTTAATGAGGAAATGGACAGTAGTATATAGGCCAGGGCCTTTTAAAAGAAAAATTTTTTTAAAAATTTAAAAGAAAATTCTCTTAGATTATAGACAGATTATCCCAGATTAACACAGAAGCATAAAGCCCTCCCATAGCCCATCAGTGCCCCCTACAGAAAGGATCTGAAACTTGGGGTTATTGGGTCAGTTTTATTATATTGTTGAGTCTTACCCTTCCCACAGAATCCCATGTAGCCTTCCCCATATTCATGACTTTAGGCTACCCCTGAGTTGTCAAAAAAAAAAATGCCTTGGAGCTTGTTCATTGCTCCAAATGAGATGCTATCTATGCAGAATTCATGTAGATTATCTTCTCCCTTTCTACAGAATCAAGAAATTTTAACTGAAGAGTTACCAACAAGACAATGCTCAAAGATGGTGGTGTTGTTCAATCATTTTCACTGTTGACCAACTCTTCATGACCCTATTTGAGGTTTTCTTGGCAGAGATGCTGAAGTGGAGGTTGCCATTGCCTTCTCCAGTTGACTGTACAGATGAGGAAACTGAGGCAAAGATGAGGCTTCCTCACTCCAGACTGGCACTCCATCCACTGTGCCACCTAGCTGCCCACAGGAAATCTGCCAGAAGGGTAGATTCCAGGATCATGCTGCTCTGGTGATTCACAATCTCTTGTCTTTTGGGATGAAGTAACTGGTGTCCTGAAATCCCCTCAGGCATGGAAGCACATCAGGACATTTTTCTCCCTAAAAAATATGTTAGAGCAATCTATTGAAAAAAGTTCAGCAGAATTTTAAAATAATATGTTTTTTTAAAATATCTTTTAAATAGGAGAGAAGTAGTGTAATATGGTCAGGAAGAGCTGGGTCCAAGTGACTACCTTTAATATAGTTTTCATGTGTGGTGCTGGGCAAGTTGATTAGCGTTCTTTATGCTTGAGGCTACTCTAGCATTGTATAGCATTGTAAAGCTGGATTTGGAGTCAGAAAAATCAGTCCAAATCTGGCCTTAAATACTTATTAACTGTGTGATGTCTCTTTGCCTCAGTTTTCTCAATTATAAAATCGAGATATTAAGTAATAACATCTATCTCCCAAGGTTATAATGAAAATAAAATGAGAAAATTTGTAGAGCACTTTGCAAACACTGAAGTACCATATAAATATTATTATTATTAGTTGCAGAGAAGATGCCAACTTGTGTTGGTAGAGAGAATTTCCTCACATTGGCATTCCAAAAAAAAGTGTTCCAAGGATACTAAAGAAAGAAGGCAGGAAATAAGCATTTATTAAGCACTTACTATGTGCCAGATGCTATACTAAGTGCCTTAAAATGTAGTATATCATTTGATTCTCACAACAGTTCTGGAAGGTTGGTATCATTATAATCTCTATTTTACAGTTGAGGAAATTGAGGAAGAGAGTAGTTAAGTGACTGGCTTAGGGTCACACAGCTACTGTGTCTGATACCAGGTTTGAATTTAAATTTTCCTGACTATTGACCCAGAACTCTCTTCATTATTCCACTAAATTGTCTCTATATTCCACATAAGGAATATACACAGCCAAAATAACTAGCACATTCAGCACAGCACTGACCTTTCTTTTCAATATAATATCCTCTTATTCCTCTTTCTCTTTGCTGGACAGTTTACTTTTCAGGGCTCTATTGAACTGCTATTCCCAAAAGTCAAGGCTGTCTCTTGACCTCAGCTTTGTGTATTGTCTCCTACTAGTGAACAGTTCTTTGGTGAAACCTTAATAACAATGAGGAAATGGGGGTGGAGGAGAAAAACCCTTCTTTCCCGATAGTGCTCTTGCTCATCACTCCAAGTAGGATGCTATCTCTACAGAACTCATGTAGACTGCAGACAAAAGGGAAAAGGTGAAGAATGATTCCCTCTCATTGAAATGTGCTTGAGGAACATGGGAAAGTCAAATGACTTAGGTAGACAGCTAATAAGAGATTTGAACCCAGACCTTCCTGAGTCTAAGCCCAGTATTCTATCCATTCTGCTGCCTTTATGCCCAGCATATTTTAGGTAGGTGATGTGTTTATCAAATTGACAGAGCGAAGTATGACAAATGGATTTTTTTCACCTCACTGAATTAACTCTACTTGAGTAAATTTAATCTAAAATTCCTGAAAGGAATTGGGGGGGAGAAAGGTGTGGATGAAGGGTATTTTGTAACAAAATATGGAGAATGTGTATTTAACTTTGTTGAGATAAGCCTTCCTCCTTTTTCCTGTTTAGTTTTAAAGTTGTAACATGCAAGAAGTAAGTTTACTGATAAGTAATAATTATCTGCTCACATGATATTTGTGTGACAAAAAAAGGATTGGTCCATGCCTAAAAGAAATACGCAGAAGAAAGAAAGATGAAAGAACAGGAATGGTAAGCATTAAGCAACAATAGAAAGGATGAAGCAAGCATTTTTGTGAAACAATTCTCTTATTGTTTTAAAGCCATTCTGGGAAAAATTTTTCTTCTCATGAGGGTATGAGAATAGAATGGGGAACCTCCATGCATTAAAAAAAAGAGAGAAACTACTGGTAAAAATGCACTGCTGGTAAAATACAAGGTCACTATGAAAAATCTTTGAAGACTTTTTTTTAATTTTTAAAAAACTTTAGGTTTTTTGTTGTGTAGTCATTCCAATTATACCTAACTGTGACCCCTTTTGGGGTTTTCTTGACAAAAATATTGGAATGGTTTGCCATTTCTTTCTCCAGCTCATTTGATAGTTGAGGAAACTGAGGCAAATGGGGTTAAGTTACTTGTGCATGGTTATATGGTCACATAGCTAGTAAATGTCTGAGGTCAGATTGAAACTCAGAAAGATGTTTTCCTGATTCTAAGCCCAGCACTCTCTCCACTGCACTATCTAGCTGTACTCAATGTGGTAACATGTTTCACTTCAAAAGAACACACACACACCCCCTACACACACACACCAAAAAAAGCACAGGGTATGTTTCAAACAATGGAATTATTAGATCATATAGTTTTGTAAATTTTTTATTGTAATTAAATCAAGTATAACTATCTTGTCCCTAATAAATCCTTCTATTTGTTGAATTAAAAAGCAATCATCTTCTCTTCCTAAGTCATTCCATTTTTATCCACTTTTTCTAGAATTTGTTATTTTTAAGTCCCTTATCCAGCTGGAATTCAGTGAGTATATGGTATAAGATGTGAATCCAAATCTTTTCCTTGCCAAATTGCCAACCAATTTACCCAAGTACATTTTTTAAATAATGACTCATTTTTCAATTTTTTAAAAGGCATGTCAAAGAACAATCTTTTGTACACATTTGGTTGGATGTCTGATATATTTATTTCATTCCATTGTGATACATTCTGCTGTCATCACCCCTCCAAACAGTTTTGATAACTATTTTGTAACATTTTAAAGTCTAGGATGCCAGACCCCTTTCATCAACTTTCTCTTCAAAGTGCCCTTTAATATTTTTCTCTGTTTATTTTTTCTACATAAATTTTACTATGACTTTGTCTAGTCTTATCCTATTAAAAATATGTCCTTTTATCTTATTATCCTATTATCCTATTAAAATGAGTTACTCTCTCATCAGTGACCTTAGATTGGATTACTCTGAATGGTAACTCTCTTTGGTTCATTGTATTCTGTAGATCTGCACTGCTGAAAATATAGCTTGTTGAGAACCCCCTGAGATAACAGTTATCCAGTAGACACAATTAATTCAAAGCAAAGGAATTTTACAATATGGTTGTGTAAAAAGAGTAGTAATAACCCTCCCCTCCAAATCTGGGATGTTCTTTATCACAAATACAGTATGGCATTAAGAGTAGACATAGAGCCATCTGCTATGAATGTGTTTACTAAGTGTGGGTTGAAGCATACTATTTTTATCTTTTGTATATTTTTACTTTCATAGTTTTTTTCCTTTTGTTCTGATTTTTCTTTTACAAGATGACTAATATAGAAATATGTTTAAAATTATTGTACATATATAACCTAAGTAAGGAAGGTAGGGGAAAAAAACTTGGAACTCAAAATTTTACAAAAATGAATATTAAAAACTACCTTTACATGTAATTGAAAAAATAACTACTATTAAGTTAAAAAAAAAAAGAATAGACATAGAGACAACTAGGTGATACAATGAATAGAAAGATACACCTAGAGCTAGGATGACTTGAGTTCAAATATTCCTTAAAAAAAACAAAACAAAACAAAAAAACTTATGTGCTATGTGATACTAAAATTCACTTAACCCCTATTTAACTCAATTTCCTCCTCTATAAAATGGGGATAACAATAGCACCTATCTCCCAGGATTATTGTGGGGATCAATTGAGATATTTATAAAGCACTTTGTAAATCTTAACATGCTATATAAATGCTATTATTATTATTTAAGTACATTTGTAGACTATATAGAGAAATCTGCAGGCAGCCAAGATAAGTCATACATCTAGCAATGGATGGCCTCAATGCCTTTTCCCTTGTTATGTTTTCATGCTAGGTTTCAGCTGGGTAGATTACTCACCTGGGCTGCCTGTGCCTATTCTTTTCTGCCCCTCAGCTCTTGAGGGTCTGGGATGTCTCTCTTTTCCATTGTTAGAGTTCACATCTTTAAGGCTACTCTATGGGCCCCCTTTTTTTTTCTATCAGAGGCAGATTCTTTTCCTGGGCAAAAAGTTCTGATACATGATACCAGAGCATGACCAACCAAGAAGAGGAGGAAATGAACATCCCAAACCCTTTCAAGAAGTAAGAAACAATTCTCTCACAAAGGGTGACTCTCTTCTCTGCTTCCAGGGAGCACACTTCCGAAAACTGTCTCCTGCCTTAACCACCTTCAGAACTGGCAAGCCTGTTGTTTAAAGTCTATCGGGGTCTTAGTCAAATTTTGGCCAGTCAATAATTAGCTGCTTTTAAATTTCATCAAGAATTTTTTTACTTTTCATAAAGGAATACTAAAGGGAGTCACTGTATGCTGGATTTGAACTTTGTATTCTACAACCTTGGACAATTCTCTTGATCACTATAAACCTCAGATTCTTAAACTACAAGGTGAGGGTGGTGATAGCCCTATAAATCTCTTATATTTCTAATTTTGTTCTTCTATGATACTATGAAAATGTGAAACACTGCTTTGAATTTCATTTAGGACCTTGACACAGACTTACAGTATTATTCAAAAGGTATGAATGAGCTTTATTGAAAAAAAAAAGCTCATCCTGTTTACATATTATAATATGACCATACAGGTAAAATCATGGTACAAGACAAGTATTTTAACATAATTAACATGTAGTAGACTTCCTGCCATCTAGTGGAGAGGTGGGGACTAGGGGGGAAAATTTGTAACGGAAAGCTCTGTAAGGGTCAATATTGAAAAATTACCCATACATATGTTTTGAAAATAAAAAGCTTTAATAAAAAAATAAAGTAATTTATTAGGTATGGTGAAAAAAATCATAGTACAAGAATGGTATTTGAGTAATGTATTCTTTTTTAAAAAATACTTAATTTTTATCAATAACTTTTACTTTTATATTAGATTCATTTCCAAATACATCCTTCCTCTTTTGCCTCCCCAAAGAGTTAATCAAATCAAGACATCAAGAACTTATTAAATGTCCACTATGTGCCAGGCAGTGTGCTAAGCACTGGGGAAAAAAAGCTAGGTAAAAAGCAGTCCCTCTCAAGGATCTCACAATTTAGTGGGAGGAGACAATATATTTGCAAACACCCATGAACAATCAGGCTACATACAGGATAATTTAGACATAATCTCAGAAAGAAAGCATTGAGATCAAAGATGTTTGATCATGGCACCTTCCTACTCCATAAATTCCAGTGGTTCCTTATGGCTTTGAGGATCAAATTCAAAATGCTCTGTTTGGCTGAGCTTTTTCAAAGCCATTTATAACCTATCTATCGCCTACTTTTCTTATCTTTACACTTTACTCCCCAAGATGTACTCTTTAACCTAATGACACTGAGCTCCAGATTGCCAATGGACAAGACCATTCATTTTTCTGGATTTCTCTGTTCCCATGCCTGCAGCACTTTCCCTCTTCTGCTCTAAGTATTGACCTCTTTGGCCTCCTTTTTAAGTATCAATTAAAATCCTACCTTTTATTGGGAGCCTTCCTTAATCTCTTTTAATTCCAGTGCCTTCTGTTTTTTATTTCCTTTTTATCCTGCATGTAGTTTGGTTTGTAGATATTTGTTTGTATGTTATCTCCCTCTTTAGATAATAAGTTTGGTGAGGTCAGGGATTGTCTTTTGCCTCTTCTAGTATTCCCAGTGCTAAGAACAGTGCCTGGCACATAGCAGACACTATATAAATGCTTATTTTTTGATTGAAAGGCTACTTGCAGAAGATAGAACTTGAAGTCAGGAAAGATAGGCGGTGGAGATGAGTAGAGAGAGAGTTCCAGGCATAGTGGACAACTAGTAAAAATGTTTATGTCAGGAGGTAGTGTTGTGCAAGGAATAGCAAAGAGGGGGTGCCACTGGATCTCAGAATAAGTGGAGGGGAGTAGGGTGCAAACCAGTGGTGTGAAACTCTAATAGAAATGGAGCCAGCAATCCATACTTAAGAATCCTCACTGGCTATATATTGACTTAGTTTTAAAATGTAAGCATATATGTTCTATTATATTTTCATTTATTTTATTAAATATTTCCCAATCGCATTTTAATCTGGTTCTAGGGGTCCTGAGAAGTGTTGTGGGCCCAGGAGGCTGTTTGACACCTCTGATATAAACTATCCCTTATAACAAAGAATAAAAAAATATAAATAAAAAAAGCAATTTAGGTATAGCTAGATGCATTGTGCAGTGGATAGAGCACAGGCCCTGAAGTCAGGAGGATCTGAGTTCAAATCCAGCCTCAAGCACTTATTAATACTTCCTAGCTATGTGACTCTGGACAAGTCACTTAACCCCAATTGCCTCAGCAAAAAAAAAAAAAGGCAATTTAGTAAAGTTAATTAATTCATCAAAGGACTCGAACAGTCTATGAAACATTCTGCCTTTATAGTATTATACCTTTTGCTAGAAAAGTTGGAAGTTATAATTATTCAACATTTCCTTCCCTCCTGCCTTCCTTCCTTCCTTCCTTCCTTCCTTCCTTCCTTCCTTCCTTCCTTCCTTCCTTCCTTCCCTCCTTCCCTCTCTCCCTCTCTCCCTCCTACCCTCCTTTCTTCCTTCCATGTCCTTAAGTGTCAGTCATTCCATTTAGCTCATTGATAAAGTTGCATGTCATTTCATGTGGAGTGCCAGTGTGTTGTAATGGAAAGAACACAAGATTAAGAATCAGCAGACTTGGGTCTAAACTTGCCTCACATAACTCACTGTCTGACCTTGGATTCTTAACCTCTCTGGATTTTTTTTCCTATGAAAAACAAATGAGATGATTCTAATTCTAAGGTCTCTCTCAGCACTAAGGTTCTGTGGCTGTGTTGGTCTCTGGGCATGTTATGGTTTCTGTCCTTTAGAGGGCTTTGAAAATAAAAGAGGGCAATGGCTTTCATAAAGGCTTTACTGTGTTGTCTAGATTTGTTCTGTTATGAGATTTAGAATTTTAGATGATTTCTTGTGTCCCACTTTAGATAGGAGAGGAGGCCGTATGGTATAGAATAACCAAACGTTGATTCTGAAGTCAGAAGACTAGGATTCAAATACCACAGTATTTATTACCCAGGTAATTACCATACTACCCATGGCAGCTCAATAGTTAATATTGGGCTTGGAGTTGGGAAGACTCCTCTTCCTGAGTTCAAATCTAACCTCAGACACTTACTAGCTGTGTTATGTGGAAAAAGTTGCTTAACTCTGTTTGCCTCAGTTTCCTCATCTGTAAAATGAGCTGGAGAAAGAAGTGGGAAACTACTGCAGTATCTCTGCCAAGAAAAACCCAAATGCAATCATGAAGAGTTGGGCATAAGTGAAAGACTACACAACAACTCATGTGACCTCAGGGAAATTACTAACTTCCCTGGGCCCCAATTTCCTTATCTGAAAAATGAAAAAGTTGAACTAGAGGGCCCTTTCCAGCAAAACTAGAAGCTTCTTGTTTCTAGCCATGCTACTGGACTGGAAGAAACCAGTCCTTCATCTTTGGACCTATGACACTAGATCTTTCAGGTAAGTACATATCCTGCAATAAAAAGTTCAAGAACTTTCTCAATTACTATCACAAGCAAAACAAACTAACGAAGTTGAGCCACTTTTCCCCCATCTACCACATGTTCCTTGTCTTTGGTGACTAGTCAAGCTGTAGATTTAATTATAAGTCTAAAGCTAAATCTCTGGATAACCTGATATTAGAATGGGTCTGGGATCATCTCATCATTATAGGATGCAAATGGCAGCTCACCTGTTTGATTCTTGTTCCTGTTCTCCCATAACTTTGACCAGGGGGTGCACCCAAGTGCAGGTGGCCTTCCTCTTCTTCTCCTGATATTGCATGGATATGCACATGATTATTTTCTGGCATAGACCTTTAGGTACACAGCAATTACATTGGACTTTTGATGAATTTAAAGTTAAAAGTTAACAACAATCTATCACCATCAATTAACTTAATGGAAATGGAATCCTGTTTGATGGCTGAAAGCCCCTGTTGGTCTTAAGTTTAGGAGAAAAAAAGTATGTTCTGAGTGAAAATAATAGTAAAATGGGGGTTGGGAAATTTGAGTCCCCAGACAGCTCTTCCACTAAGTATAAAATCTCACTGTAAGAGAGTTGGAGCACATAATGAATGAATTAGACAAAAAAGTATTAAATGTGTACTAGGATGGAATGTAAATTTCTCTGTTTGGCTTTTTAAGCGCTCCTTAAGTTGTCCCTTTCCCATCTTTACCATTTTCTTACTTTTTACTCTCCTTCTTATACTCTAAGGATGAGGGACTCTGGCCTTTTTCATGTTCTTCATACACAATCTTCCATTTCTTGACTCTTTTCATTTTCATATACCACATGACTATTCTTCATCATCTCTACTCCTAATTTCCTTGAAGATTCATCATATATCTTACTTTCAGCAAGAGACCTTTCTGATTCTCCTCTCCCTTACCCCAACTGCTTGTGCCTTTCCTCAGAGATAACCTATGTACATTGTCTGTATCCTCTATAAATCTAGTTGTATGTGGCCTCCTCTGTTAGAAAGTAAACTTCTTGACCATGAGGATACTATTTTTGTGGTTCCTTCTTATCCCCAGGGTTTAGCAGAGAGCCTGGCTCATAATAAATGCTTAATAAATGTTTGCTGATGAGGACGAAAATGATAATGTTATAAAATGCGAAACATTGTGCTAAGCTTTGGGGATACAAAAAGAAAAACTGAGATAATCCTGACTTTCAGAGATTTCACAGTCTAATTGAGGGAGACAACTTATAAAAGAAAGATCAACTGCAGGCTATATGTCATTGAAGTAGAAGCTGCTAGAGTTCTGGATCTGGAATCAGGAAAACTTGACTTCAAATATGGCCTCAGACACTTACTAGTTATTGTGACTCTATACAAATAACTTAACCTCATCCTGGCTCAGTTTCTTCTTCTGTAAAACAAGGATAATAATAGTACTTACCTCACAGAGTTATTGTAAGAATAAAGTATTTTTAATAAAGCTCTTTGTAAACCCTAAAGTGCTATATAAATGCTAGCTGTTATTTTTAGCATCATTATTTTTATGGATGGAAAGATCTAAAAATGCTAAGAGTACAGAAGTAGTGTAACAGAAACAGGAAGCATGACAAGATGCCAGATTTTCAAGGATATATCAACAGGCTATACATTCACTTTGAAGCAATCAGGGTCAAAACAAAGAACAAGTGGGCTTGTCTTTCGATCTTTTGTTGATCAATCAATGAAAGAAGGAAATCTAGTCTGTGAGCCTCAAGATAAGTATGAAGGAAGGAAGCAAGAAAAGAGAAAAGAAAGGAAGAAACTAAGAAAGGAAGGAAGGAAGAAGGGTAGGAAGGAAGGAAGGAGGCTACAAAGGTAGAAAAGAAGATAGAAAGGTAGGGGGAAAGGTAGGAAGGTA
Organism: Myrmecobius fasciatus; assembly: GCA_023553655.1. Taxonomy (NCBI): domain Eukaryota; kingdom Metazoa; phylum Chordata; class Mammalia; order Dasyuromorphia; family Myrmecobiidae; genus Myrmecobius; species Myrmecobius fasciatus. The sequence continues at coordinate 356,044 of JAJPUD010000936.1, forward strand.
GGAAAGAAGAAAGGAAGGAAGGAAGGAAGGAAGGAAGAGAAGGAAGGAAGGAATTAAGGAAACAAAGCTAATTGTGATTGCCTCATAGTGAATGGAAATAGCAATTTTTGCTGTTTTGGCCAGAAACCCTGGCCAAAAACAGAGGCTTCACTTCTAAGATTGATTCATTTTTATTTATTTTTGACTGAGTAAAAAAGGCCATTCTCTCTCTCATTTCTTTCTTACCTAGCCTTAATCACTGAATGGGGATGGCTTCAGTCAAACTGAGAACTGTTGAAGACTTTAGCTTAAAAAGGTCAATGTCTTCCAATGCAACCAGAGCCATCTTCAGTTGTTTTGACTTATTTCTGGCCACTGAACCTGCATGGCTCCTGAAGGGAAAAATGAGGCAGGTGACCTTGCACAGCCCTCCTCTACTTACGTGTCATGGTATTACCTCCCTGATGTCATGGTCCTCTTCAAGAATAAAGGACAAGCAACAACATAAAGCAGGCTAAATGTCAGTTCTTCTGGACTCTTAGTGTTGGGATATATAGTAAGACTAAGTAGATCTTAGGTGAGGGAATATTGTTTTTTTTTTTTTTTAATTTTAATTAAAGCTTTTTATTTGCAAAATATATGCATAAGTAATTTTTTAACACTGACCCTTGCAAAGCCTTCTGTTCCAAATTTTTCTCTCCCTCCCCCCACTCCCTCCCCTAGATGGCAGGTAGTCCAATACATGTTAACTATGTTAAAATATATGACAAATCCAATATATGTATACATATTTATACAGTTATCTTGCTGTACAAGAAAAATCGGATCCACAGGGAAAAAAAAATCTGAGAAGGAAAACAAAATGCAAGCAAACATCAACAGAAATTATGAAAATGCTATGTTGAGGTCCCACAGCCCTATCTCTAGGTGTAGACGGCTTTCTTCACTGAACAACTGGAACTGGTTTGAAACATCTCATTGTTGTTTTTTTTTTTTTTTTTTATTAAAGCTTTTTATTTGTATAACATATGTATGGGTAGTTCCTCAGCATTGATCTTTACAAAGCTTTCCATTACAAATTTTACCCCCAGTCCCCTCCCCTCCCCTAGATGGCAGGAAGTCCACTACATGTTAATAATGTTGAAATGCTTGAGAAGTTATGCAAGAAAAATCCTATCTACAAGAAAAAAAAAAGAATCAGAGAAAGGCAACACAATACAAACAAATGTCAATAGAGATCATGAAAATGTTACGTTGTGGTCTATATTTCATTTCCCTCTCTCAGGGTGTATATGGTTTTCTTCAGTGAACAATTGGAACTGGTTTGAGACAATTCTTTGTTGCAGAGAGCCATGTCCATCAGAATTGATCATCATGTAATACTGTTGTTGCTGTGTATGATGATCTCCTGGTTCTGCTCGTTTCACTCAGCATCAGTTCATGCAAGTCTCTCCAGGCCTCTCTGAAATCGTCCTGTTGGTCGTTTCTTACAGAGCAATAATATTCCATAACATTCATATACCATAATTTATTCAGCCACTCTCCAATTGATGGGCATCCCTTCAGTTTCCAGTTTCTAGCCACCACAAAAAGGGCCGCCACAAACATTCTTGCACATGTGGGGCCCTTTCCCGGTGAGGGAATATTGTGCTGGGGAAACAGTGATGTGGAATATCGTAAGGCTAACTAGTCTTCCATCTCACCTGGATGAGTAGAGTTGATGTGAGAGCTCCTCTAAGAGGTAAAAGTACAATGTTGCCCTTTTCAAGTGACTGCCCTTTGTGGAATGTGGAGCCTGGGAGTCAGAGGAAAGGCAAAGAGAAGACAAAAAGTGTCCTTTTGACACATGTCCAGGGGCAGGTCTATAGCAACAGATCTGAAGAAATTGGGGGTGGTTGGAGCAGGTAACAGAATGAACACAAGGAGAAAGGGCCAACACTTTAAAGAGTGTTCCCACTTCCGTACTCCATACTTATAAGGTCTGGGCCTGGGCTAGATGAGACCTGAAGGCTCAAAAAGTCTGTGACCTATGATTTTTAGTCGATGTGATTGGTATTTCCTAACTATATATTTGAAATTTATCCTTACTCCAAATACAGTCTCTTCAGACTCAAAACCTTTTTCCCCATTGTCATTTATACACAAATACTCAAATGCATGTATGATCTCATTAGTTCCAAAGTTCCTTCTAACAATATAGCTCTCCATCCATCCATGTTTGTTTACTCTGTATGATTTTTTTTTCTTCTCCCATAAACCCACTATGTCTAAAGTCTGTCTTGTTCTATTGTGACATTGAGAAAATAGCAACAGAAGATTCTAGATGTCCACCTTTTATCCATTACCACATGACCAATTCATAGTCTCTTCTTGGCTCATAATTCCTTGATGACATCTGTTACTTTTGTTCATTTTTGAAGCTTTTCTCAGATGATGTGACATACACTCCTCATGTCTACTGTATATGCTCTATGGTCCTTGGTGTAATATCAATTTTTAGTTAGCTATGTTCATTTAAAATTTTTTTCCTCAAATTTATTTTATTTGAAGAAATAGAATAATAAAATAATAATAATAAAAGAAAAATAGAAAGGCAATACAAAACAAAATGAAACAAAGCAAAAGATAACATTGTCATGTGCCTAGCAGAACATCAGAGAGGATTCAAAATGTATAACAACAAATACCAATTTAAGAAAGTATATAAATATTAGTAGAAGAAATTATATTCATGAGTGTCTGTCTTTTCTTTACTTCCTTGTAAGTTGTTCTTTTGTTCTCTGCTGTGCATATTTTTTACTTTATTCTTTTTCTTCCCTTTTATCTCCCCCCTCCAAGCAGACTATAGTTAAGAAAGGATTTATATATACATATGTAGATATGTATATCTATATCTATATATATATACACATGCACACATATATACATAGACACACACATCTCCCTTTCATCCCACTACCCCTGAGCAAGCTACAGTTTAGAAAAGATAAATTTATGTATACATATGTAGATATACACATACATATACACACTTGCACACATGCCCATCCCAGATACACACACATCTTTCATTAGATTCTTCTCCATATCTTGGCTTACTATTACTTAACCTTTCCCCACACAGAGATCCCTCTCTTGTCTTTTTCCTTTACCTTTTGCTTCCCCATCCCTCCATTCCCCCCTTATTTCTTTATAGATTTTGAAGAGTGCTAAACCCTTTATGATATATATGTAGTGTTGCCTATTAAGCCCATTTCTGATGTGAGTAGGTTTTCAGAACTATGAACCCTTCTCCCTTCTCTAATGTCTCTTCCTCTGTACCTCATTTGTATAACATGATTACTCTTTTTATCTTTACACTGCCAATCTTTTTTTTAAACTACCCTATTGTTGGCATAAATCTTAAACATAAAGTGTACATTTTCTATGTATTGGTATTAAGTTTTGTCAATGTTTAAAGTTTGTCTATGCTGATTTCCTTGAAATTGATCTTTAATATTGTCTCTTGTATGTTAACTTTTCTATTAAGTTAAGTTTTGGTTGGTAGAAAGTCCTGAAAAAATGCAAGTTCATTGAATGTCCATTTTTTTCTCATTCAAATTTATAGATAATTTTGCTGGATATGATATTTTTGGCCACAGGCCTAGTTCTCTTGCTTGTCTGTAGATGTGATTCCATGACTTGCAGTCTTTTATGGTAGTTGTTGATAAGTCTTGTACAATTCTAATTGTAGTTCCAGTGTATTTGAATTGGTTTTTTCTTGTTTCTTGCAAAATTTTCTTTTTGATCTGGGGGTTTCAAAATTTGGCAGGAATATTCCTATGTGTTTTCCACAAAGGATCTCTTGGAGGTGGTGATAGGTGTATTTTTTCTATTTCTACTTTCCCTATTATTGCTCTGTAAGAAATGACCAGCAGGACGATTTCAGAGAGGCCTGGAGAGACTTGCATGAACTGATGCTCAGTGAAGTGAGCAGAACCAGGAGATCATTATTCACGGCAACAACAATACTATATGAGGATCAGTTCTAATGAACATGACTCTCTTCAACAATGAAATGCTTCAAACCAGTTCCAGTTGTTTGGTGAAGAGAGCCATATACACCCAGAGAGAGGGATGTGAAATGTGGACCACAACATAACATTTTCATGTTCTCTCTTGAGGTTTGCTTGCATTGTATTTCCTTTATCGGATTATTCTTTCTTGTAGATACGATTTCTCCTGCACAAAAAATGATGCAATAACTATACATATATTTGATTTCTTAAGTATTCTAACATAATTATCATGTAGTGGATATCCTGCCATCTAGGGGAGGGGTGGGGAGTAGAGGGCAAAAATTTGTAACAGAAAGCTTTGTAAGGGTTAATGTTTAGGAATTACCCATACGTATGTTTTGCAAATAAAAAGTATTAATAGATAATTATAAAAAAAATAAAATAAAAGCCCAGAAATTGAGAAATAAAAAAAAAATAAAAATATTTCTACTTTCCCCTCATCTTCTAGCACTATAGTACAATTTTCTAGGGTTATTTCTTGCATTATTGTATCAAAGTTCTCTTTTTGGTCACAATTTTCTGACAGTCCAATTATTCTTCTATTTTCTCTTCTTGATCTCTTCTCCACATCTGTTGTTTTTCTTATATTTCACATTCTGTTCTATTTTCTCATTTTTTTATAATCTGTTTTGTTATTTCTTGGCCTCTCATAGTTTCCTTGGCTTCTCCTTGCCCAATTCTAATTTTCAAAGAGATATTTTCATCTTTGAAACTCTGTACTTCCTTTTCTAATTGGTTAACTTTTTTTTTTTCATAATCTTGCTTTTCTTGGATGGTTTTAATTTTTTTCTTTAGTTTTTCCTCTCTGTCTCTCAATTGTTTTTTGAATTCTTTTTGAGTTCCTCTATAAATTCTCTTTGGGCAGGGAGTCATTTCACATTAGTCTTTGGGGTAGAAGTTTTTTTTAGTTTTTTTGTTTTTTATTAAAGTGTCCTCCTCTGAATATGAATCCTGGTCTTTCCTGTTCCCATAATATGTTTCAATGGTGGGGTTCTTCCTTCTTTACTGGTTCATTTTTTAAATAAGAGGTATTAGTGTAAGCACTTCTAATTGTGGGATGAGGGGATGGTTCCTCAAGCTTCTTTCAGCTCTCCACTCTGACCAGTAACCCCAAACCAAGAACTCCATCCTCCTGCAAGTGCTTATAGCCAGCAGCACCCCTGCCCCGCTGCTTCTGCATTCACCAGGTACTGCTTCCTTTTACCCAGGCCCGGGTCTCAGCAGCACAGCTGGCATTACCAATCAGTTGACGTCCACTTTGTCTTCCCAGACTCAAACCACACCTTAACAAACAGTCTGAGAGGTGAAAGTCTTTGTGGTTCTGCTGAGAAGACAGCCAAACCCAGCTAGTCTGAAGAGTCTCAGCTTGATGTTTCTAAGGACCTAGCCTGGGGGTGTTTCACATGGGTTAAACCCGACCTGGAATCTTTTTTCAGATCTTCTTAGGTTGTATCTGGAGGATCCCTGTTCTGCCCAAGTCTTCTTGATTTTTCACCAGTCTATGTCTGCCCTGAGGCACAAATTTGTTCTTTTTGGGGGAAATTGGGAGAATTTGAAATTTGCCAACCTATTATGCCATCTTCCCAGAATCCTACCCCATTTTTAATTCTTTAGAAACTATCACACTTCACATCTCATTGCCAAATTACAAAAGTGGCAGATTGTTGACATTAAAAAATGGGTCTTTATTTTCATGGGAACTTGAGGTCAATAAAAAGGAACTTTGAAATTTTCTAAAGGCAACTCAGCTCTTCTCTGTCTCTTTAAAAATTAAGTCTGAGGGGCAGCTAGGTGGCGCAGTGGTTAGAGCACCAGCCCTGAAGTCAGGAGGACCTGAGTTCAAATCTGGTCTCAGACACTTCCTAGCTGTGTGACCCTGGGCAAGTCACTTAACCCCAATTGCCTCAGCAAAAAAGCAAAAAAATAAAAATTAAAAAAAAAAATAAAAATAAAAATTAAGTCTGGAAACAACTTGTCCACTTATTCGGTTTGTCCCAAATTGCATAATGATCAACAAGCTATATATGTTGTCTATTCAAATGCATGTTGTAATCAGAGCGATAGACATTCTTCATCCACTTGGTCTTTTCTTTCCAGATGGTCAAGCCAAACTCCTTTAAGTGATTACAGATGTCTTGTAGGAGGCTCTGAAATGCTCTGGGGATTAGTTTAATAGGAACAATGTCATTTGAAATTTAGAGCACCTAGAGAACCTCATCAAATTACTTGGGATTCCTTTCCAACTGAGACTTTGTGCCATTACATCATTTCCCTAATCATAGTAGAGGACACCTTTAGGGAGCTACATGTCCCTTTTCTATGCCTTTTTTTTTTTTTTTTTAATATTTATGACCAGAGGTTGTTGAACAGCGTTATTTTCTGTTATATTTTCCAAAGAATCTTGAGTTTGATGTATGGATGGAATTCTTGTAAAAATAATTTTAAAGATAAAAGGTTTTTTTTTTAAACTTCTTAAAGCTTTTTATTTGTATAACATATGTATGGGTAGTTCCTCAGCATTGATCTTTACAAAGCTTTCCATTACAAATTTTACCCCCAGTCCCTTCCCTTCCCCTAGATGGCAGGAATTCCACTACATGTTAATAATGTTGAAATGCTTGAGAAGTTATGCAAGAAAAATCCTATCTACAAGAAAAAAAAAAAAAGAAAATCAGAGAAAGGCAACACAATGCAAGCAAATGTCAATAGAGATCATGAAAATGTTACGTTGTGGTCCATATTTCATATGCCTCTCTCAGGGTGTATATGGTTTTCTTCAGTGAACAATTGGAACTGGTTTGAGACAATTCTTTGTTGCAGAGAGCCATGTCCATCAGAAATGATCATCATGTAATACTGTTGTTGCTGTGTATGATGATCTCCTGGTTCTGCTCGTTTCACTCAGCATCAGTTCATGCAAGTCTCTCCAGGCCTCTCTGAAATCGTCCTGCTGGTCGTTTCTTACAGAACAATAATATTCCATAACATTCATGTACTATAATTTATTCAGCCACTCTCCAATTGATGGGCATCCCTTCAGTTTCCAGTTTCTAGCCACTACAAAAAGGGCTGCCACAAACATTCTTGCACATGTGGGGCCCTTTCCCTCCTTTAAGATCTCTTTAGGGTACAAGCCCAATAGAAACACTGCTGGGTCAAAGGGTATGCACAGTTTGATAACTTTTTGAGCATAGTTCCTAATTGCTCTCCAGAATGGTTAGATCCGTTCACAGTTCCACCAACAATGTATTAGTGTCCCAGTTTTCCCACATCCCCTCCAACATTCATCATTATCTTTTCCTGTCATTTTAGCCAATCTGACAGGTGTGTAGTGGTAAGATAAAAGTTTTAAAAGATGTTTCTACCAAGTCATATACTATTAAATGGTAAAGTCACGTTCTAGTGTTGAATATGGTTTGTGAAAACTAGCCTCCCCCCCCACTTCCCACTATTCTTCTTATTGAGGAAGTACTTTATGAATAAAAATCATTATTATTTTATACAGATGAGACAGTGGACACATTGGTTATGTCTATTGATATTTTCTCAATTGTATTTTATTAATATTAATAAGGCCTGAGATTTTTCCATACCTTTGAGCTCTTCTCCTCCTTTAATATTTCTTATATTCAGTCCTTCAATGCCCTCCAAATACAATTCTTTTCTCTATACAGTTCATCCAGTTCAGCTGCTTTTTCCATCTTTGCTCTCTTTAGGGCCATTTCCTCTATGGATGCTTCCTCTATGAACATATCTAGGACTGTGACATTAGGGAACATTTGTAGAGGTTTCACTGTCCTTGATAGACAAAATAATATATTATGATTATTTTTTATAAATTTCCCTCCCATTTTTCTTTTATTTGTTGTCCTTTCAATTTCATCTTTAAGTGCCCCTGGAATGACTTTGTTTAGCTGGATATTTTGCCAAACTTTTAAAAAATTGCTTATGAGACAATGCTGCCCACAATTCTTCATCATTTTTATTTTTAAAATTTACAAATGAGTTTATATTTTAGCTAAGTATTGCCTTTGGCAGTCATCTCTTTCTTTGGCAAGTAAGTCAGATGTTTGCTGACTAATACACTTTCTGGGCTCTTTTGGTCTTCTTGTAGTGTTGGCTAATTTACATTGGTTAAATTTCTGCATAAAATTCTTTTGGTTGATGTCATTATTTTTATTTTCCATTTCCCATCTCTGATCATCAATTACCTGTTCAGGGTTAGGTTGTTTCATTTGAGAACTTTACCTTTTCTTTATTATTATTCCTTCTTTTTGTTAATTCTGATGTTAGTTTTAACAACTCAATGATTTGAATATACTCAGTTATAACTGACTCAGAAAATACTTCTACAGAGACAAATCTTTTTCCACTTATCAAAATATAATCAATTTCATTCTTAATTACATTATCTTATGTTAGTTATGATCAGGGCCTATTAAACTTTTTTTTTATTAAAGAAAATGTTTGTGGTATAATGGCTTGAGTCTTCTATGTCATTTACAAGTCTTTGTCCTCTCTCTCTCTTTTTTTTTTCTCTAAACCATATTTTATTTTCAAATTTATCCTACAATGTTATCTCTTTCATGAGCCTTCTAAGAGGAATGACATTTCCCTGACTATTTTGACTATCCTTATTCTTTACTGCCTCCTTCCCTTTCCTACTTATGTATTTGAAAGTTTAATAAGTCATATTATATACAAGACACCATGATAGATAATGGGGTTACAAAAATATAACCCTCAGGAAGCTTACATTCTATTAGAGGAGCTTAAAATGCAAAGATAAATATAATACAAAGTAATGAATGAAGGAGATCAAAGGAGACAGTATCAGAGGTAAACTGGAGCCAACTCCTATGAGTTCAAGAGAATTAATAGATAAATTTCCAGTATAATCATATATGCCATGGAAACTGGCAAATATTATATACATCAGAGCTTGATTTATTATTTTGTTGATTTTCTAATTTAAGAAAGAGATAGAGAAAATAATAATGAAGATTAAGCTTAAAAGCACATCTTGAATTTCTTAGAATCATTGTTAAACATTTGCCAACAGAGACCTGGTTCATATGCAATATGCATATGCATATGCAAATAATGGAATATGCAAATATTGGAAGAAGGCTGAGAATGCTATTAGTGTGGCCTTCTAGAAGACAATATAAATAGTTGGTGATGATGATGATAAATGGCACCTTGAAGATGAGAAATTTAAAAGGCAAGGATATGGATGAAGAATAATTTAAGCATACCAAATCTGCAAATTTTCAGGGTTGGAATTTGGAATGCTGAATTTGAGGAATACTTAATAGTCCAGTTTGTGTGATGAACCTAGAATGTATGAAGCTGAATAATAATAATAAAAAAAAGGTCAGAAACAGTAGACTGGAGCCAGATTGTAAAAAGTCTAAGGAATTTCCATTTTACCCTTATTGTTGTTCATCCTTAATTTTCAAAGAAGACCAATGATATCATGAATGATGTCTTTATTTGCATGTAAATTGGATTTAAGTAAGGCAGAGCTGCACAAAGTCATCAGCCCCTCTTTCTCTTCCAGTAGCATTGAAGTCCAATGACAAGAGAAAAGTCAAGATGACTGGCAATGGCCCAGGATGCAGTGAATGACCTTGGTGTTTTCAATGTCTGACCAAGCTCTATATGCTCCATAGTATCTGCTTTAAATACCTTCATGAAACAAATTGCTCTGCTGCACTCATTCTTGGGATAGACATTCCTCTATCTCACCAATGGGTTTGAGGCATATTTGCCTCAACTTAGTTTAGCTTTTCTACCAAGATGGTTTATTGGCATGTGGCTGCTCTGCATGCTATAGCTTCTTGGAGCTACAAGTGTGAGAATTGAAAGAAATGAATTTATAGGTCATCTAGTCCATTAATTGCAGGAATCTATTTAATTTCACCATCTATCTTTTGCTTGAATATCTCCAATTATAGGCAACTTATTATTTCATAGATTTTTCCATGATTAGACAATTTTAAGTGTTAGGAAGTTTTTTTCTTGTATTGAGCAGTAATCTTTCTTTCCTCCCATTTGTTTTAATTTTACTCTCAGGGACAAAAAGAAGGAAGGAAAGAAACAAGCATTTATTAAGTGCCAAGAGCTTTATCAGTATTATTTAATTTGATCCTCACAACAATCCTGGGAGGTATGTGCTATCATTAGCCCTATTTTACAGTTGAACAAACTGAGCTAGGCAGAGGTGAAGTGATTAGCCAAAAGTCACATAGGGCTGAGGTTGGAGCTGATGTTAAGTTTTCCTTACTTCATCTGCTGAACCACCAGAGATTGCCTCTAGACTCTAGACATACCACATATTTGAAGAGGTAGGTAGATCACACGAGGTGGCAAATTTTGAATAGCAAAAATTAAATAAAGCAAAAATTTTGGATAGCAAAAATTTAAATAAAGATAAAAGGATTTTGCATAATAAATAGCCATAGTTCTAAAATTAAAAGAAGAAAAAGATAACAAAGAAAAGAAAAGAAACAGGGAAATATTTGCCAAAAACTATCTTAGATATCCAGAATCTATAAGGATATTTTCCTATCAAACAGAGAAATAATTCAGTGTATTTAGTGGAACTATATTCAAAAGATGTGAATAGAAAGTTTAATAAGGAAAAAATATAAATTGTTAATATACACATGAAAAGATGTTCAAATTAGTAAGTAATTAGAAAAGTGAAGAAAAATAATCAGAAAAATGAATCAATATAATTTTAGGATATCATCTTGTGCCTATTAGAATGGCAAAAGAAAAAAAGGCATAAAAATATGGTGTTGTGGCAACAAGAAGATTATACAATAATCAATTCTGATGGATGTGGCTCTTTTCAACAATAAAATAATTGAGGCCAGTTCCAATAATCTTGAGATGAAGAGAGCCATCTATATCCAGAGAGAGGACTATGAGAACTCAGTGTGGATCACAACATAGCATTTTCACTCTTTTTGTTGTTGTTTGCTTGCATTTTGTTTTCTTTCTTATTTTTTCCTTTTTGATCTGATTTTTTCTTGTGCAGCAAGATAAGTGTATAATTATGTACACATATATTGGATTTAACTTATTTTTAAACATATTTAACGTATATTGGATTGTTTGCCATTTAGGGGAGGGGGTGGAGGGAAGGAGGGGAAAAACTGGAACACAAGGTTTTGCAAAGTTCAATGTTGAAAAATTATCTATGCATATGTTTAAAAAAATAAAAAGCTTTAATAAAAAAACTGTAAAAAAATTAAAAAATATGATGTTGGCAGGGTTGTGAAGAAATAAACATTTCTACTCGATGGGTTTGCAGACCGGTATAGCATTTTTGAATGGCAATATGCAAGCAAGGTTTCAAAACAAAACTGTTTATATCTTTTGGCCCAGTGATTCTACTGCTTGTGTTTGATTCTATTTTTTTTTTTCTTCAACAGAAACTGTGATCTCATTGATTTAAGCTCCCAGTTAAGCACTTTCTCTACCAATGCAGATAGGTATCTCTTCTGCAGCTTGCCAGTAAGCTTTTATTCCATAAAAAGTAACAAAGGAATTCACTGTGAAAATATTTATTTGTTATTTATTAATGTATTAATAATAATCAAACAATTAAAAAATTATATTTTGATTGTGCATTTAATTGTTGTGAATTTATTCACATGATGAATTATTGTGCATTTAATGCAATTGAATACTCTGATTCACAAAAATGATAACTTTGAAGTATATAAGGCATTTTAGAAGGATCTACATGAAAAATACAAAAAGAAATCAGCAGAATCAGAACCAGGTATATACTGATTGCAACTATTTTAAAAATTAAATAAAGGCTTTTCTTTCTTTTTGTTTTTTTGTTTTTTAACTTTTTTTCATTTATACATTTGGTATACATGCTGACAAATATTATAACATAAATTTAGATATTAAATGAGTTCTGCTAAATAGAATGAGATTTTTGAGGCTTTTCTTTTTCTCCTCTTCCCTTTTGCCCCTATCTCCAAGTGCTGTTCTTTCTGTGCTAGGTTCATACACAGCTCTTAGCACCCTTGTTGCTTCCCTGCATGTTGCGTATCAGCTATGATAGGATGTTCTTCAATATCTATAAGATTTTGGAGATCAAGAAATGGACATTTCTTGGAGGTAGAAGGGATGGTCAGTATATACTTATTGGTGAAAATTTTTCTATGTGTCCTGAGAGATTATAGTGCCATTGATAAAAACTGGTAAAGATGCCATTGTAATAGCAATGCTGAAAGCAGCTTCACAAAAGAATCCTGCAAAAAACACATCAAAGATAAGATGAAATCTAAGGCACACTTGAAGAAAAGAAACCAACTAGAGTAAAACCTTTTATGAAAGGAGCTGCAGAAGAAATCAAATCTATCCATGCTAATATAAAAAATTAGAGGTGAAATCATGCATCCAGGCAATATGGTAATTGTATTGTACTTCCTTGAAGATGATATGATTCCATTTATGATTTTCATTAAAAAAATGGCTTAAAAATGAAGAAATGTTAACAAATCCAGTTTGTTAATTATAACTGGCTGTTGCTTTTTCTCATCTTACAACACTAAGACTTGGACAAACTTAAATTGTCATCTTTACCTTTGTTTATTTATTTTTGACTTTGATTTATTTGAAATAGCGACTTTAAAAAAAACATGGTATTTAGAATGTCTAAAATAAAATCCATTTAAACTCTTTTGAGAAAATTCCTTTTGGTCTAATTTTTTAAAAGTTTAAATTACAGTGTACTTGAGAATCATAGTAAAGATCATTTCCTAGTGCTAGGTTACTTTAGACTAAAACTGTCTTAGATATATCTTTCTACAGTTGATTAATTGTAAAAATGGAATCTAAATTCTTTACTTAGTTAAATCTGAGTTGCATGAGAAAGATACCCACAGATGGTTCAACAATATGAAATGCTGCTTTTTACATTTTGTTTCGTCTATAAGTTGAAGTATAATTAATTCTGAAAGAGATCACTACCTCCAAAACAAAACAAAAACAAACAAAAGAAGAAAGGAATGAAAGAAAAAAAGATAAAGGAAAAATAAATAACTGTAAAGAGATATAGGAGATAATTTTTTTACTCATTTTTACATATTAATTCACTTATTTCTATTTTGTTAAATAGTAAAACTGGGACAGATAGCTAATGCATTGAAAAATAGGATCAGGATTCAGGTACATATTAATAAGTTGGAATGTTAGGCAAAACCTGATGAAATGAAATGTTATAGATAGAAATGTTTACATTCAGATAATCAACTTCGTAAGGAAAAATTCAAGAGAAATGAATAGGTTGCTGTTCATATTCCTGTATGCTATTCATCTAGGATTTTTGAGGATGTCAAGACAATGGTATGATTTGGCAAGTGAAAGTGAAGGTTATATTAAACTGCATTAGGAGGCAGAATGAAGAAGGCAATAGTCTACAGTTCTCTGTTCTGATTTGACCACAACTGGAATATTTTTAGTTTCTTTGAGAAAGAAAATTGTTAACGTAAAAAGCATCCAAAGAAAAGCAGTAAGGGTGGGGAAGGGTCTTGAAATCATGCCATTTGAGAATTGGTTAAGAAGCTGAGGATGTGGGGCAGTTAGGTGGCCTAGCGAATAGCGCACCAGCCTTGAAGTCAGGAGGACCTGACTTCAAATTTGGTCTTAGACACTTAACATTTCCTGACAGTGTGACCCTGGGCAAGTCATTTAACCCCAATTGCCTCAGGGAAAAAAAAGAATCTAGGGATGTTTAACTTGGAGAAGACACAACTTAGGGCAAGAGATCCTAAACTTTTTTGTGCCATGGACCCTTTTGGCAGTCTGGTAAAGTTTATGGACTCCTTTTCAGAAGAATGGTATTAAATACACAAAACCAAACATGTAGGATTATAAAACAAACCAATTATATTTAAATGTACTCATCAAAATTAAAAAAAAAAAAAGGCTTAGAAGGTAATGGATTCCAGGTTAAGAACTTTTGATTTTAATAGGATATTCTAGATGTCTGAGTATTAAAGGATCACCATGTGGCAGAAAGATTAAATTTTATTCTGCTTCAGCTCAGATTATTAAATAGGAATTATGATTCAAAGCTGATAATAGGTCAATTTAGACATGATGTAAAGAATAGAAAAACTTTCTAATTATTAGAACTAGATTAAAGCAGAATGGGCTGCCAAAATAGGCAGTAGGTTCCTTTTTACTTTATGCAAAGGTTAGATGAGTACTTATTGGACATGTAATTGAAGGAACACTTAGTCAAGTGCAAGTTGGATGACTTTTGTGGTACTTCCAAATCCTGAATTTCTATTATTCAATAAATCTAATATTTTATTCTTTATTTTATGTGTTCTTATTTTTAAATTAAGTCCACAATGATTCAAAAACAAAACCAAAAATCATGATCACCTGTGTTTTGGAAAAGTGATTCTCTTATTTTGGGGGCAAGATCCACATATCTTAAAAAGTATTAGGAGATCTATAAACAACCTAACCAAATTATCTCATATTAGTCGTTATACTCGATTACATACTTGGCTGGCAAATAAAGGTAGAATTCTATCCTTAATGAGTACTGTTATGACATTATGTTCTATGTAATGAGTTCATTTCCATGTATTGGTCAGCAATTCTTACAAGAATGACCTTGTTTCTATAGTTACACATTTTATCAAATGAAAAATCTTTGACCATTTAACAGTTGATTTAACAAAACTGTTTTCCTTTGGGCACAATTTTTGTGTCCAGTAACACTAGTTTAGTGTGATGGAGTCACTGAATTCAATAGTGATGAAATAAGTTTTCTGATTCCTGGCATAGAGGTGGCAGTTTGTCGATGAGTAAAGAGTTATGCGCTGTCTGGCATAGCCAATGGGTTGATTTGTTTTGTATAGCCATACTTTTTTGTTGGAAGGGAGAATTCTGTTGGCTGGGAAATGGGTAAGTCAAGTGGGGTAATAGTAAAAAAAAAAGGGGGGGATTAATAAAACTTTTTTTTTTAAGAACTGAGTCTAAACCATACTTCTGACATTTCATAGCTATGATCCTGGGCAAGCTACTGAATTCTGTCTGTACTTCAAACAGCTCCCCAAGATTTATTTACTAAATCAGATATTTTGTGAACTATGTTGTAGGAGAGAATCTCCTTTGCAAAGAAAATCAGATTCTTAACATATCTGTAAATAATGCCAGTCATCATATTGGTACTTGTTAATATTGATACTTCAAATAATCATTTATTTTATCTTTTGGAGTACTCTTTTTTCCCAAATATCACACAAACCCCCCCACATCTTAGTAGAGAGGTGTCAAACATAAACTACAAGTAAAATGTGGCCCACAACCCTCCTGAGATTAAAATTTAATGGAGAAATAAATAAAAATAGTAAATTAGAATACAATAATTGTTGTTGTTGTTGAGGTAATGTTAGTAAGTGCTTTTATAAATTGATGTATGGCCTTAAAGGGCTGCTTGGTGACAGTGGATTGAATACCTGGCCTGGAGTCAGGAAGACTCATCTTCTTGAGTAGTCTAGCCTCAGAAACAAGTCTCTTAACTCTGTTTGCCTCAGTTTTGTTTTGTTGTTGTTGTTGTGTTTTGTTTTGTTTTGTTTTTCCTGAGACAATTGGGGTTAAGTGACTTGCCCAGGGTCACACAGCTTGGAAGTGTTAAATGCCTGAAACCAGATTTGAATTCAGGTCCTCCTGACTTCAGGACTGGTGTTCTATCCACTGCACTACCTAGCTGCCCCTGCCTCAGTTTATTTATCTGCAAAATGATCTGGAGAAAGAAATGGCCTCTTCAGTATCTTTGCCAAGAAAATCCCAAATTGGGTTACAGAGAGTCGGACCCAACTGAAATGACTGAATAATGACATCAATGGTCTTCAGAGATCCTCGTGTACATTTTAGTGGCTCCCATTTCTATTTGAGTTTGATGTCCCAACCTTGGTAGAGGGATAGCTTGTGAGCATTTATAGAGTGAAGCTGTGATTACTAAGAGATAGCCTAGTTTCACCAACCAATCATGCCAAAGTAACCAAGTCATTTGATTAAGTCTTTCTTATTATCTTTGTGGATAATACAGGGAGATTTGAACTAGGTGACAGTACAATTGGATGAATTTGGAATGGGTTGAATGACTAGACATAAAAAGTAGGCACAAATGGATTAATATCCACCTGGAAGGAAGTCTTTAGTATAGTGTCCTAGGACATTGGGATGTTCAAAATTTATATCAATAATTTGGATGAAGACAAAGATGCCATGATGCTCATACAAAGCTGGGATGATTAGCTCTTGACAGATCCTTTCCAAAGGATCTTGACAGACAATAGTGTTCATTCAAATTTACCACCATTAATAGGTATGAACATGAAGTCCTACAACTCAGATTAAAACAAAACTAAACAATCTAATCACACAAATATAAGATGGGAAAGATATAACTGGACAGCAGTTTGTACGAAGAAAACTGGGATTTTAATAGACTGTAAACTTAATTTGAGTCATGGGATCTTAGATCCAGAACTGGAAGGAAGTTTAGAGGTCATCTAGTCCAATCCTCTTACATATGAGGAAACTGAGTCTGACAAAAGTTAAGTGGTTTGCCAAGGTCAAATAGACATGAAGTGACAGAGAAAGGATATTACATTGCAACCCCTCAAAAGTCTCCTACTCTGCTTTGAGAGAAACAGTATCCAAAAGAAGGAAGATAATTTACTCTGGTCAAACTACATCTGGAATATTGTGTTTGGTTCTGGTTGTCATTGACCGTTACTGTGCCTTTTGAGAATAGATACTCAATTTTTAAATTAGCCAGAGCTGGCTAAATTGCAAAATATCAAGTAGTATGCCAACATCTGGCCCATGAAAGCTGTAGAATACTTTAAAGAGAATTTAAAGAAGGGAGGACTTAGTTATGGTCAAAATACTGAAGAAATGTTCATTTCTGGATGCTACATTTAAAAAGACAATATGGAGAAACTGGAATGCCTCCAGATGTAGAAACCATGTCATCTGGGGATTGTTTGAAGAACTAGGGGTATTTGGTCAAGAGAAGATTTAATGGAGAAGAGACAGGAGAGTTATCTTGAAATTTTTTAGAAGATAAACCAAGAGTAATGAATGAAAATAACAGTGAGTGGTTTAAGAAAAAGAATTTTAATGATTCAAATTACCCTGAAGTAAAGTAAATTATCCCAAATAAAGAAAGGGACATAGTCTCTCTGAAGGAGAATGGACTAGCTTCAGGTATAAATTGGGATGGATAATTCTTTCAATTTTAAGTTTCTGTGCTTCTGTGAATACAATAATATAATCTAATAATATAAAAATATAACCCAATAGATAATAATCCAAAGATCTGTGTTTTCATCTACATGGGTACTGCCTGCTCTAATACAGATCGTGACCCCTTTTTGACTTGGCAAAGCATCTTGGAAAGTTGTTGTGCTTGATAAATATGGAAATATGTTTAAAAGGATTGTACATATTTAACCTCTATCAGATTGCTTGCTGTCTTAAGGAGGGAGGAGGGAGGAGCGAGGGGAAGGATGGAAGAAAAATTTGGAACACAAAGTCTTACAAAAATAAATGCTAAAAACTATCTTTACATGTATTTGGAAAAATAAAATACTATTGAGGTAAAAAAAAAATAATGTTAAAAAAAGTTCTTGTGGTTGGAAATGTCATCTCTCTGCTATCGGTCTTGTGAAAGGCCTCTGAAGATAGCTAAGCTGGTCCTTGGATGATAGACATATGGCTTGTCTCAAATTCTTTTACCTTGCTAGAACCCAAAAGAACTTTTGTTCCAGGTACTAAAGTGGAAGTCATTGCCATTTCTTTCTACAGTACATTAAGGCAAATGGAGGTTAAGTCATTTGCCCAGGGTCACACAGCTACCAAGTCTGAGGCCATATTGGTAGGCAGGTCTTCCTAACTCCAGGTCTGCTGCTTTACTTCCCTGTCTGCAAGGCAAATAGAGCTTAACTGATTTACCCAGATTCAAAGCATCTGACCCCTGAGGCCGGATTTGAACATTTGAATCATTTATTGAATCAGGGATTGAACAATTTGAACAATAAATTTATCTGCTATTTGTCAGGTGCTGTGTTTTATAACCATGATCTCATTTGATCCTCACAATAATCTGAGAAGTTATGTACTATCATTACCCCCATTTTGCTGTTGAGGTAATTGAGTCAGACAGATGAAGCGAGGAGCCCAAGGTTGCATAGGTAGTAAGTCTTTGAGGCTGGATTTCAATCCAGGTTTTCCTGATTCCGAGTCCACTGTTTCTTCTAGCTTAAGCTCTTCCTCCAGGAAGCCTTCACAAACAATTCTAGGTAGCTCCCCATTGGAGGGCACTCCTACTCACAGAGGATGTTTGTCCTTCGTTCTCAGAGAGGACCCTGACATCAGAGAGGTGATGCCATGACTTGAAATTGAGCTGGATTGATGGGAGGGGGAACTGTGCAAGGTCCAGTCTCCCTGTCTCCTCAGGAACCATCTGGATCCAAGATATAGACCAGGAGATGGCCCTGGATGCAGGGGGAGACCTTGGCATTTTCAAGTTAAGGACCTTAACAGATCTAAGTGTGACTGAGGCAATGCCCAATCAAGGATTGGAGCTAGGTAAGAAATAAGACAGAGGGGCAGCTAGATGGTGCAGTGGATAGAATACCAGCCCTGAAGTCAGGAGGACCTGAGTTCAAATCTGGCCTCAGAAACTTAACACTTCCTAGCTGTGTGACCATGGGCAAGTCACTTACCCCAATTGCCTCAGGAAAAACATATAAAAGAATACATGATTTCTATACAAGCAAAAATTTGATCTCAAAGATAGAATGTCCAGAGGTGACTTAAGTATCATAGTCGTCTCAGAAGAACATGACACATCAAAAAACCTCAACCTAATGCAAGAAATAACGTAAGAAAACTGCCTCTGTAATACTATTCCTCTTTTTTTAATTCTTAGCTTCCATTGATTTAAGTCCTGGGTAGGCTTTTTCTTCTTCTTCTTTTTTAATTAAAGCTTTTTATTTACAGAACATATGAGTGATTTTTCTACATTGACCTTTGCAAAAAAAAAAAAATTGTTCCAAATTTTTCCCCTCCTTTCCCCTACCCCCACCCATAGATGACAGGTAATTTAATACATGTTAAATATGTTAAATTATATGACAAATCCAATATATGTATACATATCTATACCAGTTGTCTTACTGCACAAGAAAAATCACATCTAGTGGGAAGGCTGGGACACTGACGCATTGTTGGTGGAGCTGTGAACGGATACAGCCATTCTGGGGAGCAATTTGGAGCTATGCTCAAAAAGTTATCAAACTGTCCATACCCTTTGACCCAGCAGTGTTTCTACTGGGTTTATATCCCAAAGAGATCTTAAAGGAAGGAAAGGGCCCCACATGTGCAAGAATGTTTGTGGCAGCCCTTTTTGTAGTGGCTAGAAACTGGAAACTGAATGGATGCCCATCAATTGGAGAATGGCTGAATAAATTATGGTATATGAAAGTCATGGAATACTATTGTACTGGAAGAAACGACCAGCAGGACGATTTCAGAGAGGCCTGGAGAGACTTGCATGAACTGATGCTGAGTGAAATGAGCAGAACCAGGAGATCATATATACATGGCAACAACAATACTATATGATGATCAATTCTGATGGACATGGCTCTCTTCAACAATGAAATGTTTCAAACCAGTTCCAATTGTTCACTGAAGAAAGCCAGAGAGAGGGATGTGAAATGTGGACTACAACAAAACATTTTCATGCTCTCTATTGATATTTGCTTACATTGTGTTTCCTTTATCTGATATGTCTTTTGTGTAGATACGATTTTTCTTGCACAGCAATGATAAGTTTGGAAATATTTTTACATATATTTGATTTGCCAACTATTTTAACATAATTAACATGTAGTGGATATCCTGCCATCTAGGGGAGGGGTGGGGAGTTGGGGGGAAAAATCTGTAACAGAAAGCTATGTAAGGGTTAATGTTGAAGAATTATCCATACATATGTTTTGCAAATAAAATAAAATTTAAAAAAAAAAGAAAAGAAACATCACATCTAGAAAGAGAAAAAAAAAACTTAAGAAGGAAAACAAAATACAAGGAAATATTCACAGAAAGCATTAAAATGTTGTGGACCATACTCAGTTCCCATAGGCCTCTCTCTGGATGTATATGACTATCTTCATTGCTGAATAATAGGAACTGTTTTGAATCACCTCATTGGTTTTTTTTTTTATTAAAGCTTTTTATTTGTATAACATATGTATGGGTAGTTCCCCAGCATTGATCTTTACAAAGCTTTCCATTACAAATTTTACCCCCAGTCCCTTCCCCTCCCCTAGATGGCAGGAAGTCCACTACATGTTAATAATGTTGAAATGCTTGAGAAGTTATGCAAGAAAAATCCTATCTACAAGAAAAAAAAAGAATTGGAGAAAGGCAACACAATGCAAGCAAATGTCAATAGAGATCATGAAAATGTTTTTTTTTCCTTGTAGAATCACCTCATTGTTGAAGAAAACCATGTCCATCAGAATTGATCATCATATAGTCTTGTTGATCTCCTGTTCTTCTCATTTCACTCAGCATCAGTTAATGCAAGTCTCTCCAGGCCTCTCTGAAATCATCCTGCTGGTTGTTTCTTACAGAACAATAATATTCCATGACATTCATATACCATAATTTATTCAGTCATTCTCCAATTGATGGACATCCATTCAGTTTCCAGTTTCTTGCCACTACAAAAAGGGCTGCCACAAACATTCTTGCACATGTGGGTCCCTTTCTCTCCTCTAAGATCTCTTTGGGATATAAGCCCAATAGAAACACTGCTGGGTCAAAGGGTATGCACAGTTTGATAACTTTTTGAGCATAGTTGCAAATTGCCTTCCAGAATGGTTGGATCTGTTCACAGTTCCACCAACAATGTATCAGTGTCCCAGTTTTACCACATCCCCTCCAAAATTCATCATTATCTTTTCCTGTCATCTTAGCTAATCTGACAGGTGTGTAGTGGTATCTCAGAGTTGTCTTAATTTGCATTTCTCTGATCAATAGTGATTTGGAGCACCTTTTCATATGACTGGAAATAGTTTAAATTTCTTCATCTGAAAATTGTCTGTTCATATCTTTTGACCATTTATCAATTGGAGAATGGCTTAAATTCTCATATATTTCAATCAATTC
This sequence comes from Myrmecobius fasciatus, assembly GCA_023553655.1. Lineage (NCBI taxonomy): Eukaryota > Metazoa > Chordata > Mammalia > Dasyuromorphia > Myrmecobiidae > Myrmecobius > Myrmecobius fasciatus. The sequence continues at coordinate 377,322 of JAJPUD010000936.1, forward strand.
TCTATATATTTTAGAAATGAGGCCTTTATCAGGACCTTTGAATGTAAAAAATGTTTTCTCAGCTTATTGCTATCCTTCTAATCTTGTCTGCATTAATTTTGTTTGTACAAAACCTTTTTAATTTGATATAGTCAAAATTATCTATTTTGTGATTAATGATGATTTCTATTTCTTCTTTAGTCACAAATTCCTTCCTCCTCCACAGATCTGAGAGGTAAACCATCCTACATTCTTCTAATTTGTTTATAATATCATTCTTTATGTCTAGATCATAAATCCATTTTGACCTTATCTTGGTATGTGGTGTTAGGTGTGGGTCAAGCCCTAGTTTCTTCCATACTAGTTTCCAATTTTCCCAGCAGTTTTTGTCAAATAGTGAGTTTTTATCCCCAAAGCTGGGTTCTTTGGGTTTATCAAACACTAGATTACTATAGTCATTGACTATTTTGTCCTGTGAACATAACCTATTCCATTGAACAACTACTGTGTTTCTTAGTACCAAATGGTTTTGATGACCACTGCTTTATAATATAGTTTTAAATCTGGTACAGCTAGGCTACCCTCATTTGCTTTTTTTTTTTTTTTTTTTTCATTAATTCCCTTGAAATTCTTGACCTTCTGTTTTTCCAGATGAATTTTGTTGTTATTTTTTCTAGGACAGTAAAATAATTTCTTGGGAGTTTGATTGGTATAGCACTAAAGAAATAGATTAGTTTAGGTAGTATTGTCATCTTTATTATATTTGCTCGACCTATCCAAGAGCACTTGCTATTTTTCCAATTGTTTAGATCTGTCTTTATTTGTGTGGAGAGTGTTTTGTAGTTTTGCTCATATAGATCCTGACTTTCCGTTGGCAGATATATTCCCAAATATTTTATACTATTGACAGTTATTTTAAATGGAATTTCTCTTTGTATCTCTTGCTGTTGGATTTTGTTAGTGATGTATAAATATGCTGATGTTTTATGTGGATTTATTCTGTATCCCGCAACTTTGCTAAAGTTGGGGATTAATTCTAATAGTTTTTTAGTTGATTCTCTAGGGTTCTCTAAGTAGACCATCATATCATCTGCAAAGAGTGACAATTTGGTTTCCTCATGACCTACTCTAATTCCTTTAATCTCTTTTTCTTGTCTTATTGCCAAAGCTAGCATTTCTAATACAGTATTCAACAGTAATGGTGATAGTGGGCAACCTTGTTTCACCCCTGATCTTATTGGGAATGGCTCCAGTTTATCACTGTTACATATGATGTTAGCTGATGGTTTTAAATAGATGCTACTGACTATTTTAAGGAAAAGTCCATTTATTCCTAAATTCTCTAGTGTTTTTAATAGCAATGGATGTTGGATTTTATCAAATGCTTTTTCTGCATCTATTGAGATGCAGATTATTGCTCCTAATTATTGCTCTAATTTTCTCTTCATTGGTGGAAAGTTCTCCCTTTTCATTTTTGAGACTAACAATTTGATTTTCCTCTTTCCTTTTTCTAATCAAATTAACTAGAGGTTTATCTATTTTGTTGTTTTTTTTCCATAAAACCAACTTTTAGTTTTATTTATTAATTCAAGGTTTTTTTACTTTCAATTTTATTAATCTCTTCTTTTATTTTTAGGATTTCATGTTTGGTATTTGATTGGGGGTTTTTAATTTGTTCTTTTTCTACCTTTTTTTAGTTGTAAGCCCAATTCATTGATTTTTTCTTTCTCTATTTTATGCAAATAATCATCTAGAGATATAAAATTTCCCCTCATTACCACTTTGGCTGCATCCCATAAATTTTGGTATGTCGTCTTTGCTGTTTCACCCATTCATTCTTTTGGATGAGATTATTTAGTTTCCAATTGCTTTTTTGTCTATTTTCTCCTGGCCTTATATTGCATGTGATTTTTTTATTGCATCATGATCTTAAAAAAAAATGCATTTACTATTTCTGCCTTCCTGCATTTGATTTTGAGGGTTTTGTGTCTTAACACATGGGATGGGGCCATGAACCTCCGAGAAAAAAGTAAACTCCTTTCTGTCTCCATTTAATTTCCTCCAAAGATCTGTCATACCTAACTTTTCTAACATTTTGTTTACGTCCTTAACTTTTTTCTTATTTATTTTGTGGTTTGATTTATCTAGTTCTGAGAGAGGGAGGTTGAGATCACCACTATTATAGTTTTGCTGTCTCTATCTTCTTGCATCTCTCTGAACTTTTCCTCTAGGAATTTCCATGGTATACCACTTGGTGCATATATGTTTAGTATTGATATTGCTTCATTATCTATGGTACCCTTTAGTAAAATATAGTTTCCTTCCTTGTCTCTTTTAATTAGAACTATCTTTGCTTTTACTTGATCTGAGATCAGGATTGCTACCCCTGCTTTTTTTTTTTTTTTGTTCACCTGAAGCATAATAGATTCTGCTCTAGTCCTTTACCTTCACTCTGTATGTATTATTATGCTTTAAATGTGTTTCTTGTTAACAGCATACTGTTGGATTCTGGCTTTTAATCCAGTCTACAATCCACTCTGGCTTTATGGGAAAGTTCATTCCATTCACATTCACAGTTAAAATAATTAATTCTGTATTTCCTGCCATTTTATTTACCCTAGGTTATGCTTTTCTCTTTCCAATCCCCTTTCCCTCTTCCCTACCATTTTGCTTTTGATAACCATTACCCTCAAACAATCCTTCCCCTTTAGAGCCCCACCCCCTTTTTTACACCTTTCCCCTAATTCTTCTGTTTTCCCTTGTGTTAGTCTTTCCCTTTCTTTGCCCCCTTTCCCTGCTATTTCCTTATAAGGTAGGAAGTTTCTTTGTGATACCAAATTCATCTATTATCTCAGAGCCAAATCTGATGAAATTAAGATTAACACAATGCTCATCCCCCTCCCTTCTTTCCCTCAATTATAATAGGGTTTTTTTTTTTTTTTTTTTGCCTCTACATGTGATGTAATTTCCCTTATTTTACCTCCTTTTCCCTCTTCTTCCAGTATTATCCCTTTTCTACCTCTAATTTCTTTTTCGGTATCATAATATCATAATAATCATTTAAATTTCTCTGAATAGAGCTGTTGAAGTCCAGCTAGGGTAGTGAAACAAAGGTGTGTTATGCAGGGGCCAGATAAAGAGAATTTGATATGAACTCTTCAAATTTTATTGATCAGAGAGACAAATATATATATTTCCAAGGCTTATAGGCTTGATACAAAATACACTCCTTGATATTCCTACAATCCTCTCCAGCAAGCACAACCTATGGAGATGTAAATGATTAAACCCAGATCTTGGCTACTTCAACAGAGATGTAAATAATTGAGATGCATATCAGAGTAAAATTATCATATCAACGTCAAGTACCTTTCTCCCAAATGCCTCTAGTCTCCCTTATGGGCTGTTTTTCCTGTCTTAAGTTCAAAGGTATGTCTTTGATCCATTATATAGCTGAGTTTACATTTTGCTTCACTTGCCAGGTTTCTTATCAGTATATTAATAAGTATGTTTCTGCTATTGTATATAGAAAAGGAAAGTTGGTGAGCTAAGCTTCTGTAAGTATAAAAACCTGAAATGGATTTTTATTTCCTGGACTTCAGCTTAGAGCATCCACAGACAGGTTTTTTTTTTCATTAATTTTCTTGAAATTCTTGACTGCTTGTTCTTCCAAATGAACTTTGTTATTATTTTTTCTAGATCTGTAAAATAATTTCTTGGGAGTTTAATTGGTATGGCACTGAATAAGTAGATTAATTTAGGTAGTATTGTCATTTTTATTTTATTAGCTCAGCCTACCCATATTTTTACAGTTGATTAGATCTGCATAGTAAGTGCTCTTACTTAGAAAGAAGTCATTATAGAAATTGTCCTAGGTTAATGAATGCTAGAGGAAATGGCTTCTTGCAGGTTTTCTAGGCAAGAAATCCAGGGAAGTGAACTATGAGTGCTGAGGTATCAAGGAAATGAAGAGAGAAGTATTTTAATTTTGAATTGGGAATTATATATGAATTCTAGTCAGGAAAAAAGAATCCAAATCCCACTTTTGCTTCTTGCCTACACCTTACTATATGATCATGGGAAAGTAACTTAAAACAATATGATCTTCAGTGTTTCCACCAGTAAAAAAAAAAAAAAAAGAAAAAGAAATAAAAAAAAAAAAAGAGGGTTGTGTTTGAAGACCTATACAATATTCTCCAACTCCAAATCTATGATTCTTTCATAAGACTTCAAGGATAAGGGCTAAGTGAGAAAACCAACTTGCCTAGGAGTGATGATTAAGATCGGAAGAATTTAGCTTATATACTAAATTGTTCTTAGCTGGATCCTTTGACTAAGTTGTGTACTTGTAAGTTGTCTAATGCACTTTTAGTAAGGCATAAAGCACATTTTTATGCTATATACTTACATAAAAATATTAAAAGCTGAATTATTTTCACAAAGGAAGGGTTTAGAGTAAAGATATATATTTAGGCTGTTGTCCTAAGATTGGGAGTCCTTCTCTTGTGGGGTAGAGCTTAACACTCTGAAAGGTGACATGTTAAATATATAAATAGTTTTCAGGAGCAGTTAGATAAATTCAAGAAAATCCAAAACAGATTATTAGAAGAAACTTGGGATGCCTTGGGAGTACATTCTTAAACTGCCATGAAGAACAATGTTGTCTCCCACCAAAAATCCTGAGTTACCATTGTTAATACCAATATCAACTCAAGGTTTGGCCCCTTGTAGCATATTTTAAAGAAGTTTAGCTCTATAAGGAACTGCCCTACCAAAATCTTCAATAAAATCTCCTATATAATTCACAGAAGGAAACTTACTGATCTCCCAGCAAATTACTGAGTCTCAAGACCTGTAATTCAATGTAATTCACATAGGAAACATTTCTGTGAAATGCTGTTTTCTTCTGTCTCTATCTTCTTTATCAGGTATTATTAATTTTGGGTCCAACACTCTATTTACTGAGCCTCTTTGCTGCCTGGAAATTCCTGTGTGTCTTCAGAACTAACAATCATTTAAAATGATAAAATCAAACCTTTGTTGGTTGATATATTCAAAGAGGGCAAGATGAGGGAGTAGAAAGCCCAATAATTTCTGCATCCAGAAAGAAGTCTATGGAGACTGAATAGGAATTGCAACATAGTATTTTTACCTTTTTTGTTTGCTTGCTTTTTTTTTTCTTTCTCATTTTTTCTTTTTGAGCTGATTTTTTTTTTTTTTTGTGCTGCATGATAAATGTGGAAATATGTTTAGAAGAAGTGACATATTTAACCTATATTGGATCATTTGCTGTCTAGGAGAGTGGAGTGGAAGGAAGAGAGGGAGAAAAATTTGGAACACAAAGTTTTGCAAGGGAAAATGTTGAAAGCTATCTTTGCATATATTTTGAAAATAAAAGGCTATTATCAAAAAAGAAAAAAAGTAAGAAAGATAAGAAGAAAGAAAGAAAGCCCAATGACTCTGAAATCATGGAATCTAGTTCAAATCCCAGTTCTGCTACTTTTACTATTTACATGGTTTGGGGCAAGTTACTTCTTTGAGCCTCAGTTTTCTCATCTGAAAAATGGGATAGAGTGGACCAGATTATCTCTAATATCTCATCTGGATCCTAAAGGCCTTATTGATATTTTATTGATGTCTGTATTTCTAACATATCTTAATTACAATTTTATACAGAGTAGGCTTAAATGAAAAGAAAACCAGAAATAATACCAGATTTGAAGGCAGAGAACCATAATTTAAAAAATAAAACTGGATCCTACTACTTACTACCTTTTTGTCCTTGAGCAATTCATAATCTCTCTAGGAATCTGTCTTCTACTATAAAATGTCTCACTATTCCCATGCTGCCATCTTGGACTGTAACAATACCAAAAGGATCACTAAAAGCAAAATCACCTTGAATTATTATACGGTTATTTTGGGAAAGGCTAATGGAAATCTTATTCATCCTGAGAAGACTAAATATATTGGTGTATTAGAGGTAAAGAAAGGTACAAAGAGACAGTCTTTGCAGACTTGTGACAGGTGACTAGCTATCAAATGAGAAAATATCTTTTAAAAGTGCTTAGCACAGTGACTGGCATGTAGTAGACACTTTATAAATGCTTATTTCCTTTCCATCAGAAATGATCAAGGCATTCAAGCATGCAAATAGCAGAGTTTCTTAAAAACCAGATCTCCAACTTCCACAGGAGAACAATGGACCCCACTCACAAAACTAAGAGAAAACAGGAAACAAACAAGCAAACAAACCCTGCTACTACATCTGGCTCTTCACTAATCTACACTTTGCCTTGAGGATAACTCACCCTCTCATTTCAGCTCATCGGAAAAATAACACAAAAACTTTAAAGTTTCCTAAATTTTGAATTACCAAAGGGAATGAAGAGCTAAATCTAGACTTCTGTGTCCTTTTCTTATCCGAATAGCATCAAACAACCCAAATTACACAAGCCATCCCATTGAGATTACATTTCAGTTGCATAGTATACATTACATATATACGTAGTTAATTGCTTCTTTTCCTCCTCCATAGAATATAAACCTTGAGAGCAAGGACCATGTTTTGACCTTCTTTCTGCCCCCAAACACTTAGCACAATGTCTAGCACATTGTGAATGCTTAATAATTGCTTATTGACTATTTTTTCTGTGCTCTCCCTCTCTACATCATAAAATTCCTTTTTGTTGTTCAGTCATGTCTGATTTTTGGTAACCTCATGGAACAGCAGGCCAGACTCTTCTATCCTTCACTATCTCTGTCCAAGCTTATGTTTATTACTTCCATAACATTAACTGTTCATTTTATCTTCTGCCATCTCATTCTTTTGCCTTCATTTTTTTTTCTAATATCATTTCTTTTCCAATTGAGTCCTCTTTTTTCATTATGTGACCAAAGTATTTAAGTTTCAGCTTGAGTATTTGAAATTCCTCAGCTTCAATAAACTGGGCAAAAAATTTTACATTCAAGGGTTCTGATAAAGGCCTCATTTCTAAGATATATAGAGAACTGACTCAAATTTATAAGAATACGAGCCACTCTCCAGTTGATAAGTAGTCAAAGCATATGAACAGACAATTTTCAGATAAAGAAATTAAAATCATTTCTAGTCATATGAAAAAATACTCTAATCTACTATTGGTCAGAGAAATGAAAATTAAGACAACTCTGAGGTACAACTACACATCTCTCAGATTGGCTAAGATGACAGGAAAAGATAATGATGAATGTTGATGGGGATGTGGGAAAACTGGGACACTAATACATTATTGGTGGAATTGTGAACTGATCCAACCATTCTGTGCATACCCTTTGATCCAGTAGTGCCTCTACTGGGCATGTATTCCAAAGAGATCATAAAGAAGGAAAGGGACCCACATGTGCAAAAATATTTGTAGCAGCCCTTTTTGTAGTGGCAAGGAACTGGAAACTGAGTGGATGCCCATCAGTTGAAGAATGGTTGAATAAGTTATAGTATATGCTTCCTATTTTTTTTTTTTTTTTTTTTGCTGAGGCAATTGGGGTTAAGTGACTTGCCCAGGGTCACAGCTAGGAAGTGTTTAAGTGTCTGAATCCAGATTTGAACTCAGGTCCTCCTGACTTCAGGGCTAGTGCTCTATCTACTGCACCACATACCAGCTCCTAAATTATGGTATATGAATGTTATGGAACATTATTGTTCTATAAAAAACAATCAGCAGGAGTATTTTAGAGAGACCTGGAGAGACTTATGTGAACTGATGTTAAGTGAAATGAATAGAAGCAGGAGATCATTGTACATGGCAATGACAAAACTATGTGATGATCTATTCTGATGGACATGGTTCTTTTCAACAGTGAGATGATTCAGGCCAGTTCCAATGGTCTTGGGATGGAAAGAGCCATCTACAACCAGAGAGAGGACTGTGGGGACTGAGTGTGGATCACAACATAATATTTTCACCTTTTTTTTGTTGTTTGCTTGCATTTTGTTTTCTTTCTCATTTTTTTCCTTTTTGATCTGATTTTTCTTGTGCAGTATAATAAATGTGGAAATATGCATGGAAGAATTTCACATGTTTAACATATATTGGATTACTTGCCATCTAAGGAAGGGGGTGGGGAGGAAAGGAGGGAGAAATTGGACCACAAGGTTTTGCAAAGGTGATTATTGAAAACTATCTATGCATATGTTTTGAAAATAAACAGTTTTTTTTTTTTTTTAAAGAACTTGAAAATGGGAGGGAGGGGAAGAAAATTCCTAGCTTCCCTCAAAGATTAGTTCAACAGAAGGTTTTGCAAGGGTCAATGTTGAAAAATTACCCATGCATATGTTTTGTAAATAAAAAGCTTTAATAAAAAACCAAAGCAAAACGGAAAAACAAAGATTAGTTCAAATGCTATCTTCTACATAAGGTTTTTTTCTCATTCCAGTAGTTCAGGAAATCTTAATCTTGTTTTATGTGACATGGACCCATTTTGAAGTCTGCTGAAAACTATAGATCTGTTTTCAGAATAATGGTTTTTTAAATGTATAAAAGAAAATGCAAAGGATTACCTACCTAAGCTCACAGACCCTCTGAAATATATCCATGGATCCATCAGACTTCTTTGGATTCAAAGTATAGTATTGCTGTCCAAAGATAACAAAAAATGGATTAGTCAATGATGGGGGGATTGTGGGAAGATAGGCACATTAATTATTTTTAGTGGAGCTATAAATCAGCACAAGTATTCTGGAAAGCTATTTGAAATTATGCAAATAAAGTGACTAAAATGTCCATGCTCTTTGGCCAGAGATTTTACTCCTAATAAAAGTCATAATAGTAAGTAGTACTAGTAAGAAAATCTCTGCATTCCATACAATATTTAGAGCAGCACTTTTTATGATAGCAAAGAATTGCAAACAAAGTAGATCCCCTTCCATTAGGCAATAGCTAAGCAAATAGATGAATTTGATGGAATAGTACTGAGCTACAAAAAATGATGAATATTAAAAATACAGAGGAGCTTGGAAAGACAAATGAATTGATGGAGAATGAAGTAAGCAGAACCAAGAAAATAGTATATATAATAACTACAACTATATAAATGGGAAGAATGAAAATCATGAAGTAACCAAAAGTCGACAAAGGAGAAGCACAGCCTCAAAGAAGATATATAAGAAGATATTTTCTCTAATTTCTTCATTTAGGTATGAGATTCTTGCATGTGGTACTTTGTATATACTCTCAGATTTTTTCTATATATTTATTATTGTTATTGTTGATTTTTTTTTTGTTCTTTTCCCTCAAAATTATTCTTTGTCATATAACATTGTTCTTGAGGGAGGAAAAGGAGCCTAGGAGAATTTTAGGTGATAAAAAACCAAAAGATAACAATAAAAATTTACTAAAAAAAAAAAAAAGAAAGAAAAGAAACCCTACTTTAGTCAATAGTAGTTTTTTCTTCCCTCCAAATTGTTTTTTTTAACAATATTTTGTATTTAATGATCTGTATACATGTTATTTTCCCCACTAGAATGTCAGCTTCTTTAGACAGGACTGTTTAATTTTTACCTTTTCCTAGCACAAGTATCTGCCCTATTATTATTGTCATTATTATTTGACCTGACATATAGTAGGTGTTTTATAAATCCTTGTTGAATTAAATTGTTTTGTATATTACAAAAAAAGTTGCATCTTTGCTTGTGAATAAGATGGAGTTTTCTAGAAAATTATTTCCAATTTGTTCTGGAAATAGCATATTTTAATCAGTGTAAAGATTTTTTAAACTTTATTCTTTTCTACAATGTCCAGAATCATGTTTGAGATCAAGATGCAACTTTTGTACCAAATAGTTTTATTTAATTTCATTGAAATCAACCCAAAGTCAATTCTCTAATTTAAAAAAAAAAGATGAAAAAAGAGGAACAAAAACAGCATCAGTTCCTTATTTTGGAATTTTCCTCATTAGCACTTAAGTACTCAAAAGAAACTAGTATCACAGCCCAAGCCCACATACAACCTCAGAGTTTAGTCATAAGCTTTACAACGACATTATGTAATTTTTCAAACAACTAAGAGACATTTCCGTAGGTACAGTACAGAGACCCACCCAGGGCTCTCTTCCAGTGGATCTATTGAACACATAGTCCCCAGAGACATCTGCAAAATCACTCTTTTCCAGCCATTCATTTTTAAAAATTAAATCTTATTTTCTCAAGCAATAAAGATCTTCCTTTTCTCCTTCCTGCTGTGTCCCTCTCCTCACCAACTATAAAAAAGGGGGAGGACTAATAACCCCTGTTACAAAAGTGTATAGTCAAGCAAAACAAACTACTACGTTGCCCACATCCAAAAATGAAATTTCTCAATCTACATTCCAAGTGCATCATCCCTCTGTCAAGAAATGTGCAATATGTTTCATCTTAAATCTTCTGGTTAATCATTGTGTTGATCAGAATTCTCATCTTTTAAAATTGTTTGTCTTTACAATATTCCTTTTTATTGTGTAAATTGTTTTCTAGGTCCTGATTATTTCACTCTGTATCAATTCATACAAGTCTTCTTAGAGTTCTCTGAAATCTTCCCTTCATCATTTCTTGCAGCATAATAATATTCCATCATATTTATTTGCCATAAATTGTTTGGCCATTTCCCAGTTGATGGGCAACCCCTTGGTTTTCAATTTGTTCCCTCCACAAAAATAATTGCTAGAAATATTTGCAAACTTTTTACTTGTTCTTTTATCTATTTGGGGGCATTTACCTGGCCGCAAGTACCTGGATCAAAAAGTTTGTTGTTCAGTCACATACAATTCTTCCTGACCCCTTTTGGGATTCCTTTGGCAAAGATACTGCAGTGCTTTGCCATTTCCTTATTCAGCTCCTTTTATAGATAGGGAAACTGAGACAAATAGGGTTAAGTGACTTGCCCAGGGTCACACAACTAGTATCTAAAGGCAGATTTGAACTTAGAAAGATAAATCTTCCTGACTTGAAGTCCAGCACTTCATCCACCATGCCAACTAACTATTTGAGTCAAAAGATAGAAACAGTTTAATAGCTTTTGTGGCATAAATTCATAGCTGTTTTTTAGGCATTATTTTAAGAGGCTTTATAAAATAATTTAGCATGAGTCCTTGAATCAATATAAATTCTCCTCTTTATTTTCCTCTCTTCTTTCTTCCTTTCTCCTTTATTTCCTTTGTTCCTACCTCTCCCCCTTCTCTTTTCTTATTTTCCTTCCTCCATTCCTTCCTCCTTCCCTCTTTTTCTTTCCTTTATGGCCAGCCTGCCTACCACAAATCCCTCCTCTTCTGATTATGCTCTACTTATTTCTATCCATGGATTTTTCCTTCCTTCAGCCATTGCGTAGTGCAGGGACTTCCAGAGGCAGGAAAGCTAAAGGAGAAGTGAGGAAAGCAGGATGCAGTCCTAGACAGGTCTCTAGACATGAAACTATGAGTTCAAATCTAGCCTTGGACCCTTACTAGTGGCCTGACTCTGGACAAGACATTTAACCTCTGTCTGCTTCAGTTTTCTCATCTGAAACATAGGGATAATAATAACACCTATCTCCCAGGGTTGTGATGATTTTGCCATCTTCAAGCTTGTAAATGACTTGACAGCAAGGTTTATTTTGTTTTTGTCTTTATAGTCATTCTTGACTATAAAGTAGGTCCATAATAAATGATTTTTTGAATTCAATTCCGAAAGTAGTAGTCCCTTCTCTTCCGACTGCTCAGACTGGAGCGGGAGAAATCAATGGACAGAAAGAAGAGCTTGTCATCAGGAGTTTGGAGCTCTGGAACAAATCTTAGATACTTGACTCTAAATACCATTCTTTCAGACCCCTCTATATCTCATTAGTAACAACCACTTCTCTTCTCCATTTCATGCCTGTCAGTTATTATTCCTATTCTCCTAATTTGAGTCATCTCTAGAGCCTGCAGTGGTTTGGATCATTGCCTATCTGAATATTTAGAAAACTCCCATGATTTCCTGATAGTTTCATCTGGACCTGATTTCCCCCCTTATACTGGATAGGGTGGGCTATTGGGAAAAGTTTTTGCAAAGCTTTCCTGGGAACTGAATATTTTTTTAACATTATGTGTGGGAAAATATTCTCAAAGTATGGAAGGGGCACTGTTTTTTCAACCACTTACTCCTCAAGCTCCATTGGGAAAAGAAGGTAATACAGGTCAAATCCTATTACATGGAGTTCCAAGAGCTCGTCCAAATACTTTCATTGGACTGAACTGTTCTCGTGGTGAATATTGCTTGGAATAAGGTCATGAAGATCTTTGGGTTACACAGATAATGCATTGGTTTTTGTTGTTAAGCAGCTGGATCTATAAACATGGAGCCCTCTATGCTTAGGGTACTTAGCAGGCTTGACCCAATGGCTGGAATGAGAAAACAGGCTGTGGATCCTGTCTCCTGGCTAGCAGTCAAAACAAAGGAAGGAAACACAGGCAAAAGTTTCTGTGAACTGAATGTCTGAGTCACCAAGGGAGAGTAGAAAAATAGCATGTGTTAGCCTGGAACGGTCTTGGCTAGGGCAGTTTCTTTTGGCTAAAATATTAGGACCCCCTTCCCTGCCCCAGAGGACCAGAAGGCCTCATTTGGCTCTTTCTAGATGAATTTTTGGGTTTAGGATGAAACCATATTCAGTCAGATTACATCTTTTTCATGAAGTAAGAAAATAGCAGTAAATGGAGGCCCTTGTGCCTCTGATTAACCCATACAAGTATCTGAATTTTTTTGGGGGGGTCCACTGTGTTAAAAGCAGCCAAGAAATTCTGCCCTCCACACCAAAACAAATATATTAAAAAAACCCAGAAGCTTCCCAGGCATTTGGTGCTGGTGATTTGGGCTGCCATCACCCAAGAGTTGGGAGTTTCTGTTCCAAAGGCCATGAAGTTAGGACTATAGTTTTCCCCCTTTTATTTCTATTTAATGCTTCCTTTTCTTTTTTGGTTAGAAGTAGAGTCTTATGTTTTACTAGCACATGCTAGCACTTCCTTTGTATTTTCTTAGAGAGTTGCCTATGTCAGTGAGAAAATTTATGTCACTGTAGTGGATATCCTGCCATCTAGGGGAGGGGTGGTGAGTAGGGGGGAAAAATTTGTAACAGAAAGCTTTGTAAGGGTTAATGTTGAAGAATTACCCATACATATGTTTTGCAAATAAAAAGTTTTAATAAAAAAAATAAAGCAGATAATAAAACTAAAAAAAAAAAAGAAAGAAAGTTTATGTGACTTTCCACAATATGTCAAAGATGGGTTCAGTCAGGTTTTCCTGGCAATTCAGTACAAAATGGAAATAAAAGGAGTTGGTATTTCCTCATGGTCTAATAGATTATGACTAATACTTCTTTTTTAAATTTTTAGAAAATTTATTTCAAAATTAAAAAAAAAAACAAAAAAAAAAAACATTGCCATAGCACAGCAGAACATGAAAGAATTCAAAATATGAGAAAATAAATTTCCATGTCAAGAAGGCCTATATGATAAATACTATACATTGTGTCTAGAATTGTCCATGTTTTTGTTTTTTGCTTCCTTATGGTTTTTCTTTTTGTTTTCTGCTGTGCACTTTTAATTTTATTCTTTTTTCGTCTTTTCTTCCCTCCAACCTCCTCCAAGAAGGCTATAATTAAATGCAGATACATTTATATGTATATATATATAATATATATTTACATAGATATCTATACACACACACATATATACACATTCATATACATCTATATAAGGCTGTACTCTGTTTGTCTTCTGTTTCTCTGAAAGTGATATCATCCTTCATAAATCCAAGTCTTTCCTTATTTTTCTAAATCTACCAACTCATTTCCTACATCACAGCAATATTCCAACTTTATACTATCGAGTTATTTTAAATAATCTAAAACAATATTAAGATGGCTGACATATAGTGTAGTTTCCCAATTTTTCTTTTTTGATTAAATCTATTTTAACATTAACTTTGAGGTCAATAATTACTAACCTTGATTTTTTTCCCCTAATTATTTCCTATTCCTCCTGACTTCTCTGTTTCTACACACTATCTTGCCTTACTCTTACTTATTCTACTCTGTCAAGGATTCCTTCCTTATCTTTTCCTCCACCTTTTCCCTCCTTCTTTATCCTATTTTCATTTATCTACACACACTTTTATGCACCCCCCATCTTATTCCCTTTCCCTCTTATTTCTTTATAAATTTAGAAGACTTTCATATCCTTCTTTAACCCATTCCCAATGTGAGTAGTATTCCCTACTACCAACCCTCCTACACCATCTAATTCTTCTGTATCAGTTCTTGCTCTCACACCTCATTCATATAATATGATTACTTTTTTAAAAACCTTTTTCTACATGGTTTTGCTTTTAAGAATCACATTATACTCAATTCTACCCCAATCTTTCTTTCAAACTACCCAATTACTAGTAGCAATCTTAGAAAATGGTTTCCATTTCCACATATAAAATATAGTTTGTCCTTATTGAGTCCCTTGAAATAGTCTTTGATGTTTATCTTATATTTCTCTTGGATTTTATATGTTGAATTTTCTATTAAGTTCAGGGCTTTTTTGCAAAAAAATCCTGAAAGTATGACAATTTATTGAATATCCATTTTTTTTTACATTCAGGATTATGCTTTACTGGGTATATTTTCAGTCATAGCTCTAGTTCTTTTGCTTCTCTAATGCTTCCTTTTAAAAATAAAATTTTAAATTAATCAACAAGAATTTATTAAGCACTTAGTATTTGTGGTCTCTGTACTAGATATGGGATATACAAAAACAAAAAATAGAACAATTCCTGCTTTCAAGGACTTTTTATTCTGTTGAGGATTCTTTTAAATCTGGCCCTCTTAAACTTTCTCCACTTCTGACTTTTTTTCACCGAAAAATTTTTACATAACTCCAGGTATGTAGGTATATAAAATCAAACATTTACTGATAATAAAGAATAAAGAAATTTACTTTAAAACAATTCTTTGGTATACAAATATTTTTTACTATTTGTGAGAGGCAAAAGCAAATTTGCATACTAATGAAATGGATATGCTTGTTTGTTTTTACATAAAGAAGTAATCAAAATGGGTTCATGATTTAAACATAAAAGGTGATATTATAAGCAAATTAAGAAAACAAGGGATAGTCTACTTCTCAGATATGTGGAGAAGGAAGGAATTTATGTCTAAAGAAGGTATGGAGAACATTATGAAATGCAAAATAGATGATTTTGATTATATTAAATTAAAAAGGTTTTATACAAATAAAACCAATGAAAACAAGATTAGAAGAGAAGCAGAAAATTGGCAAAAAAATTTTTTTTATATCCAAGGGTTTTGAAAAAGCTCTAATTTCTAAAATATATAGAGAAGTAACTCAAATTTATAAAAAATTTACAAAAATTCAAGCCATTCTCCAACTGATAAATGGTCAAAGGACATAAACAATTTTCAGATGAAGAAATTAAAACCAAATGAAAAAATGCTCTAAATCACTATTAATCAGACAAATGCAAATTAAATACCACTATACACCTCTCAGATTGTCTAAAATGACAGAAAAAGATAATGATAAATGTTGGAAAGGACACTAATACATTGTTGGTAGAGTTGTGAACTGATCCAACCCTTCTGGAGAGCAATTTGGAACTATGTCCAAAAGGCTATCAAACTGCATACCCTTTGATCCAGCGGTGTCTCTAATGAATCTGTATCCAAAGAGATCTTAAAAGAGGGAAAGGGCTTCATGTGCAAAATGTTTATAGCAGTCTTTTTTTTTTTTGTAGTAGCAAGTAACCAGAAACTGAGTAGATGCCCATCAGTTGGGAAATGGCTAAATAAATTATGGTATATAAATGTAATGGAATTTTATTGTTCTATAAGAAACGATCAGCAGGATGGTTTCAGAGAGGCCTGGAGAGACTTACATGAACTGATGCTAAGTGAAACAAGTAGAGCCAAGAGAACATTGTAAACAGGAATAACAAAATTACATGATGATCAGTTCTGATGGACTTGTCTCTTTTCACCTGAATGAGGTGGTTCAGGCCAATTCCAATGGTCTTTTGATGGAGAGGTCATTTGCATCCAGAAAAAGAACCATGGGGACTGAATGTGGATCACAACATAGTATTTTCACCTTTTTTGTTGTTTGCTTGCTTATTTTTTTTCCTTTTTGATCTGATTTTTCTTATGCAGCATGATAAATGTGGAAATATGTTTTAAAAAAAGAATTAAATCTTGGTGGAATATTTAGTACAAGATGTAGAGTATTCAGAAACCTTTTACTATTGCCAAATTTTTTGTGACTTCCACATTCAGTTATGCAACCCCATATGGGGTTCAACCTATAGTTTAAGAAGCTTTGTTCTAAATCCATAGTTAAACTAGAGTCTATGAGCTTTTGAAAAATTATCATTTTGATAGCTGTGTTTTAACATAAGTGCTTTCTTTTGTAATTCCATGTATTTTATTTTATACACTTAAAATATTATTCTGAGAAGAAGTATATAGACTTCTCCAGATTGCTATGATATAAAAAAGGTTAAGAATTCCTAATCTATGTGACTACTGAGATCATAAGATTTCCATATGAATGCCATCAGAGCAATCTTTTTCACCATTTAATAAAGAAAATAACTCAATTACTAGTGAACTGAAATCATGATTCAAATTTATTCTTTCATATTGTTCAACTTAAGCACACTAAAGATCAACAGTTTCAAAATATAGCATTATTGTAACTATTGTGCCACAAATACTTGTGATTGCATTGCAGAGTTTTTAATACATTATTAATCCAAATGGTTTGACCAAGCTTCTCTCTGAAACTAAAGTCCATCATTTGAATACTAATATGCTTCGAGTGATAATTTTTTTAAATAATTTTTAAAATTAAAGCCTTTTATTTTCAAAATACATACATAGATAATTTTCAACCTTCACCTTTACAAAACCTTGTGTGTTCTAATTTTTTCCTTTCTTTCCCCCCCACCCCCTCCCCCAGATAGCAAGTGATCCAATATATGTTAAACATGTGCAATTCTTCTCTATATATTTCCACAAATATCATACTGCACAAGAAAAGGGTGATATTTTAGATATCACTTTTCACCTTCTCCTCCATCATACCCCTATATTAGGTAGATAATTTTACTGGGAGACATAGAACGATGAAGTCTCTAAAGAACTAAAACTGAAGGTCACTCAAAGGGAATGGAAAGATGCATAGTAGGTGTGAGCAAGGTTGCAGCACATTATAAACAATTATGCAGAAGAAGTTGCGTGAAGGATGTTATCAAAGAAATATATGATCAGAAAGAAGATAGACTAGTCATGTGACTAGGGGGAGGGATCACTGGTGAACAGTCCAAGTCACCCTAGAGATGAGAAGAGAATTTGAGGAAGGTCCTTAATACTTAAGGGGTAATCCTCTCTGGTAAACTTATGAGAGAGAATGTCCAAGAATTGCACAATATGGGCAGGCATGGATGAGACTCATAAAATAGAACTATTAGTTATAAAACATATATGGAAGGTAGCTTTGATTTTATTAAGTTCAAGCTTCCATCCCACTGCCAGTAGGGAAGTTACCATAGCATGTTTCAATATATTTTGTTGACTAATTGTTAAACAATGGATCATATGGACTATTTGTACCTGGCCTGTGGTAGAACTTTCTGAGCTCATATTGGTATGAGCAACCATAGTCAGACTCACTATAGCTTGATCCCAACATAGTGATGCCATTTTAGTCTTCTTTGAGAACAAAGGATGAAAAATTATTGTTCTAACTTCTTGATTAGTAAAAAACACTAGAATCACAGTTTTAGAGTGGAAAATAAACTTAGAGGCCTACTAGTTTAATTTTATAGATGAGAAAACAGAGACTAGTGAGGATAAATGATATGCCCAAACACAAGTATAAATCACAGAGGCAGGATTTAAAACTAGGTCCTTAAGTCAAGTTTGCCCTCAATGCTAGCTGCCTTCTCTCTGCTGATGATCTTCAATTTATCCTGTATATTTTGTGTTCACACATAGGTGGTTGTATGTAATTCCTTGAGGTGGGGACTAAATTATGCCTTTCTTTGTATTGTTAGCAATTAGTGCAGAACCAGACACACAGAAAGCAAGTGTTTAATAAATCCTAATTGACTAGCTTCCTATTTAATAATGTGCCCTACCAACTGAACAAATTCTGTGGTGAATGCTTCCGTGATGACAACCTGGTCACTCCCATCCTCAGGTGCCTGTCTTTTCACATGTGTCTGCAGGTGCTTCTGTCATCAGCCACTGTTGCTCCAGCTGACTAATCATCTGGGAACCTCTGATGAGGGTTCAGGGACTTTGGACATCACAAGGTCACCACCTGGACAGATCCATCTTTGGAAACTTTGGAAAACCTAAGATCAACAAACAAAAAAAAAAGGAAACAGCATTATTCACAGAATCATGTTGGCCAGTTGGAAGAAACGCAGCTGCTTCTCTATCCATCAGCCCAGGTCAGTTCTTGTCTTACTTGCTTCCAGGAAGAAAATGAGACAGAGAGGTTATCAGACCACCTCTTGTGTAAAGAACCTCAGTGATCCAAATACCTCCTGAGCCACTGGTACTTTCTATTCTGTACCCAATCAGAAGACTTTTAACCATTACATAGCATAAGCCCCTTTAGTTGCATATGCTTGGAAAAAGTCTTCTTAAGTTCCACATGTTGAATTGGAACAAGAAGGAAATATTTGTACATGCTCTTTATAGACCACCAGGAAGAACAAATCTAAGCACAATTCAAGGCCTGACCCCTCACTGGTCAGTGTCCCCATTATACATTATAGGGGAGATATTTGCCAAACCTTTATTGCCCATCAAAGATCAGCAAATTTATAAAGCATGTCTGGATGAATACATGAGTTTTCAGCTTGATGGTTTATTTAGCTGATTATTTTTGGCTTCAAATAGTATTTATTGAGAACTGGCCACAAACAAAATATTATCACAGATTTAACTTTTTGGTCTCCAAGGCTGACTTTTAAAATAAAAGTGAAAAAAAAAGAGACAAGATTGTCTCTAATATCCTTTCCCTCTGTACTCTCAGATTAAATATGGAATAAATTCAGCTATTCATTTCAAATATATGTCAAATGCTTTCCATGTTTTTAGTGCTGTTAAGTGCTAACTAGAGGGGGAGGTATGTGTGTGTGTGGTATCTTGGAACTGAAAGGTAGGGAAGTACTTGTACTATACAATACAGGTGCACAACTGAGAGACAATATACCTCCTGAGGCAAAACTCAGCCAGTTCTACTTACTTCTGGGTGGGGTTTCAGGTATAAGGCTATAAAGTGAATAACTGGCTCTGCATCTTATACCAGTCGTGTAATAAGTGTTTCTTTGTGATCAAGTTCCAGCTCTACTATCTTTGGAGGCTTTCTAAATTGAATTGCTCTTTTTTTTTTTTTTTTTTTTTTAAAGAAAGGTGAGGGTTAGAAAATGTGTGGCAGTGGTTAGAGCTCCTGGCTTAAGTATGTCTTAGAATGTAAGTTTTCCTAGGGGAAACTATAAGCAGGGATGTGCTGATAACACATTGTTTAACAACTGGGAAACATGTATGTACATACACTTTTAAATACAATGTGTGATGTTAATATTTGCTAGACAATTAACAAAACAATAAATAAAGCTCTGATTTGTATGTATAGATTTCTGATGAGTAAATGCTCACATTGAAACTTTAAAAATTGGTTCTCAAGTCAGTTAGAACTGACTCTGGCACATCTTGGACTGTAAGTCTGATTATGGGAAGGAATGTTAGGAGATAGTGATGAGAGGGTAAATCTGGGCCTGATAGCAGGAGAGGATGGGTTGGCCATATGAAGAAAGCAAGATATAACTGATGAACACCCTGTATGCTCCATTGAATATTTTTGTAATATAAAGAGAAAGTGAGACAAAAATTATCAGTCATTCTACATTTTATCAATAAAACTCAGAGTAGATAGAAAAGAATTTCCATTAATAATAATGATAAAATTTATAAAATAGTACAGAATTATATAAATATTACAATCTTCTACATAGAATTAAAGGAACACATAAATAATTGAAGAGATACTAATTGTCATGGCTGTGCCAATATATTAAAAAAATGAAAGTGCTACCTAATTTAATTTATAGATTAATTTATAGGTTATACCAATCAAATTATAAAAGAGTTATTTTATAGATTTTAGGGAAAAACAAACAAAAAATGAAATCCATCTGGAGGAACATAAGATCAAGAACCTAAAGGAAACTAATAAAAAAAAAGTAGAAAGGAAAAGAAAAGGTACCAAATGGCACCAGATGTCATCTTTTGCTAAAAGTAACAGTTATCACATCTGATTATGGTTAAAAATAGAAAAGTTGTTCTGTGAATCAGATTAAATGAAAAATATTGAAATTAAGCCAAGGATGGTAATTAGTGGGGAAGGAATTCACTATTAAATTTGAGGCGAATATTGGAAAACAGTTTGCTTTATGGGTAAGTACAAAAAGCCCAAATGGCACTTATGCTCTGAAGTAGCTGACGTGATTGCTCATTCTAGACTTTTCCCCTAATTCAATTTAGAACTCTCCAAAAATAGTAGAGCTGGAACTTCATCACAAAGAAACATTTATTCTATTTTTACCAGTAAAAAGAATCCTCCTACCTGTTTCAAAGTTCCAAAGTTTATTGATGAGTTTCATTTAAAGAGAGGAAAATAACAATTCTAGCATTTTGGGGCAAGGGTCCTATTATGAAAACTATAGACAAAACAGCTAAACAGAAAATAATCCTTTACAATTATCATCAATACTATAGAAATGATGGGAGGTACACAAGAACTCTCATTCTTCCTGTTTTCCCTTGATTCATAGAATGCTGAAGTTTTGACTGATGCTGGGCCAAAAAATGTGCAATAAGAAGTGGCTGTGTAGTAATGGGATTAGAGGTATGGGTAACTAAGGGACTCAAAGTCAGATGTCAAGGTGATGTGGTGGTAGTGGATTTTTTCCTTGCCAGAGATTTCCCCTGAATGACCAAACAAGGAAGGAACAGAATAGAACCAATTATCAAGAATTCTGGTTTTCAGGGTCTAGAATTCCAGGGGCTTCAGTGAATGATTAGCTTTACTGAATAAATACATGAGTTGAACAGAAGCTGCAAACTGTGTTGCATTGCCTATACTCTAACTTGCTCAGAGGCAGGTGTGGGAGAGGAACTAAACAAATTTTTATATATATATATATATATATGTAAATATATATGTATGTATATATATGTGTATATATGTATGTATGTATGTATATTTTTCTCCCCTTAGATTAGAACTTAGATTCAAAGTGATCTATGCATTTTTTTTAAAAATGGCTTAGGTTTGGGAGAGACTGCAGGTTGCAACTAAGCAGTAGATCTTTTGTTATTTATTGCTTTTTATTGATTCTATATCAAAAGGAGAACATAGTATGTAGCTAAGCAAATTTTGTCTGTTCTTATGGGAAGTAACTTCATTATCCAGCTAGGTGTACAGTAGGAAGCACACAGGAGATTGAGTTAGGAAGATTGGAGCTGGAATACTGTTTCAGTCAAGTCATTTAAGTTATCAGTTTCCTCATCTCTAAAATGGAGATAATAGTACCTACCTCATGGAATTGTGAAGATCAAATAAGTTTATATATATTGTGCTTTGCAAACCTCAAGATGTAATAAATACTAGAGTATTATTAGATGATGATGATTAACTAGGCTCAGAGAAGTTTGTTCAAGGAGAAAATGAAGTTTTGCAACAAGATAGGGGCTTATCAATGATTTTGATTGGGCAGTTCCATCCTTCCCAGATATCAAGTTGGCACTGATTCGTAGTGAAAAGCAGACTTAGGACGTAGAATTGCTGTTCGTTTCTGTTGTAGCTGATTTTTTTGTAACCCTCAATTAGAGTTTTTAAAGATATTGAAGTATCTTGCCATTTCCTTCTCTAGCTCATTGGTACAGATGAGGAAACTGAGGGAAACAAAGTTAAATGACTTGTCCAGAGTCACATAGTAAGTGTTTGAGGCCGATTTTGAACTCAGTTTTTCCTCACTCCAGACCTGGTGATCTATCCACTGCCATCTAGCTGACCATCTACTAAATGGTAGACAATAAAGAGTTTTAGTCTTCCCCAATTATCCTTAAGTGATACATTAGGAGCCACAGAAGCATTTTTTCCATATGTTACAACTTGAATAATAGAATTTCAAACTTTTTAGACCTAGTCCCATCTCCTTATTTTACAGATCAATAAACTGAACTTGAAGATGATTATTTGTCTAAGGTCATGTGTTTAGTTAATGGAAGAATTGAGATTAAAACCTAGATTTCTGGGCTCTCATTCAATATTTTTTCCCATTTTATTAGGCAGGAAATAGAGAGCTTCTGGGGAAACAGGATTTATGCAATAGAAATGGGAAAACAAATCTTAGGACAGGTATTGGGTCAGAGAAAGGGGGATCTGAGAAACAGAAACTGGTAACTGAGGGTGTAAAACCAAGGGATGATTCCAGGGTCAGATACCTAGATTCTAGAGAGTGGGCTGCAGTGGAAAGCATTGGCTTGGATCCGAAGAATTTCCAGGGCTCTTGAAGGTCATTACTTTGTTCACCTTGAGAATGGGGGAGGGAATATTTGTCCTAGTCAGGTGCTTAGGGACAGGTAAGAGGCTGTCAGGAAATGTTGCTGCTATTACTGTTACTTCCCTTATTAATCTTTCAACTTGAAAACAACTTAGTTGTTACTTCATTTGCTCTTTCATACTTTCTCCTTCACTGATCTCTAATCAGTGTTAACATGCTCCTTTCTCATTTACAGAATCATGATTTTAGATCTGGAAAGGACCCTAGAGTTAGAAAGGATAGTAGAAGTCATATACGTCAAGCCCTCCATTTCACAGATGAGGAAACAGACCTCCAAAGATTAAATAATTTTCTTAAGGTTACAAAGATAATGATAGATCTGGTTTTCATACACAGTTCATTTGATATTAAAGCCAATTATCCCACTGTACTTTCATGCAGCCATTTATTTTTCCCCATGTGCTTCTCCCTCTCTTCCCCACAAGCCCATGGTTTTGGGCTCACTCACTGACCTATGGATTACATTCATCTGTTCATTTATGCCTACTATGTGTCTTACAGTCTGTCCTATGTGTCCCCTTAAAAGTCTATAAAGAAAAATATCCTTTTATATGAAAAATCCTGTTACTTCTCTTGGTTCAGGTGACTGGTTAGAACAGATTAGAGGTACAGAGTGAGTTTAGAGGAGGGAGGGTACTCAATGTATCAATCAATCAATCAACAAGCATTTATTAAGCACCTAGTGGAAAGAGCAGGAAGACCTGGGTTTCTCAAGTCCAATTCATGGCACATAAAGGCTGTATGACCTTCCTAAGCAACTCTCTAGGACTCTAAATTGAAGAGAATGTGCCAACTTGTATTGGTCCAAGGGAGTTTCCTTCTGACCATCCCTCTTCCCTCAATCTGCCCTCCCTTCTATCAGCTCCCGTCCCCCCTTTTTTCCCCTTTCCTCTCCTACTTCACTTTAGGGAAAGATTAATGTCTACACCCTGTTCTACACTGGTTTGAGCCAAATCTGCTGAGAGGAAGGCTCAAACAATGCTCACCCTTATTCCTAATTTCCCACTATGATAATAGGCTTTAATATGACATGATTTACCCCATTTTGCTTTCCTCTTCCTTTTTTCCTAGTACAATCCCCCCCCCCTTTTTTCCCCACCCAAGGAGTTTCCTATTCCAGGGAATTCCTTAGCCTCTGGAATCATAGATCCCAGTCCCCTTCTCGACTGTGTGCTAGGGCTTGAGGACACAAACACCAAAATGCGTCTGTTTCTATTCTCCAGAAGTTTACATTCTGATAGGATGAAAGATCAGATACCTAAATATAGCACAAAAATGTACACTTCCAAATTCCTGTGAGGGACAATCCGGGTGAGTTAGTGGATTGTCGGTGTGAAAGTGAGCTTTAGGAATAGGGGGAATAAAGAAATATAGAAATGAAGTAGAAAGGGTAATTCTTGGGTTTGATTGCAGACTCTCGATAAATCACTTAACCCTCTCATAGTCTCAATTTTCTCATCTGCAAAATGGGTATAATAGTGCAGGCAAAGCAAACCTTAAAGTACTATCTAAATGTCACTATTCTGGGGGAGTCCCGGAGGATTTTGGGGGGTGGGGTTGAGTGGAATGGTTTTTACGGAGGCTTAAGAAGCCGTTCCCAGGGCACGCCAGTGTGGGGGAAACTTCAAAGTTCACATTTTCCCAAACTCGAAAATGAAGACTGTAAGGGGAGTTTTCGCTAGACTCTAGCGCCTCCGGTGGCCGCAGCACGGCAATGTTCATGTTCATTTCGTAGGCCCGAATAAAGTTTTCTTCTTCAAAGAAACAGGAAGTGCGTGTCAGGCCTGGGGCACGCTGGGCCTTCCGGGATGAGGAAGGAAACCCGGGGCTGCGATGAGCGATATAGTGGAGAAGACCCTGACGGCGTTGCCGGGGCTCTTTCTGCAGCACCAGGCGGCCGGCGGTTCCGGGGTGCCCAGGGTGTCCGTCTCCTCCCGGTTGGGCAGCCTTATCCGCAGCATTACTGCGCTCACGTCCAAGCACGTAAGTGGCCGCGGAAGGAAGGCGGGGCGCGGAGGCGGCTCCTTGGGATCCCTCCTCAGCCAAGCCCTCCCCAGCACACCCCTCAACCGGGCGGGATCCCCAGCCTGGGCCCTTCCGGGATCCCTCCCTAGTCAAAGTCTCCTGTGACTCCCCCGGCCGGTAGTTCTCAGCCGGGACTCCCTCACCTTAACCCGGCTCCTAGGATGCCCCTCAGCCTGGGCAAGGCCTCCAGCTCATGGGGTGATCATGCTGCTCTCTGAGCCGGAGACTGCCAGAGAAGTGGGAGGGCTCCACCCGGGTGGAGGGGCGTCCCGGGTAGCTTTCTTCGGACTGGAGTCTGTCACGTGGGGGCCCCCTCGGCCTCCCCGGGACCTTCTTTATCCTCGGAGCGCCCTGAGGGGGATTGTTATTATTATTTTGCCTTTGTTTTCATCCCCATCGCTTAGTACTTAGTAGATATTTAATAAATATTTATTGAATTGAATTAAATGGAACTGATCTGGGAAAGATCTTGTGAAATCCAGACTGGAAGGGCTGGAGAAAGGATTTGAGCCGATTGGCCCATTTCCCTTCTTGAAGGAGTGTTGTCATTCGAACTGCCAGGGACAAATCCTGTTTGATCAATGTTTACTAAAGCTCCCAAAGCTAGAAAAATGACCAAATGCCTGCCCTAAGAAGAAGCATGTAAGGTCTTTTGAAGGAAGGAAGACAGGGAAAAAGAAAGAGAAGAAAAGAGGGAGGAGGAGAGGAAGAGGGATAGGAGAGACAGAGAAAGAGACAGAAGGAGACAGAGTATTATTACAGAGAAAAGTATGGTTACTGACAATAGAGTTATCATGTGCTCTGCCCTAAGGTTAGAAAGGAATTTTACGTGTCATCTCTGATTCCATAACAACTCTGTGAGGTAGACTGTTGTCCTTATTTTTACAGATGAGGAAACTGAGGCTTTTGAGGCATCTTTTGACCCCCCAGTTCCCATCCTCTTCCAACTTCTCAGCTTCCTTGACTACTCTGACTTCTGATAAGATCTTAAACTCTGAGGGCAGGACTGTTTTCAGGCGCTCTTCCCTTTTGTATCCTTATTAGCACAGTCCCTGGCATGTAATAAATGTTTATTGAATTGAGCTGTATCTGAGAAAGCTCAAGTTACTTACAAAGAGTAAGAGCTTGAGACAGATTTTGAATTCAGGTCTCTTTAATTCTTAAGTCCAGTTCTCTTTATTCCTTGCATCCCTACATGTAGGCTAGCATAAGATAAGACTATAGAGAGAAGCAAAGTGATGTAGGAAAATTTGAGGAGGAAGAGATTGCTTTCATTTGGGAGGAGGCTAGAGATCAGGGAAGACTTTGTAGTGCAGGTGGTATCTTAGAATAATGTCAGTAGGAAAGAGGGTGAGGGTAGGGAACTTTTAGGAATTGGAAAGATGAGATTACAGGTATTGTGGCACAGTGGATGGAGAGCTAGACTTCCACTCGAGAAGACCTATGCTTAAGTATTGTCTCAGATATGTGTTGTTCCTGTCACCTGGATAAGTCACAACCTCCCAATGCTACATGAAGCTCCAAGACTAAACTGGAGAATCATTTCATCTGTGTTGGTACTTGGGAGTCCCTTACATCAATGAAATCACTGGTCTAGACCAAATAACATGTGCATGCATACATACATGAAAACATGTATATGTGCTTTTTATTATAGAATAGATAATACATGTAATCTCACCTGTAAGAAACTTTAGCAGGTATAGTAGCCATACTCTGGTAAAAACCATCTGGGCAGATGGGATAAGCCAGATTGAGGGTAACCAGCAGGTTTCCAACCTGGCTGAGTTAGGGAGTGAAGACTGCTCCCTGCATAATGGGCAGATAAAAACAAGTTGTCCCGATGCTATGAAGGTGGCTGAAACAGGGGCTGTGGAGCACAGAGCACTTCTGTGAAGAACTTGGCCAGGCATCAGAGGAGCTCTCCTTAGCTATTGCCAGTTGTTTTGATTTGTGTCTAGCCACTGGACTTTGATGACTATGTAATTCCATCTCACTTAAAATCCAGTTCATGGGCAAGTCAAAACATCACCCTCCTCACATCTTTGGTCCTCTGCTAACAGCAGCAACATATAACAGCATTTAGAGAGCTCTTTCAGAGTTTGCAAAGTGCTGCTTATACAGATATGTTCTCTAATTGAAGACTCACAGTAATCCTGTGAGGTGGATGTTATTATTATCCCCAATTTACCAAAGGGGAAAATGATTCTGAGAGAGGTTAAGTGATTTTCCAAGGGTCACACAGCCTGTAAGTGTCTGGGCAGAATCTGAACTCGTCTTCCCATTTCCAAGTCAGCATACTTATCCACTGCAATACCTGGCTTCCAAATGTTCACAGAGCATTGCTGATTCTTCCAGTATTGTGAGGACCAAATGAGATAATGTATGCAAAATGCTTTGTAAATGAAAAATGCTATAAATATCAGCTACTATATTAATAAACTCAGTCTCATCTCAGTTTATTAGCATTCAGATAGAAAGAGTTCTTGGGATTCTATTCTTTTTTGTGCATTGTTCTGTGTACCATTGTGTAGGTGATGATTAACTTTTTTTGCAATTTGATTAAAAGTTTTCCACCAAAAGCTCATCTTTGGGCTGACTAAAAGACTCTTTGGGACAAATACAGTAACAGACAAGATAGAAGAGTTTCATCCTGGTTGCACAAGGTTATTATTTCTTAGGCTAGGTCTCTATATTTTGAAGACGTTTTATTTCAGATAGCTTGGAGATTATTGGTATTCAGTATGGCTACATCTTTTAAAATGTTGTCTTTTCATTTTTCCATATCAGTGTTATGTAAAGGGTATTGTAGGCAACAGCTTTGTGGTGACATGCCAGATAGTTTATTTGAATTCTCACAGATATTTTTAGGTCTTTATTTGTATTAGCATTTGTCATCTTTTAGTTTGTGGAAGATGATGGGCTTCTAATGTATACTTCTAGATGTATAATCTATCTTGCTAAATATTTGGTAGGTAATAAAGTATAGGATTAAGATTATTTTAGGACAAAGTTGAAGAACAGTTGATGGTTTCATTGACTTGAAACTAAAGTATTAAGTAGGAAGGTGGAGAGTATTATCTACATCTGGAAGAGTAAATTGGAACTACATTATGGAAAACCTTAAATGCCAGAATTATTCTGTAAGAAGTAGGGAGCCAATGATGATTTTTGAACAGGAGAATACCATGGTCAGACCTTTATATTAGGTTGGTGGTGGTTCATTGTATTCCAAGAGGACCAAAATGACATCACTACGTTAGAATAGATTACAGTATGTCCAGCTGTGGCTGATCAGACCACGAATGTTGGAGGGGATGTGGGAAAATTGGGATTATTGGTGGAGTTGTGAACTGATTCAACCATTCTGGAGAGCAGTTTGTAACTGTGCCCTGAGATGAGCTTGAAATGTTCTAATTTTGTGCCTCATATTTCTTTTGGTATAATTCAATTTTGTTTTGCTCATAGAGCACAGATCTTCTCTAATGAGGGTACACCATGCTGGGTAGTCCTGTGCCAGTGTTCCCCATGTCATTCAATCGATTTTAAAGTTCTGAGGAGATAAGCTGATAGTGTTCTTGTATTGCTTTTTCTGACCACCTTGTGAGCATAATAATTTTTTTTTTTGTTGTTGGTAAATGTACATTTAGCATTCGAACAATGTGACCAGCCCACTGGAGTTGTACTCTGTGCAGCAGAGTTGGAATGCTTGGTAGTTTAGTTCTAGAAAGGGCCTCAGGGTCTAGTGTCTCATTCTGTCTGGTGAACTTCAGAATCTTCCTAAGACAATACAAATGGAAACGATTCAGTTTCCTGGTGTGGTGCTGGTAGTCTGTACAGGTTTTAGAGATATGCATCAATGAGATCAGCACAACAGCTCTGTAGACTTTCAGTTTGGTAGTCAGGCTAATACCTCTCCTCTTCCACACTTTCCTCTGGAGCCTCTATGTACTGGCAGTATGTATGTCAATCATGTTAACCACAGTCAGATCTTTGTACTAGGAATGTTGTTTTGAAAGGATAGTTTACCTCTCAGATCTGGAGAAGGAAGAAATTTGTGGCCAAAGAACTTGAGTACATTATTGAATGCAAAATTTTGGATTATATTAAGTTAAAAATTTTTTGTATAAACAAAACCAATGCAGACAAAATTAAAAGGGAAGCAATAAAGTGGGGAAAAATTTTTATATTCAAGGGTTCTGATAAAGGCCTTATTCCTAAAATATATAATTGACTTAAATTTATAAGAATTCAAGCCATCCTCCAATTGACAAATGGTCAAAGGCAATTTTCAGGTGAAGAAATTAAAACCATTTCTAGTTATATGAAAAGATGCTCTAAATCATTATTGATCAGAGAAATGCAAATTAAGACAACTCTGAGGTACCCCTACACACCTCTCATATTGGCTAAGATGACAAGAAAAGATTATGATGAATGTTGGAGGGGATGTGGGAAAATTGGGATTATTGGTGGAGTTGTGAACTGATTCAACCACTCTGGAGAGCAATTTGTAACTGTGGCCCAAGGACTATCAAATTGTGCATACCCTTTAATCCAGCAGTGTTTCTACTGGGCTTATATCCCAAAGAGATATCTTAAAGGAGGGAAAAGTACCCACATATACAAAAATGTTTGTGGCAGCCCTTTTTGTAGTGGCAAGAAACTGGAAACTGAGTGGATGCCCATCAATTGGAGAGTGGCTGAATAAGTTATGGTATATGAATGTTATGGAATATTATTGTTCTATAAGAAACGACCAGCAGGATGATTTCAGAGAAGCCTGGAAAGACTTACATGAACTCTAATGCTAAATGAAGTGAGCAGAACCAGGAAATCATTATGCATAGAAGCAGCAAGATTATGTGATGATCAATTCTGATGGACATGGCCCTTTTTAACAATGAGATGATTGAGACCAGTTCCAATGGTCTTGTGATGAAGAGAGCCCTCTGTGTGAGAGAGAGGACTGTGGGAACTGAGTGTGGACCAAAACAGTATTTTCACTCTTTTTGTTGTTGTTTGCTTGCATTTTGTTTTTCTTTCTCTTTTTTTTTTCCTTTTGGATCTGATTTTTCTTGTGCAGCATATTTATGGAAATATATAGAGAGGAATTGCACATGTTTAACATGTATTGGATCACTTGCCAATTGGAGGAGGGGAGGGAAAGGGAAGGAAAAAAATTAGAACATGGGGATTGTAGGGGTGAATGTAGGGGTGAATGTCAAAAATTATCCATGTATATATTTTGGAAATTTAAAAAAAACTATAATCAATAGAAAAGAAACAAATAAACAAACAAAAGATGAAGAACCTGAGGGGAGAAAAAAAGAAATGTTATTTTGGCAGCTTCATGAAAGATGGGTTGGTGAGCAGAAAGACAGGAACTAAGAATATCATTTAGATTATTTAAAATACCTCAGGTGAGAGATGATGCGGATATAAACTATCACATATAATAGTGTGATGGAGCTCTTAGTTGAGGGATCTTTCAGGTCTTCCAATGGCTTGTTAGGGAAATAAAATGAAGGATTTGGGGTACATTTATAATTTTCTGAGAAATAGCCAACTTTGAAGTTCTTAGAAAGCAGACAAGTACAATATTTTTACTAAATGTAAAAAGACTATATAAGTGCTAACTGCAACTTACACAGGGATGAGCCAAGTCTTCAGGCATTTTATAAGCTAAAAAATTACTTTGCTGTTTCATTATTAAAGGAAAGCTGTCACTGGAGGAATATTGTAGAAATTATCCAAAAGGGAGCCTTAGAAAAGACATCAATTAGGAGTTTGTTTCATACCTGAAAATCATTATTTTGGTAAAATACCAAAAATCTTGGTAAATTACTTCTCCTTACTCAAATGTTTAATAAGATGTTGTTCTATCCTGATCCTTCTCAAAGTGGAAAAAATATATCCTGCATTTGTTGCTAACAAAAAAAGAACAGACTGAAGAACAAAACATGATCTTAAGAGTTTTCTTCCAGCAAAGAGTTTGTATATTCACACATTATCCTTTATATATGTAATTGCTGGAAACTGTGTTGTTACTGATCCCAGGCCATCTTCAGTCCTCCTGATCTATATCTGGCCACTGGACCTAAATGGCTGTGGAAGGGAAAGTGAGGCAGGTGAGCTTGCCTAATCTTCCCTCACTGAAATCCAACTCACCTGCAAGTTATGACCTTCTTGGAGAAAGAAGGACAAATAACAACTGACTGATTAGTATAAGGAAACAAAGTACAAAATATGGGAGATCCATTCTCACTAGAAGTATTTGCCATTGTTGGGGAAGAAGTGCTGTCTAATGTTCAAGTAGGATAAGGGTTCAGTGAAGGTGATGTGGTCCTCAAGATGCACCCCTTTATGAATCATATTAATATAATATTCTGGCACTTGATGCAGTCACCACAAGTGCCAGAATATTATATTAATATGATTTATTTAATGAGGTCCATGATTATTTGAAAGAGATTGGCATTTTACAATTCATATGGAAAGCTGAAATGAAGGACTAATGTACATTATCTAGACTAGGTCATGGAGTTGGATGTCAGTCTACTGGATCAGTAAATTTATATATATAATATATATATATATACATATATAATATAAATATATACGATCATATTAATATAAAAGATCTGGAAACTAAGAAAGTTGAGGAATTCCTGAACAAAGCATGTTATATGAGTATAATAGAATATTATTGTGCTGTAAGAAAAGATGAGATAGGACAAATCAAAGAAGACTTATATGAACCTATAAAAAAAATGAATTGAGCAGAGCCAGAACAATTTATAATATAAAATATAAAAGATCTGAGAACTCTTTTTTGTCTATTGTTGAGGTGGTAGGGAAGTAGTGGTATATGAGAGGAAAATACATGTTTGTTAATAAAAGAAAAGTTTTAATTAAAAAAGAAAAAAGGGGGAGAGTATTTATTAGCAGATAGACAATGAATTGGGCCCAAAATTGAGTAGGAGGAAGAATGTGGGCTCGATTATTTTTGGGAAATTGCATGATGCTTTTATTTGTCCCAAGCTATTACATAGCATAGAATCTCACCTATTTGTTTTTAAGTACTAGTGTTCTTCCAGTGTAAATCTTTGAATATTTCAGCCTCCAAAGAATCAAAAGGACAAATGGTTCATAGACAAATAGCATAAGGGCTATATGAGAAATATATGACTGGCAAAGGACCATGACATCCTTCCTAACTTTAGAGCTGGAAGGAATTTTAGTGGTCAGAGTTTAATCCTTTCTTATTGCAGATGAGAAAACAGACCCAGAGAAATTAAATGTATTTAATCATTTCAAAGGGAAAGCTTGGTCATTAAAATTACACAGGCTTGAAAAAAATTCTTCCATTGCACATATACTGTGTCAAGATTTAAGAAAATATATCTCTTCTTTGCAGACATAATGGACTATAGGTATAGACATATTCATAAATACTTTATTAATCTGCTTTTATCCTCATTTAGCCTTTAAAAATTTTTGTTTATAAGCAGTATCTCATTGGGTAGAGTAAGAAATGAGATGGGGTTTTATTTATTTTTTTTTTAAAGGTGATGTAAAAACAAAAGGATTTAACAAAATTTAAGATTTTTTTTAAAAAAATCACATTTTATGAAAACATTTTGTGTTTTCCATTTTCCACAAAATCATGTTTATATGGAAAACATTAAAGTGATGAATTCATACATATCCAAGGATCATGTTACTGAACATGTACCCCAAGGAGGTCAAAGAGAGAAAGATCTCATATTAATTACTGTTCTTTTTGTAATAACAAAAAGCTGGAAACAAAATGGGTGCCCATCAATTGGGAATGGCTGAACAAATTTTTTCCAAATTTTGGAAAAGTAGATGAATATTATGGAATATTATTGTGTTGAAAGGAATGATAAATGTGAAGAATTGAGAGAATTCTCATAAAATAAGTATGTAAAGATTTTTTTTAATAAAATGATGTGGAGTAAAATAAGCAGTACCAGAAGAACCACATATATATATATTTTCAATATTTTATTTTCCAAATATATATAAAGGTAGTTTTCAACATTTGATAAGACTTTGTGTTCCGGATTTTTCTCCCTTTCTTACTTAGATCCCTCCCTCTCCTCAACCACAAAGCAATCTGATATAGGTTAAATATGTGCAATTCTTTTAAACATAAGAGAATCATATATATGTAACTACAGTAATGTAAATGAAGAAACTCAAAGGAGAGCAGAACTCTGAGTAATTGTAAATAACTGAATTGGGTCCCAGAGGACAGTTAATGGGACATGCTTCCTCCCCTCTGAGTTGAGGTAGTAAATAGGCTTAGAACATGTTCCACATGCTTTCAGATATGGTCAGTATATTGGTTTTGCTTATTCTTTGTTATAAAGTAGGACTTCAGTACAGGAGAAGCATTTATATCCAGAAATAACTTTAAAAGCAGATGTTTGTGAAACTTACTTAAAACAGAAAATTTCTTAACCTCTATTTTCATTATTTTCTTTTCTTTTTTCTTTCTTTTTTTTAAACTCCAGCAAGCCTTTTTAATATTCTATATTAAATATATATACCTGGCGATAAGATAAAAGAAGAGAGTTCTACTTCTTTCCATTTTTCATTCTTTTACACTAACTTTTTTTGAACTTAGTAACAAGTTATGAGAAGGAAATAGAGATTTTAGTGAAGATGGAATGGTTTAATGGTAATGAAGCTTTTGGGCTAGTCACTTTTGATGGTGAAGGTAATACAAGAAAGGAGAAAGATAGTATAGTGCACAACTCATAGCACGTTGGTCCTTAGTCATATTTGGTGCAAATAATCTGGCCAGTCTTAATTCAATAAAGCTTTAGATTTATCAGAATAACTGATTTGTAAAATTTTTTTTAGTTAATATTATTTATAATCAAGAATAACTTAAACACCATTGTTGTGTACCATTAGAATTTAAAAAGAAAGTGATCCTGTAGTTTAAAAGCCACTAGGTGGTGCTGTGGACAGAGAATTGGGAAGACTTACCTTGTAATGATGCTAGACACATTCATTTAATCTCTAAACCTTAGCTTTCATATGTGTAAAATGAGGATAATAATAATAATAATACCCAGCTCACAGACTTATTGTGGAGAACAAGTGGAAAAAACATGTAAAGTGCTTTTCCAGCTTTAAGTTCTATGTAAATGCTAGCTAAAATTGTTATTAATATTTAATGATATGTTTATAATTTTTACAGGAAGAAGAGAAATTAATTCAGCAGGAACTGGCTAGTCTGAAGGCAACTGTTGCAGCACCCAGTACCACACTGGTAAGTTTGAAAAGTTAATGCACATCGGTTTTAATGTTCTTTTGTATTTGAGACTGTCAATTAGTGATGTTTGAAGATTAGAACTGTATATAGCATCTAGTTCATCAGTTAGATGAATACTATGTTTTATCAATATGAGATATTACAAGGATAACAGTGGAGCACTTTGGATATCTACCCATCATTCTTCATTTTTTCCATGTGATCAGCTCTTATATAATTTCTTCTTATATAATTCTTTGATGACATCTTTTACTCCTGTTTATTAGAGTTTTTTTGATGGTTATATATTATAGACTACTCATACCTATCATATACCTTTCCATTTGGTTTACTACTACAGCAATATAGTAGAATGTTAATATTCAAAAGATAGGCCTTTGCTTTTCATGAGAAACTTGATTAATAAAAGAATTCTTCATTTTCCTGAAAGCAGTCCAGCTAATTCTCCTTGTTCAACTCTGGCCCAAATTGGTGTTCGTTTAATACTGTCTGCCCTAAACATACCTACTGTTGGATAAACTCCATTATTTGTCCAAATAATGCAAACCCAAATGCATCTTGTAATCTAGCAAGTAGATATTCTTAGCACTTATTTCTCTGTTTTATGCTTTTATTGCCCAACCAGGGGTCTTTCTATTAGTTTGAGAGTCTAGAAAACAGTGCTTTCTAGACTGACTTGACAGTGTAGAAAAGAACCTCTAGAAAAAGAATGCTTTCTTGACCGATATCCTAGAAAAGTGCTTTCTAGACCCGAAGTCTAGAAAAGAGGGCTTTCTAGACTAGCAGTCTAGAAAGAGAATGTCTTGGGGGGGTGGATTTCTGGAGTGACAGTTTAGAAAAATGTTTTCTAGACTGAGAATCTAGAAAAGAGTGTCTAGAAAACAGTGCATTTTAGACTGAAATTTGGAGAAGAGTGCTTTCTAGACTCAGTCTAGAAAACAATGCTGAACTGATGCAGAGTGAAGTGAGCAGAACCAAGAAAACAATCTACATGGTAACAGCAAATCAACTATGAATGACTTAACTATTCTCAGCCTATTCTCAGCAATATAATGATCTAAGACAGTTCCAAAAGACTTATGATGAAAACTGCCGTTCATCTCCAAAGAAAAAACTGAAGACGTCTGAATGCAGATTGTAACATTTGTTTTTTAAAACTTTTTTTTTTCGTTTTTTTTTTTTGAGGGGAATCTTCTTTTCTTTTACAATATGACTGATATGAAAATGTTTTGTATAACTGCAAATGTATAATCTATGTCAAATTGCCTTTTCAAGAAGGAGAAAGAGAATGAAAAAATTTGAAATTAAACATTTTTTTAAAATGTTAATTGTTTTTACTTGGAGCTGGAAAAATGTTAAAATAAAAATAATTTTAATAAGCATCATTAACTACTGACCTATCTGCCTACTATTTCATCTATACAATATATTTATGAGTCACATATATAAACTAAGGACATCCTTGATAAAGGTATTAATAGAAAATAATGAGGTTTTCCTAAGTTACATTTTAACTGAAACATCTTAGAAGAGTTTTGATCCCATTGTGTTTGTTTTTTATGAAAAAGCAATTGATTCCATAAAATACATCGCCCTACAGGTTCTATAGCTTTTTCTAGGTTTTCCTGAAAGCATCTTGCTCTTTATTTTTTATGCCACATTAGTATTCCAATCTAGTTATAGTTTACAAATTGTTTAGCTATTCCACAATTGATAGGCACATCTTCAATTTCCAATTCCTTGCCACCACTTAAAAGAGTTGCTACAAATTCCTTTTTTTTTTTTTTTTTTTTATCTCCTTGGGATACAGATCTAATAGTGGCATTGCTGGATCAAACAATATGAATAGTTTGATTGCCCTTTGGGCATAATTCCAAATTACTCTCCAGAATGGTTGGATTAGTTCACAACTCCACCAATCTTGCCTTAGTGCTACAATTTTCCCACATCTTCTTCAACATTTATCATTTTCCTTTCCTGTCATATTAACCAATCTGATAGGTGTAAAGTGGTACCTCAAATTTGTTTTAATTTGCATTTCTTTAATAGTGATTTAGAGCAATTTTTCATGACTATAGATAGCTTTAATTTCTTCATCTGAAAACTTCTTGTCCTTATCAATTTGGGAATGATTTATATTCTTAAATTTGACTCAGTTTTATTTTTGTAAAATGAGGCCTTTGTTAGAAATAATTTGACATACAAATTTTTCTCAGTTGCAAGCTTTCGTTGTAATTTTACCCTCCACTGCTTTATGAGATGATACTGTTTATGATAATTTATTATCCTTTTTGTTAAGTGTTTGCAAATGATCATACAATCTTATCACATGTGTCTTTGGCAAGTAGATCTCTCTATTTGGCAGTAAAACAAATGTTTGCTGCCTAAGGCATCTTCTGAGCTCTTGGTCTTCTTGTTGTGGTAGTTAATTTACATTGCTTAAATTTCTGGTTAAAATTATTATAGTTTGTGTCAATTTTATTTCTATTGTCTATTTTCAGTTTTGTTTTTTTTTTTTTTTTTTTTTTAATGAGACAATTGGAGTTAAATGACTTGGCCTAGAAAGTGTTAAGTATCTGAGACTGGATTTGAACTCAGGTCCTCCTGAGTCGAGGGCTGGTGCTCTGTCCTCTCACCATCTAGCTGCCCCCTATTTTCTATTCTTGATTGTCAATTATTTGTTTAACTAGTTCAGGATTAAGTTGTTTTAGTTGTATATGTTATCTTTCTCTCTTTTTTTTTAAACTAATTTCTGATCTTCAGAAGAGTTGATGGTTTGGCCACAAAGAAAACTGATTACAGATAACTCCTGCAGTAGTAGCAAGATTTTTCATCCTTGTTAAAATATCATTTCTTTTATTCTTTATAGTATTATTGAGAATTTGCCATGTCTAACAGGTATATTTCTTTTTTGAAGAAAGTATTCATGGTATGGTGATATGAGGTTTTTGTGTAATCTACCAATCTCTGGGCTTTTTCCTTCTTTCTTCTTGAACCTTGTTGTCCCAGATAATTCTCTCATCCTTACTTTTTTCCCATCTTTGCATTGAAGTCATCACCTATCAGAGTGCATGTTGATTTGATTTTAGAGGCTGGATTCTTTACCCCTTTCATTCTTAGCAACTGGTATTCTTACATAACTTATTTTCATGGTGGGGTTTGTTTTTTTTTTTTTTTTTTTTTAATATTTATCATCATTACTGTAATATGTGATGACAAAGTATCCCACAAAATAATGTTTCCTGTTACCTCTGTGCAAACAATAAGACCTCCTTCATCAACTTTTTGGCCTCTCTAAGGAGTGCCTGGGAGCCATTCTTCCACTTAGCTGCTATGCCCTTCTGCTTTAATTTATAGCAAGAATGTCAAGATTGTTTTAGCTCCTATTATAATGTATCTATTCTTTGGCCATTGGTCAAAGATTTTACATTTAAAGTACCAACTGTCAAAAGTGTATTGATAGTCAAAAAGTTCTATGATGTTTCACATTTTGTTTCTCCTTTCCTGCCCCTCAGCCAGTAAAAAGGGGTGTTTAGGCCTGAGACATTTTTCATTTTTATTTGTATTTTGGGTGGCTATGCTCAGAATTCATTACCAGGAGCTTCTCTGTCATTAGCTAATTTGAAATTTGGAAAACAGATTCATCCTATTACAGGGGCCACATCTCTTTCAACATTGTAGATGCTTTTGTTCTCTTGGCAGAGCCTTTGAGACCTCAGGGTAACCATGCCATGTTGAAGCATTGGAGTAGGATTTGGTGAAGGGCAAACCAGAATACCATTTTATTAATTTGCTGTGAGAAATTTAGCTGTATTGATTAAATGCTTGCCAGCTCTTCAGATCATTTTCTTTTCAATAGGAAAATTAACTTAAAATGTTCATTAAGGAAAACGCTGTTTGGAAGGATTGAACCTTGTTGTAGGTAAGCCATCTGAGTATAATACATCGTGTGTGAGGGGACATGTGGACTCATAATTAAGTATATTTTAATCCTTTTTTTCATGAATGCACTTATGTTGATGCCAGAATAGCTGAGCATTTTAAAAGTGTTCTTTTGTTTAATGATAATTTTTATTCAACATTCAGTCAGTCGCAGTTATAGCTGATTCACTTTAATAATGTCATACTTCCTTAAAAAACATTATATCCTACCATCAATTTCTTGTACATATAATATACAGAGTTAACCTGTAACATAGGTCTTGGTCCTGCATCTAATGGTGCATCTGACACCATTATTCTAAATGATTTTACTATAGCTTGGTCATAAAGGAACAATATAAGATCCATCATTTAAACACTGAATTTTTTTTTCAGAGACTGATGAAGGAATGTATGGTGAGACTTATATATTGTGAAATGCTTGGATATGAATCTTCCTTTGGCTATATACATGCAATCAAGTTGGCACAACAAGGAAATCTCTTAGAGAAGAGAGTTGGTATGTTTGTAAAATTTCTGTATTTTAATATTATCTTTAAATTTATAGCCATCATAGCTATTGAATCAAAGCAGACATGGTTTATGATTTTGGTAGAGCCATATGCACTGTAATTTATAGAATGCTTAATGCTTAACAACAGCTCACATTCATACAGTATGTTAAAATTTGTAAGCATGAGGTAGGTGCTATTATACCCATTTTATAATAGAGGAAATTGATATTTACGTTATTTAATGTTTGCTTTAGTTATTCCTGTATTGTTTAAGATTTTTATTAATGAAATGTTTGGACACAGCTATTGTTGCCATGGTTATCAAAATTTCACATCATGGATTATAGGAGTTAGGATCCAAAAGGTTTTGATAGGGTAAAATATTGAGCCAGATCTCCTAAGATAAAGTTTAATAGAATTGAATATCTTTTTTTTTAATTAAAGCTTTTTATTTGCAAAACATAGGTATGAGTAATTCTTCAACATTGACCCTTACAAAGCTTTCTGTTACAAAATTTTCCCCCCTAGTCCCCACCCGTCCCCTAGATGGCAGGAAATCCATTACATGTTAATTATGTTAAAATACTTGACAAATCAAATATATGTATACATATTTCCACACTTGTTATACAAGAAAAATCGTATCTACAAGAAAAAAAAAATCTGAGAAAGGAAACACAATGTAAGCAAACATCAATAGAGAGCATGAATGTTATATTTTCGTCCACATTTCATATCCCTTTCTCCAGGTGTATATGGCTTTCTTCACTGAACAATTGGAACTGGTTTGTAACATTTCATTGTTGAAAAGAGCCATGTCCATCAGAATTGATCATCAATTGATCATCAAACAAAAGTATTGTTGTTGCTGTGTATAATGATCTCCTGGTTCTGCTTATTTCACTTAGCATCAGTTCATGCAAGTCTCTCCAGGCCTCTCTGAAATCATCTTGCTGGTCATTTCTTTTTTTTTTTTTATTAAAACTTTTTATTTGCAAAACATGTATGGGTAATTCTTCAACATTAACCCTTACAAAGCTTTATGTTACAAATTTTTCCCCCCTACTTCCCACCCCTCCCCTAGATGGCAGGATATCTACTACATGTTAATTATGTTAAAATACTTGACAAATCGATTATATGTATACATATTTCCACACTTATCATTTTTGTGCAAGGAAAATCGTATCTACAAGAAAGAAAGATCAGAGAAAGGAAACACAATGCAAGCAAACATCGATAGAGAGCATGAAAATATTATGTTGTGGTCCACATTTCACATCCCTCTCTCTGGATGTATATGGCTTTCTTCACTGAACAGTTGCAACTGGTTTGAAACATTTCATTGTTGAAGAGAGCCATGTCCATCAGAATTGATCGTCATACAGTATTGTTGTAGCCGTGTACATCGATCTCCTGGTTCTGTTCATGTCGCTCAGCATTAGTTCATGTAAGTCTCTCCAGGCCTCTCTGAAATCGTCCTGCTGGTCATTTCTTCCAGTACAATAATATTCCATAACATTCATATCCCATAATTTGTTCAGCCATTCTCCATTTGATGGGCATCCATTCAGTTTCCAGTTTCTATCCACTATAAAAAGGGCTGCCACAAACATTCTTGCATATGTGGGTCCCTTTCCTTCCTTTAAGATCTCTTTGGGATATAAGCCCAATAGAAACACTGCTGGGTCAAAGGATATGCACAGTTTGATAACTTTTTGAGCATAGTTCCAGATTGCTCTCCAGAATGGCTGGATCTGTTCACAATTCCACCAACAATGTATCAGTGTCCCAGTTTTCCCACATCCCCTCCAACAGTTATCATCATTTCCTGCCTTTTTAGCCAATCTGACAGGTATGTAGTGGTATCTCAGAGGTGCCTTAATTTGCATTTCTCTGATCAATAGCGATTTGGAGCACCTTTTCATATGACTAGAAATTGTTTTAATTTCATCATATGAAAATTGTCTGTTCATATCCTTTGACCATTTATCAATTGGAGAATGGCTTGAATTCTTATAAATATGAGACAAGAATTGAATATCTTTAACTTGGTTTAAAACAAAATCAAATTCAATATAAGAAAACTGGAATGGCAGCCATATAAGTTAATCTGCTCTTAGGCTTTAATAAAATTGGTATAAAATGCAGGACTTGGGAGGTAGTAATATTGCTATATTCTGTCCTTGTTGAATACCTAGTAAATCGTGTTCAGTTATGAGTTTTATATATAGGAAAAACATTGATCAATGGGAGAATATCTGCAGGAGGGTAGCCAGAGTGGTGAAGGGCCTCAGGATCTGCCATATGGACCTAGGAACTGGGGTGTTTTGCCTGAAGAAGAGAACGCTAATGAGGAAACAGTCCCTGGCTTCAGACATTTGGAGGCTAGATTTGTTCTTCAGGATCCCAGAAAGTAGAACTAGAACTATGGAAGATTGTAGAGAGTCAGATGTAGGCTTGATGTAAGGAAAAATCTCCTAGCAATTAGAATTATCCAAGCGTGGCTTGGACTGCTTCAGCTGATATGTTCTCCTCATTGGTGGACTTCAGACAGAGGATGGTTAATTTTTTGTAGGTTTATTGTAGAGGGGATTCTGTTTCAGGCATAAGTGAATTGGCCAGGGTCACACAGCTAGGAAGTGTTAAGTGTCTGAGGTTGGATTTGAACTCAGGTCCTCCTGACTTCAGGGCTGGCGCATATCCACTGCACCACCTAGCTGCCCCAACTAGATGCTTTTTTAAAGATCTTATCCAGCTATAAATATATAGTCCTGTGGTTGCTGAGGGCTTTTTAAACTTGGTAATTCTGTGATTCTGAAGAAGAGCATTTGAATTCATTTTTAAAAGATGAGAAGCACACTCAAATGGCAAAGGGAATCAAGGACATTTCAAGTACGGTCTTTGCCACTTTTTGGCTGTGCGACTTTGGACAAAGCATTTAACTTCTTTGGACTTCCATTTCTTTGTCTTTGAGATGAGGGAGTTGGGAGCAACAGTAAGGAACACTAAGCAAAAGTACAGAAGTGTGAAACTGTTGGGAGACGAGAGAGATGCAAAGTTTGATTAGATTGTAAGATTCTGAAGAACATTGAACGTTGGAGAGATATGGCCATATCCAGGTATGAAGAAGATGAATCTGGGAATAACTATACAATAGTTGGGAAGAACTGTTAGAAGATTTTTTCAGTAGTTTAGTTGTGTGTCTGAAGATCTCTACAAGGTAGTGGCACCAAGACTAAAGAAGGACAGGATGTAAAAGATATTGCAGAGGTACCAACAAAATTTGACTTGTTAAATATGAGAGGTGAAGGAAATGAATATGGAAGCCTGAAGTGACTAAGATTGGTGCCACTGTTAGAAATAGTGACATAGGAGAAGGAACAGGTTTAAGATGAAAGGTAAATTGGTCTTATACATTTTATTTTATTTTATTTTATTGTTATTTATTTATTTAAAGCTTTATATTTTCAAAACATATGCACGGATAATTTGATAACATTGACTCTTGCATAGCCTTGTGTTTCAGATTTTCCCCTCACCTCCTCCCCAGATGGCAAGCAACAAGAAAAAATAAGATCAAAAAGGAAAGAAAATGACTAAGAAAACAAAATGCAAGTGAACAACAAAAAGAGTGAGAATGTTATGTTGTGGTCCATATACAGTTCCCACGTTCCTCTTTCTAGGTGTAGATAGCTCTCTTCATCATAAGACCATTGGATCCAGCCAGAATCATCTCATTATTGAAGAGAGCCACGTCCATCAGAATTGATCATTGTACAGTCTTGCTGATCATATCTTGATTGCCACGTACAATGATCTGGTTCTGCTCACTTTACTCAGCATCAGGCCATGCAAGT
The DNA here is from genome assembly GCA_023553655.1 of Myrmecobius fasciatus. Lineage (NCBI taxonomy): Eukaryota > Metazoa > Chordata > Mammalia > Dasyuromorphia > Myrmecobiidae > Myrmecobius > Myrmecobius fasciatus. The sequence continues at coordinate 419,604 of JAJPUD010000936.1, forward strand.
CTCTCCAGGCCTCTCTGAAATCAATCTGCTGATCGTTTCTTATAGAACAATAATATTCCATAACATTCATATGCCATAATTTATTCAGCCATTCTCCAGTTGATGGGCATCCCTTCAGTTTCCAGTTTCTAGCCACTACAAAAAGGGCTGCCACAAACATTCTTGCACATGTGGGGCCCTTTCCCTCCTCTAAGATCTCTTTGGGATATAGGCCCAATAGAAACACTGCTGGGTCAAAGGGTATGCACAGTTTGATAACTTTTTGAGCATAGCTCCAAATTGCTCTCCAGGATGGTTGGATCCGTTCACAGTTCCACCAACAATGTTATCAGTTTTTTTCCATATCCCCTCCAACATGCGTCATTATCTTTTCCTGTCATCTTAGCAAATCTGAGAGGTGTGTAGTGGACACTAAGTAACACTTAAATTATTTTTATTTGCATTTCTCTGATCAATAGTGATTTAGAGCACCTTTTCATATGATTAGAAATGGATTTAATTTCTTCATCTGAAAATTGCCTATTTATATCCTTTGACCATTTATTGATTGGAGAGTGGCTTGAATTTTTATAAATGTGAGTCAGTTTTCTATATATTTTAGAAATGAGGCCTTTATCAGAAACCTCCCCCCCTTTTTTTAAATTAAAGCTTTTTATTTCTATAACATATGTATGGGTAGTTCCTCAGCATTGATCTTTACAAAGCTTTCTGTT
>JAJPUD010000936.1:430316-492248 GCA_023553655.1 Myrmecobius fasciatus
GGACAGGGACCCACATGTGCAAAATGTTTGTGGCAGCCCTTTTTGTAATGGCAAGGAACTGGAAACTGAATGGATGCCCATCAATTGGAGAGTGGCTGAATAAATTATGGTATATGTATGTCATGGAATATTATTGTTCTGTAAGAAATGACTAGCAGGATGGCTTCAGAGAGGCCTGGAGAGATGCATGAACTGATGCTGAGTGAAATGAGCCGAACCAGGAGATCATTGTACATAGCAATAGCAAGACTACACAATGATCAATTTTGGTTGATGTGGTTCCCTTCAACATTGAGATGATTGAGACCAGGTCCAATGATCTTGTGATGAAGAGAGGTATTTTCACCCAGAGATGACTATGGGAACTGAGTATTGATCACAATATGGCATTTTCACTCTTTTTTGTTGTTGTTTGCTTGCATTTTGTTTTATTTCTCATTTTTTTCCTTTTTGATTTTTCTTGTGCAGCAAGACAATTGTATAAATATGTATGCATATATTGGATTTAACATATATTTTTACCATGTTTAACAAATATTGGATTAGTTGCCATCTAGGGGAGGAAGCGGGGGGAAGGCAGGAAAAATTGGAACACAAGGTTTTGCAAGGATTAATGTTAAAAAGTTATCCATGCGTATGTTTTGAAAATAAAAAGCTTTAATTAAAAAAAAAAAAAGAAAAAAGAAAAACCATTACATTTTAGGTGTCCTTTTCAGGCACATGCTGTAATTGTAGACTGTGTTATTGTCAAAGATAGGCCAGTTAGAGTGTTATAGTGAAAAGAACACTAGGCTTGTAGTCAGAGAACTAGCCTCAGCTAGCTTTCTGACTACTAGAAAGTTCCACTTATTAGCTTTCTGACCTATGACATATTCTTGAATCTTACTGGCCTCAGTTTCCATATATGTAAGATGGGGATAATAATACTCTTCTACCTCATAAAGTTGTAAAAAAGTATTTTGTAAATTTTAAATGTAAATGTATATGACAATATGGCTCAATTATACCTCACATATAAATGTGGATCCTAGAAAAATGTATAATCTGTCTCATATTCGATCGCTAACTTGAATCACTAATGCTTGATATCTGGCATACAATACATTGCTTTATTTTACCCTTTTGATTTATTTTTGGAAAGCAGTGATGAAGGGATTTTTTTTCTTATTGTCTTTTGTAGGTTATTTGGCAGTTTCTTTATTTCTTCATGAAAATCATGAACTGTTGCTTCTCCTTGTGAATACGGTTGTAAAGGTACTATTTACATAGCCATTTGGGAAATATCATTATGATTTTAGTCTCCACAAAGTACATGAGATTTCTCCTGATGGCTTTTTGATTGAAGATAATTTTAGAACAAGTGGAGCAATAAGGGATAGTCCATATTTCCCAGTTACTGGATTCTACTCTAACCCCCATTTCCTTTTGATTGAAAGAGTGAAAAATGGGTACTGGGGGGAAGGAAATACGTATTAATAATACCATTATCACCATCTTGGTACAGAATAGATAAATACTTGTGTATTCTAGAAATTGGAATAAGAACTACTCTAGGCAACTCTGCTGTGGTAATGACTGATAGAAATGGCAGGAAATTTTCTTTTATCTCACTTAATAGAGAAAAGAGAATAATTGGGTAATTGAAATCCCTTTATTTTAGCATGTGGCTACCACTTTTTCCTCTCTAAATCTTTTTTTCCCCAAAACTGCTGCTGATTCATGATTGATTATTTTGAATATTCTCTCTACATCTCTCTTGAGCATACCTTTTGATGGGTATGTTAATAAGCAGTAAGTAGGAGAAAAAATAGAAAGCCTTAGAAATTTTTAAGCTCTTTAGTCAGTTTCTGAGTACTTGAAAGCTATTTTGCTATATTTTAAAAGTTTTATTAAGGTAAGCTTGATGGCCTCCAAGTTATCTCCATAATTGTATATTTGATTTGTTTACTAAAACCACAGGAGTAGGTAGATCTGTTTCAGTTCCTTTTGCATATAGTACTGATTGTGAAATATAACTTTTTTTGTTGAAAGTTCCTTTTTTAATCCAGTTTGTGGATTATTTCTACCCTATTTTCACTTTCTGTCTTTTGGCTGTTTGAAATTTTATTAACACATCTATCAAGAGATAGGCAGGAAAAGTATATAGAGACTGTTTGAAAAATTAACATTATTTGCTCCTTTTAATCCATCTCCCCCATATCACTTGGAGTATGTATGTAATATTGTTCTATGGAAAAACATTATCCCTACAATGTAAAATTATCATGTTTTAGATTTAGGATTTAGGAAAGAACAAAACATCAGAATTCTTTGATAAGTATTGTATTTAGTCTGGAAATTATACTTGATCAAAATATTAAGGACAGATTCACAACAACCCCAGTCTACAACTCTGGAATTTCATTGCTTTAAAATTTTAACATTAATTTTAATTTTTTCCCCCTGAATTCTTCCAAATTCTACCCCCCCAATATTCCACATGCTAGAAATAGATTTTTTTAAATTCTAGATAATGCTCTGAATGAATGACTGACTAAATTATTGAGTGAAAAAGAAAGTTATAAAATAGGTTTTGCCTTTGGTCCAGTAAATTATTTACAATAATGTCTTCTCCTAAGTCACTGAAGGAGTCAGAGAGTTATTAAGCAAAGGGACCTTCAAATCCAAATGCTGATAAAGCATATTTTGTTTTTTATTTGACTCCTACAAACTACAAAACCTAAAAATTTTGGTTTTATGTAAAAAGTTCTGTATTATTGGTTTTTGATTTTTTTCCTAGTAGGAAAGTATTTTTTTCCCCAAGCCTTTTGAATGAAAACTTTTTTTTTTAAACTGCACCTCCTCTACTCTGAATTGCTGATTCAGGTTCCAATAGGTGTCTTAGTTTTTTTTTTTTTTTTCATCAGTGGCATGCATATTTATTTTAAAATTATTGAATATATACTAACTTTTCTTTAGTATTTATTTTCTCATTCAGCAGATGCTAATTGTACAACTACTATTGTATGAGGGTTTGACTTTGTTAAGGCAAATAAGAGGAAAAAATAATGTAAAAACTGTTCATAAACTTGCATAAAATGATTGAATTTTGAATTAAGATCAGTCAACAGAAAAACACAAAAATTATAGCATTCACAGGATTTTGAACTAAGATTAGAAACCTCAACCATGGGGTGTCTTAATTTGCAACAATTGTAATTTTTTTGTGATTAATAATGTTAATAGGACTTACAGAGTACAAACCTGGTGGAAGTATGCATGGCACTTACCATTGTGAGTCAGATCTTTCCTCGAGAAATGATTCCTGCTGTTCTTCCACTTATAGAAGACAAGCTACAACATTCTAAGTAAGTCAATCCATTGTTTAGATAAATTGCTTTAAATGAGTTTCAGTAGATTGAACTTGAACTTACATTGATGAAGAATGCATTGTAATAAGAGCTTCATAAATTCTATGAGGATTTGGCAGTGGATGTGGTTTATGCCAAAGTTTCCAAACATAATGTAGAAATTTTCCAAAACATAGTCCTTTAACTTCAATGAATGTTTTTCCTTTGATCTATTCATCTATAAAAGGAGAGGGTAAATCCTTCTTGCCTAAAAAAATTATATAGAAGGTAAATTGAGAAAGTGGAAAAAATTTTGAAAAAGTATTTAAATGCCATAGAAAAAGGAAGGTGATATTATTTTGAAACTTCCTTGTTTTATAATCAGTTATATTCCCCTGCATCTATTCCAAAAAGATAGGCTATGTGGAATTTCATTATTCTTTGTTTCTTTTACTTTAACTCAAACTTTCTACTTCAATCTTTTTCATTCTGAGACTCAAGAATTTATTTTTATTTTTGGTGCTGGGCTAGGTCCCTCAGCCCATTAACTTTCCCTAAGTATAGAAACACTTCTTTTTTTTTTAATTTTCTTTTTCTTTTTTTTATTAAAAGCTTTTTATTTACAGAACGTATGAGTGATTTTCTACATTGACCTTTGCAAAACTTTTTTTTTGTTCCAAGCTTTTCCCCTCCTTCCCCTCACCCCTCACCCCTAGATGACAGGTAATCTAATACATGCTAATTAGATATGTTAAATTATATGACAAACCCAATATATGTATACATATCTATACAGTTATCTTTCTGCACAAGAAAAATCAGATCTAGAAAGAGAGAGAAAAAAAAAAAAACAACCTAAGAAGGAGAACAGAATGCCAGGAAATATTCACAGAAAGCATTAAAATGTGGTGTTGTGGTCCACATTCAGTTCCCACAGGCCTCTCTCTGGATGTATATGACTATTTTCATTGCTGAACAATAGGAACTGGTTTGAATCACATCATTGTTGAAGAGAACCATGCCCATCATAATTGATCATCGTATAGTCTTGTTGCTGTGTATAATGAGAAACACTTCTTATAATATATTTTTCTTATTTCCAAAATAACTTTCCTCAGTAGGATGCAATTCCTTGTTCTGAGCTGCTGAAACTTGCTTAAGAATTTCATCTTATGACAGGAAAAGATAATGACAAATGTTGGAGGGGATGTGGGAAAACTGGGACACTGATACATTGTTGGTGGAACTCTGAACGGATCTCACCATTCTGGATAGCAATTTGGAACTATGCTCAAAAAGTTATCAAACTGTGCATACCATTTGACCCAGCAGTGTTTCTACTGGGCCTATATCCCAAAGAGATTTTAAAGGAAGGAAAGGGACCCATATGTGTAAAAATGTTTGTGGCAGCCCTTTTTGTAGTGGCAAGAAACTGGAAACTGAATGGATGCCCATCAATTGGAGAGTGGCTGAATAAATTATGGTATATGAATGTTATGGAATATTATTGTTCTATAAGAAATGATCAGTAGGATGATTTCAGAGAGGCCTGGAGAGACTTGCATGAACTAATGCTGAGTGAAATGAGCAGAACCAGAAGATCATCATACATGGCAACAACAAGACTATATGATGATCAATTCTGATGGACATGGCTCTCTTCAGCATTGAGATGTTTCAAACCAGTTCCAGTTGTTTAGTGATGAAGAAAGCCACATACACCCAGGGAGAGGCCTGTGGGATGTGAGTGTGGACCACAACATAGCATTTTCACACTCTCGATTGATGTTTGCTTGATGTTTTTATTATGTTTTCCTTCTCAGATTTTTTTTTTTTTTTTTTTTTAAGATAGGATTTTTCTTGTACAGGAAGATAACTGTATAAATATGTATACACGTATTCAATTTGTCAAGTATTTTAACATAATTAACATGTATTAGACTTCTTTCTATCTAGGGGAGGGGGGTGGGGGAAAGGAGGGAAAAATTTGTAACCGAAAGCTTTGCAAGGGTCAATGTTAAAAAAATTACCCATGCATATGTTTTGCAAATAAAAAGCTTTATTAAAAAAAAAAAAGAATTTCATCTTATCACCACTTAGAATAGAATTAACCATTTATACCAATAGTGTTACATGATATCTATGATAGTGTTAAAAAAGTATTTTAAGCCTGCCAGAATTAAGTTTGTCATTATATTAGAACGTAAGAGTGAAGAATTAATTTCTCAATTAACATAAGGAGCATGTTTTACTTTTGGGGGATAATTAAAGATTTTTTATTTTTTTTGCTAAGGCAGTTGGGGTTAAGTGACTTGCTCAGGGTCACACAACTAGGAGGTGTTAAGTGTCTGAGACTGGATTTGGTTTTCCTGACTTCAGAGCTGGTGCTCTACTATACCAACTAGCTGCCTCCAATTACAGATTTTTTTGATCATCGGAGCATATGATTGTTCCTTTAAAGAAATTAAAGTGCAGGAGGATCTGAGTAATTTTTAACCCCAATTGTTGCAGCAAAATACCAAACCAAACCAAAACAAAAAAGTTAAAGTGGCCATGATTATCGACTTGTATATAGTACACGTCAAAAGATTAAGAACTGAAAGGTATGTACATTTTTAATTGTTTTTTGTCATTTTTTCACTGTTCTGTTTTACCTCAATTCCCTATCTACTACTTGTTGAACTTTGGAAAGTCAGTGCTTATTTCTCTGGAGCAAGAGAATTTGGGAAGAAGGCCAAAGAAGGCAAAAGGTTACCCAAGCAAGATTTAAGATAAGGTTGGGACTGGTTGTTTTATATCTACAGCAAAGTTTTAACAACTCAGAACAAGGATTAGAATTGAAGTCTCCTGGTTCTCCATCTGGTGCTGTCACTTAGGATTGTCCTTTCAATCTGTGGCCAGAACTTTGTTCTTTCTTCCATTCCTTATGACTACTGATGACACTAAAGAGACTGAAAGACAACAACTGTCACAGGAAAACTGTGGTTCCTAGGAGATGATGACACTTTCTTCATCCTCTGTGATATCTAGAGTTCTCTACCTTTTCCAACAGGCTCAAATAGCAAGGCCAGTTAAAATCTGCCAACATTTTTGCATAGCAGGAATAGGGCAATGTGTATTCTGCCAGAATTGCCAAGCTGGATTATGGGCTAAGAAACCTGGTTATACTCTTGGCCTTATCCTCTGACAGTGAGAAGGTACTGACCCCTCTTATCACTCGACAGTGAATGGTGACTAAGGCTCTCAGCAGTGCCTAAAACTGCTGCTATGGCTTATCCTGATTCTCATTTAGCAGCTGTTTGACTTTTAAATTCCAGCTCTCATCTGAGTAATGGGCAGGGATGAGAAAGTCAAGAAAAGAAAGCTATATTAGGTCTTTTAGAGTAAAAGAAAATAAAAGTAGAGGCAGAACTGTGAAAGAGACTGAAAAAAGAAAGACTATTTCTAAACCAAAAATTGAAGCTTGAAGTGGAAGCTCCTATTTTGAAATCAAAACTTCCTTCTGGCATATCCATTGTGACAGCTGGGTAACTAAATATTCCATTTTACTTCTGAATTTATTAAAATTTGGAAAGGAAAGCAAGAATAGCCAAGAGAGCAAGATTTCCTTCTAGAACCTTCTTTTCTACCTCATGGTGCCTTAAGAAATTCAATTCATCAGTGTGAAAATATATTAATGGAAAAGGCACTATGGTGAATGCTGGAAATATAAGGACAAAAATGAGACAGTTCCCACCTTCAAGTTATTTACAGTCTACTAGGAAACTAGAGGTAGTGTTCTAAGCCTGGTTACTTCTTAGAGTTGAAGCCTATGTTTTTTTGCCTCATTAAATTTATGAATGATTTTGTGTCTTTATCCTTTGAAATTTTTTTTCTAAAAATGTGTTGGTTCTAATATCAATTAATATAACCTTGAATTTAGGATCAAAGATCAGATCTGTTGTTTAAGACCTATCTCTCAGTCATTGGTATAAGAAAGTTCCTTTTCCTTTTCCCCTATCTATATCACAGGAGAGGAAGGATTTTGTGCTCTTGTGACATAGTTCTGTAGAATAGAGAAGTAGCCTGGTAAGAACTAGACTAGACTGTGACTTCATTACTATAGGAGACTCCCAGGGAAAGAAACGTTCTTCTACAATGTATGTCAGACCCTTCTCTTCAGGATAAGGTCTTAGAGATGTACCTGGAGAGAGCATGAAGTGTTAAATCACTTGATCATGGTCCTGTGATCAGTATGTATCAGATGGGATTCAAACTTGAGTCTTTCTGGCCTAAAAACCAGCTCTCTCTCCACTATGCCATGCTTTTAAATAGAAACCTGTCCTCAGAGTCAGGAGGATCTTGGTTCAATTTCTGCCTCTAAACAATTCCTTGCTATGACTAAGTATCTTAAGCATTTCTAAGACAGTGTGGGGTAGAACATTTCTGCTGATCTTCCTTGATGGAGAGAATTTCCTTTCTGATGAAATAACTAAAGTTCTAAACCTACCCAGATGAAATAACTAAAGGTCTAAACCAAAACAAAAGGCGAAAGACTGAGAAGAGGGTCTGGTTTGGTATCATTGGCTAAACTAACAGACCTGTTGTTAATTGAGCTTCATTGCCTTCACTTTTGTTCACTTTTTCCTATTTTACTTTATCTTTAATCTCATTTTAATCTTATAATTTTTTTTCCCACAGCTTGTTTCAGTATAATATATCAATTTTGTTTTCATAACCACCAATTTAGTTTTTTTCTCTTTAAGCCTGGGACTTTGAGACAGCTCTGAATGGAGTCTGAATTCCCACTTCCTCTCAGATACTTCCTCATAGTGTATCAGCTTCCATTCTCTGAACTTGATTTTTCTTAGCTATCATCAAGTAGGAATAATGATGCCTTGTTCCTTTTCATAGGCTTATTGTAAGGATCAGACGAGTAAATGTAAAATGCTTTGCAAACTTAAAGCTTTATGTACATGTCAGTTTTCATTTTTATTATTTTTTTCCATTAATTTAAATGGAACTGGGATCAAAGACTCATTGATAGCAAATGCTTATCACCAGATTTGCTCCAGAGTGATGAAATTTTTGGCTGTAGAAACTCTTGAAGACCACCTAATAGGTTGTAGAAGTGTCATAAGCTTCATTGTTGGAGGCTATGTCTACATTGACAATTACTGCTCTTTGAAGTACTGATCTTGAGACAGTAGGAAATTAGATACTAGTTTTTGCTATAGTTCTATATTTATTTGAATTATAAGCTTCCAGATTGTGTCTGAGTGTCTTAAGTACTAAGTGTCTAAGTCTTTGTAATTTTCCTAGTTTTTAACATAAATGCTATGAATGTATTGTGCACACAGAGTCTTTTAATGGAGTAGTTGACAATTTATTTAGATAAATTTTATTTTTTCATCTTTAGGGAGATAATACGAAGAAAAGCTGTTCAGGCATTGTACAAATTCCACCTCATTGCTCCTAATCAAGTTCAGCATATTCATGTTAAATTTAGGAAAGCACTTTGTGATCGGGATGTTGGGGTCATGGCTGCTTCTCTGCACATTTACCTTCGGATGATTAAGGTAAGTTGAAAATTAGTTATCAGTATAAACTGATTAGATTTTTGTTGTTTAGTTTAATAAGGAATTATATAGTAACATATAATATCAAAACTATTTAAGCAGCTAAATAGTATTATAGATAGTACAGGAATTGGATTCAGGAATTCAAGAAGTTCTGAGTTTTCAGTTCAGTCTCAGACACTTGATTTAGTATTTTAATTTAATCTCCCTAGGTTCCACTTCCTGATCTATAAAATAGGGAAAACAGTAGGACTGTGGGTGCTATCCAGTAGTGGCAAAAAATATTGCCTAGTAGACTGGAATATTCAGAATAGAATGTATTTCAAGTACTTTGAGAGGCAACAGAGTGTGGTGGAGAAATTGCTACTTTGAGAATAAAGAATACTTGTTTTCATCTCCCATCTGTACAAGCTTTCTGACAATGACAACTCATTTAACCTTTTAGTACTTGTGACAATTTTCTAAGATCATAAAAATTAGATAGGGAAGTTACATATCTGCATTGGTGGAAGAACTTTCCATAGCTGTAGTTCCCTACTTTAATGGTATTTTAAGTATGAACCAAAAAAATATTCTTTTAATTGTTTTCTAGTGGTATTGGAAGGTTTTTTTTTTTTTCCCAAATATGTCTTCCTGACTTAATGTTCATTCATTGACTACAGTTTTATGAAGTAGATGATTTCTAGACATGGCTTATATAAAGTGACAACTTAGTCCCTTTTCAATGAGAGCCTGCCCAGGCCCCATCACTTGAATATTTAAGCAGCTGTATTGGTTTTTCCTTAAGAGATTAGTGGATATTTAAACTTTAGATGAAAAAGCCACATTGAATTGCTTTTTTCCAAATAGAGTTCAGAGGAAATGAGCAGTTCTGACTTTACATTCCAGATGTCAAATTAATACCGTTAATTTAAACATGCCAGTTCTCTGTCAATATTATTTTGCTATAATGACTTGATAACTAAGACTTCCAATTGAATTTTCCCAGAACTTTTGAACTATTGATTGAAGTGATAAAGGGCTATCTCTGAGGTTGATTCATGTGAGTGTGGGAAGTCCTTGGAGCTCTGTTTATTTCCTTCTGTTATAGAAGAAATCAGATGTGCAAAATTAGAGTACTAATTTATTAGATGTAAAACAATAATCCAGGTTTATGAACTTGAATTATAAAATCGATCAGTTTGCTTAAGGCACATGGATTATATTGATTTTGTGTTTAGTAAGATTAAGATTTGCTTAAAAGATGTTTTTCCCCCCTTGGTATAGGAGAATCCATCTGCATATAAGGACTTGACAGGAAGCTTTGTAACAATTTTGAAGCAAGTAGTGGGGGGAAAACTCCCTGTAGATTTCAATTACCACAGTGTACCAGCACCTTGGCTACAAATTCAGCTCTTGAGGATTTTAGGACTTTTAGGAAAAGATGATCCAAGGTAAATTTTTTTATATTATTTTATTTTTAAAAATCAGGAATAAGCAAAGGATGGCTTGCTGAGTAGGGGAGGTGGGAAGGATATCTTTAGTGATGAAGTTAATAACAAAAGATATTGATGACAATTAAAAATTTAAATATTAGTAACAAACAGAACCACAAAACTTAAAATATTTAGTAGTTTCATGATGGCCCATATTTTCTTGGTGCCTCACTGACTTAATAGTGTCACAAGAATTACTTTGGAGAGCATAGAAATTCCTTCACTTTATTATTAATTATGTTTTCTTTTTTATTTTCCCCTTCCGCTTATCCAAATTTGGCCTGTCTTCAAAGACCTATCTCAAGTCTCAGTTCCACCAAAAATGATCTCTTTCTTTCTTTGATTCTGTGATAACTTAATTCTGGATTCCAGTATCTCTTAATGTTTGTATTATTTATTTGACACTTATCATATACTATTTTGTTGTTAGTTAATGTTTTATCAGAATATTTCACAGTTGTCTAAGTATACAGTATTCTAAGCTGTTTGAGGGCAAAGATTCTTCTGTCTTAAATTTCTTTATATTTTCCACAGTGCTTAGGATATTGCCTTGCCCATATTGGGTGTCTAGTAAATAATTTTTAATTAATTTAAAGGCTTTCTTCCAAAGGTAAAAACCATTTTACATAAAGATGTATCAATTTAGGTTCTTAGCTTTTCTGTAATCTGCTGCTTTCAAGAAAGTCCTCACTAAGTACCTTGTGGGAATTCCTCTTTCCCTCTTACGGGCCTCTATACTGTTGAAAGAATGCCCAGAAAAAAGCTTTCTTTGTATTACTATATCTTGTTCCCCATGTCTGTGATGTTCATATCTAATGTTTCTTTGAAGTGGAAACTGGAGTTGATATGGCAGATACACACATTAAATATGTCTATCATAAATTTAAGGAGCTCTACAAAGATGTTTCATGGTATAAATATAATGTGAAAATAGTGGTTATTTCAGGAATGCATTGTATTGTATTGGAATGCAAGTTACTAAACTTCTATGTTATTGAAAGAATAAATTAGGTTATTTGTTGTATCAAACTTACTAAGAATTATAGTAGAACCCCTTTATTACTCTAGCATTAACAACTTTCTTTATGAACCATGTAATATTAGAACTTTTGATTTGTATAATTATTATTTGTAGTAGGGGTCAATAAATTAAGAGTGACCAAATTCTACTCCCCCCCCTTTTTTTTGTTCTGTGAACTAAAAATGGTTTTTATATTTTAGTTTTATTATATTTTAAAATATAAAAACTATTGGCTGGAGGGATTGTACAAAAACAGTGAATTGCACTTTGCTAACCGTGACTTAGGATATATCATTTGACCTATGATAATGCCAGACTATTAGATAATAAAATCATAATATAAGTTCTGTAGTAATTAGGGAAAATAAAAGTAGCAATTGTAATATTTTTGAATTAGACAACTATTTATTTGGGATATTTATATGCATTTCAAACTTAGATCTATATACTTACCTCTAATGTCATTGGTTATTATTTAGAAATGTGTGCATCATTGGTAGATTTGAGAAGAGTAGAGATAGAATTGAGAAAAATCCAGTTAAATATGAACTTTTTTCACCCTGTATATATATATTCGTTTTAAAACAATGAAAAAAAAAAGGATATTTCTTAAGGTAGATATGGCTCTTACTTCAAGGTAACTTAGACTGAGTAAATTTTCTCCCTAAATCTGACTTGTATAAAATGAATGAGGCCTATCAATATGACACTTCTCAGGCTATCTCTATGTATTTTTTTTTTTCCTTCAAAGAAAATCTTAAGGGTGAAACCCCTACTCGGTACAGTGTGACTTAGTTTATTCATCCTTTGTCCATGACTGAATATCTTTATTTGAACCATTTTTTATGGAGTCCTCTTTATGCAAGATTATATTCGTCAGAATGCTATATTTCCAGTATATTTATGCACTATTAAATTAGCAGAATACTAGTCTCTCTGGTCTTTTGGGTGGAACAATTTCCATTTATAAAATCTCATAGTTGAAAGATTGCTCAGAAGTATGCCCTTACCTGAACAAGGATCCATTTTTACCTAAAGTAGTGGTTGTCCAGCCTTCACTGGAAGATTTTTACTTGGGGAGACCCAACTGTTTTTTAAGGAAGCGCGTTATGTTTTGAGACAGCTCTAATTGTTAGGAAGTGTATCTTTCTATAAAATCTGAATCTGTTTCTTTGTAACATCTACCTGTGGTCTTGAAGAACAAGTTTAACTCCTTTTTCAATGACAGCTCTTCAGATACTTGAAAAGCTTTTTCTTTTCACACTGTTTGTTTCTAATTCCTTCAGTACATCCCTGTTTGGCATTTTCTTCAGTTATTTCATTATTCTGATTACCCTTCTCTGGAGGACACTTTGGTTTCTTAGTGTCCTTTCTAAAATGCTATGGCCAGGACTGAACACAAAACTTTGGATATGGTATTATCAGGTTGGAGGATAGTAGGACTTTGACCTCCCTCATTCTGGATGCTATGCTTTTCTTATTGGAGCTGTCGTATCATACCACTTTCTTTATGGAACTGAAGGAAACTCAGACTTCAGATCTTTTTTATAAGAGCTGTTGTCTAGATGTGACTGCCCTATCCTGTTCTGATGCACTTGATTTTTGTGAATTCTAGTACAGAATTTGACATTTGCTCTTAATAAATTTCATCTTATTCCATTAGTCATATTATTCTAGATTGTATACTGTCATTGTATATAGTACTGTTATATTAGCCAGTCTCTGCAAAGTTCATGATTATCATATATTGACCATAAAGTTGCAGGAGAGATGTGTGAATCCATTGATTCAATAGAAGATAATTACAGAAACTTAATAGAAACACCTCTAGGATAAAGATGTTTAGCTATAAAACCTAGCTGCTGGTGGAGAAATCAATACCAAATAAAAAAATTGACTTAGCAGTTAAATGGAATGTTAAAGATGATTTACGAAAATCATTTTATCCATGTCAGCATTAATAAAACAGTAACTCTTAATTTGTATAAAAAAAGAATGAAAATTACATGAAAACAAACTTAAACACTGGGCTTTTGCTATTTGAAATAGAGCTTGTTTTTATTTTTAAAAATTAAAAAGAAACTCAAAGAAATCATTGATATGTACAATGTTAGAGTTAAAAGGATCTTGAGATCATTTAGCCCAAACCTCTCAAATCTGGTCATTGGCTTGAGAGGTCAAATTACTTGCACTTTAGTTAACCTTAAAAATTTTTTTTTGTAGTGAATATATTTGCCAAAAATTTTGAAATACAAGTTTTAAAACTTTGTTTTATTTTAGAGCTTTTATATTTTACTGAAAATAAATTATTTTTTAAACAGGACAAGTGAATTAACATATGATGTTCTTGATGAGTCTTTAAGAAGAGCTGAGTTAAGTCACAATATCACATATGGTAGGTAAATATATGTGGTAACTTTTAGTAACATAATATAGTAGAAGCCAAATATATCTCATATCTCATTACATGCCATAGATTTTACTTTTGATTCAACAAACAAGTGCCTGCAGTGTGCAAAGCAATTTAGTACTAGATATTGTAGATGCAAAAATGAACCACAGAATTGTGCTTAACTTTGAGAGAAATTGGTTATTAATAACCAATGATTTGAAAAGACCTAAAGTTTCCCCCCTTTTTCTAAAGTCTCATTTCAAGGCTGAGCCTCTGAAGGACAAGACTGATGATAGTAGATAGGATTAACATTATCCTCCGTCTAGTACTACTACCTCACCCAGTCTTCCAAGAAATTTAATCTAAGGTGAAACTCTGGCTCAATGTCTAGATTTCCCCCAAGGTAGGGATGACCTGGAAGCAAATAATGTGAACAAAGTCAAGTCCCCTTGCCCCTTTTTAGAATAGGGCCACCTTTCATTATAATATTCATGCTTTCATTAAATGTTAACCATTCAGAGTTGATTGCTACCCTCAGGAACATAAAATTTTCCAAGAGCATCTTAGGTGGGGGTCCACTGCTATGATTCATCTTTGGTCCAAGAAAGATGGCCAAATGATCAACCCTTTTATTAATAATATGCTAGCATTATTAATAAAATGAATAATTAATCAGAAATTATATCCCTTGACTTTTTCATAATGATTTAACCAGAAGCTTTTTAGGAATTCAGAATGCTGTGACAAAAAGGTGAAAGGATATCAGCAACAGCACACTTTAAAAGATTTATGTTTTAGTGGTGTGGATCCTTTCACTGATGTAGAGTACAGGCTCCTCCTGGCCTCAACATGTAGTTCTGTGAGTTGCTTTGACCAAAAATATAACTTTTTGGAACCATTCCTTGGTAAATATGAACACAAAATGTTTAATGGAATATATGGTAGGCAATTTAGTACAGTAAAAAGAGCACTGAATATGGAGTTACAGGACAAGAATTTCAATCCCTCCTATTTATTTCCTGAGTGACCTTCAGCCCATCATTTTACCTCTCTGGGTCTCATCTATAAAATGAAGGGGTTGGATTTGATCATCTCAAAGGCCTCTTCCAATGCTAGATCCATAATCCTGTGAAATTTATTATAGTATTTATCATCCCTTCATTGAAATACTTATTAAGCACATAATTGGTTGTGGTACCATGTTAGATAGTTATACAAACCAGGTCTTGGCTTTTAGGAGATTCTAGGCAGATAGTAGAACTTTAATAGGTACAAAAAATAAAATCATGCAAATTATAAATAGATATAGCAAGGTGTTTAAATGGATTACATTTAAATAAATGTACTTTCTTAGTGACAGTCAGTAGACTCTGTGAGTTGTTAGTCTATTTTTAAGACTTTTCACTTGCAGGAAAAAAGCCCATTAAAATAAGTAGGAAAAAGTAGCCATGCTATTTTAAAATGAAATGCTGTCATTCTATGGAGAAATTTTCCAATTTTTTATACATCATTGAAGATTTCTTTCTTATTGCTCACAAGTCCAAAAACATGTTGAAAGGACCATAGATTTGATTTGTTTAAATAGATAATTAACTGCAACAATTGTGACTGAAGAATTAAATTTGATAGAGAGACATACTCATATTTTATCTCCTATTGAACTCTGAAAGGACATGAATCATGTCTTACTATGCTTTTTATCTTCTAAGTACTTCGCACTTATTGGTGACTTACTAAGTATCTGTTGAATGAATTAATTATAAAATTTGGGCATACATTAAGTTTCTGCAAAGATTATGACCATATGTTTTGAGTGATGAATATAAACAGCAAAGTCTTATTTTAATCTTTTAAGGAAAGTGGACAAAAATAGTGAATTTTTAAGATAATTTCAATTGGTAATTAAACATGACTTTTCTAATTTGATCTGCAAAGGCTCAAGATCTATGACCAGAAAAAAAGTTATACATCAGAGAGTCAAAATTGGAGATAGTGTTAATTTGTTCATCTAGTTAAAATTAATATATTGTAAGTACTTTGCAAGTTGTAAAACTTGAGGGAAATGTCTGTTATAATTGTGATTATGAATATTAATATTATTGTTTCACAAGATCAAGTCATGTTTATTATGTAGGGTTCCAAAGTATTTAGGAGACTTTGTATTACATAAAAGAGTAATTATGGTGCTTTTTTCTTTATTATGACAATGCTCCAGCTCACGGTGAACTTTCTGTGAAACAATTTGTAACCCAAACCCTAGAAAACATTTGCTGGACATAGTTCTGAGTGACTTTTGCTTGTTTCTAAAAATTAATCCAATCTTAGAGAATACAGATTTGGTACCATGGTAAATATAAACTGTAGTTAAAGGAATGTGTTAGAACCTGGAGGCAATATAAAAGAAGAATTCCAAAATATTTTGAGTACTGTCAGTGTAATTGCAATAACACTTTTAAGGTGACTCTTTTGAAAGTGACAGTATTTAGTTGGTTAAGTTGGCATGTCAGGTTTAAAAAATTCTTTTTATAGCTTAATTTTTTGTAGTAAAAAAATTTTATAATAATTTTTGCAAATCCTTGAGACCACTCAGCATAATATTCACCTAGTTTTAGTGATTGTATATAACTGAATGTTGAGGATGGGCTCTGTATTTTTTGTTAAATTTGTCCTATTTCTCACTACCACTAGGTGTTTGGCTAAAAGGTAATGGATTTCTTGATCATCAAAATTCTCAAAGAGTAGCTAATAAGTTATAGAGGAGTTGGTTTCTTGTGTCTAAGCATAGAATAACCCTAGTATGAAATTATAGCTCCTTGGACAGTGAAGTTTTTTGGGAGGGAGTGGTTCCTATCTGATTTTGTTGTAGGAATTCTCTGAGTGAGAAACCTTTCTCTAATGCTGATAGTAAAATTGCAACTTAACAGTCTGAGAGGAGGCTCTTGAGAGGTCAGGTACCTTGCCTCAAGGTCATGGAAACAGTATGTATTAGTGATGGGATTTGGGCCCAAGTCTTGATCCTGAGCATGTAACTGAAAATAATAATGTATTTCTTTGATAATATTTTGTCAGTCTCATTTTTGTTAATAAGTTAGTAGCCTTTATGTTTATATGTGTACTGCATAAATATGTTCTTGCATTTGTTATTTTAAAAAAAATTGCCCTTTGATTATCTCCTTCTAGCTATTCTATTTGAATGTGTACATACCATTTATACCATCTATCCTAAACCTGAATTGCTTGAGAAGGCTGCTAGATGCATTGGGAAATTTGTTTTATCTCCTAAAATAAATCTCAAATATTTAGGTAAGACAGTTAATTACTTCAGCAGTACATTTGAAAAAGTCTGTAAAATTTTGTATATATTTGTTTCAAATCACTTTGTAGATTGTAACTTTTTTTCTAGGACTAAAGGCTCTTACCTATGTTATCCAGCAGGATCCCAATCTGGCACTTCAGCACCAGATGACAATAATTGAATGCTTAGACCATCCTGATCCCATTATTAAAAGAGAGGTAAATTGGTATTTTGAGTAGTGTTTGTGAGGTGTTACCTATCTTTAGCTTTTCTCACTGTTATTCAAATGCTGGGAAAAAATCTGACTTTTGAGCATTTAGTAACGGTATTGGGCAATAATGTTTTTCCTCTTCAATCAATAAAGAAACATTTCAAAAAAAATCAATGCAACAGTAGCAACTAGAGTTTATTTAAATTATTCTTTTGAATGATAAGAAGCTATTATCTCTTAGGTTAATTTAGACGTGCACCCCAGCTCCCCTTTTTTGGTAAGAGCTTTGAATTAGTTAGGATATCCTAACTCTGCCATGGATTTGTAGTGTAACTAGGTTAAATAATTTCTTTTTCCTGTAGCCCAGTTTTTTCATTTGTAAAAGAGGTTTAATTATTGCTTGATTTTTTTTTTTAAACAAGGAAGTTGAGAGAACAAATTAAAATATCCATAAAGTGATTTGAACTCCTTGGAAGGAAGGTGCATATTTTTATTTCCCTTTATGCCCTATGTAAAAGTGCTTTAAAATATGCATGTATATATGTGTGTACATATATATGTATATATTATATGTGTGTGTCTTCATATATATGTGTGTTTAGACCTATGTGCAGAAACTATTCAACCTGCAAATAGGCAGTTTTCTGCAGATTAGTAGGTAGGATTAGGCCAAATATAGAGAAAAAAATTGTTTATTAACTTTTAAAACTAAGTTTTGGTGGGGAAGAAAAAGAGCCCAAACTTCTCATTAAATAGTGAATTCATTTAAAATGTTTTTAAAAATAACTTATATGATTAACAAAAGGCATTAGACATTTTTGAGTTAAAGACTTTATTTTTGAAAGATTTCTTAAAAACAAAGTTTTCTTTTTTATCTTCATCTTATCTGCTTGACTTTTTGGGTAGTTCTTACTAGTTTTCAGATAGGGTAGTCTGTTTGCAAAGTGGTCTGGTTTCTGCATGTTGGCCATGTTTTATAGAAAGGCAAATTAATAATAATAATAAATGGCACTGTCCATCCCATCTATTCAAGATAAGGTAAAGCTGTCTCCAAAAGAGGGAGTTAAGTTTACTTTTTAGAGTTAACTAGTTTAAAAAAAATTGTTCAGTGACTAATTTTTGTGAAATTTTCCAATGACATTTAGTTATTATTGGACTCTCACTTTAAAATGAGCGTCAGAGGGGAAACTAGGATGCCAAATTAAAAAGGTTGCTAAAACAGGGAACAAATTTGGTATGCATTAAAAATGTCTCTTGTTTATATAGTTGTAGATCTTTAGGTAACGTATACTGAAGTAAGCTAATAGTGGCTTAATGTGGAGTTAGTATTCTCATAGTATATTCATAGTATTCTCATTGCACTCACAAAAATTACACACACAAAAACATCTCACCCAGTAAAAATTTTAAGTTTTGTATTCTAATAAAAGTGATAGTAATGAGGATTAAAAATGCTTAACCTTATTTTAAAAATACCTAAAAAGGTTAGTTTTCGTAGGATAGGTATGAGAGCTTTGTGTACAATCTGAGTATGTAAACAAACTGGTTACCACAGAGATTTCTGGGACTAATAATGACCTGCTAAAATAAGAGAAATACTATCCTGGAAATAATCCAATGTATTTTGGTCTTATGCTGCTTTCTGGGAACTTTGTTAGTTTAGAAAATCTTTCCCAGGACCTGGGAACATTGTCCAATAGTTCCTGTACTAGAGAAGATCTTTGGACTATGGGTTCATCTCCCATTATTGTATTGAGTCAGGAAAATTGAACATTAGTGAGGAAGTACTGTATAGTTAGGAAACTAGTTTCTTGGTACTTTTTTGGCTATGGATATAGATCTTAGAATTTACTTATTCTCATTCTTTTAGAGCAAGAGACTTGTGTATCTTTTTGGGGGAAGGAGAAAAAAAATTGACTTCTTAATTATCTTCTTTTTCAAGTATAATTAGTTTTTATTCTCTTGGGAAGTGTAATTTTTAAGTGCCATAAGAAGGTAAGAGGTAATGCTGTTTCTAATAGTGAATTTATTGTTCAGGTTTCCAAACACATGTAAAAGTAAAATTCAGGGTAAAGCCATCTTTAAATTTCTGGAAGAATCCTAAAATTTTGCAGTTTTTTTTTTTTTAGAATTTGTAATGACCTCCAGCTTAGACACTTTTGCTCGTAATTATATGTACCAAGATGTTCTCAGTTATCAGTTACCAATAGAGAAGTAATGTGGCATGGTTTATTAAAATGCAATACAATTTATGTAAACCATACATACATTTAAATGTTTTGGCAACATTGTTAGCTTTCTAATTATATTTTGCTTAGACTATTACAAGTCAGTATGCATTCATTGAATATATTATCTCAGAGCCCAGAACTTAATGGAGGATTTGCGGATAATCCAAAAAAGTAAATTATCCACACAAAGGTAAAATTGACTTAACTGTGTTAAAAAAACTAATATAATCTGATTAATTTTGATAGTCCAGCACACTATCTATTTGTAAATGACACAGTTATGAATAGTTAGTAATAATATTTTAATTTCCATTCTTTAAATAGACATTGGAACTTCTTTATAGAATTACCAATGCACAGAATGTAAGTGTTATTGTTCAGAAAATGCTTGAGTATTTGCAGCAGAGCAAAGAAGAATACATCATCATCAGTTTAGTTGGCAAAATAGCTGAGCTTGCTGAGAAATATCCTTTTCTGGGGGTGTGATCCACACATTACTTTAGATTTAAAGTTGACTAGACATATTTCCTCTTAGAACTGAAGTACAAATACATAAAGGTGTTTAGGGACATATTTAAACTTTTTGATGCCAATAGTAACCTTTATTTTTTGGTTTTTAAAGGTTTTTTTGCTGGCAAAGACAGCAAAGGAAGGCTTTTTTTGAATGATATACTCTCCTAAATCCTCTTCTGTCAGTGGAATAATTTTAGACTCAAAAGATTTTATATATATATTTAAACTTATTCTGTCTTTCTTTTGCTTATTTTAAATCCACTGGACAAATTTCCTATCTACCACCCATCCAGTAGAAAGAATTCTCTCTATTAGGATAATTCTTACCTTCCCTAATTTTTGTGAGCATTTGCCACAATAGCTTTCAATTTGGAATGTGATTTCCCCTTTACCTCCTTATATTTTCCTTCTTAAGTTTCAGTAATGGGACTGTTTTACTCGTCACTAGGACACAGGAGATTCTATTAATTTCAATCTAAAAGAAAAACGATGAGCAAAAAGACTCTGTAGGACTGAGTTGGTATGTACCTAAAACAGTTATATATTTGAGTTGACATGGACTGTAATATTTAGCCTTTATGGTGCAAACAGGATTTATTCTTTAAATATTAATTTAATCCATTTTATTCATTTTTTCATTCAACAAATATAATTATCTTTCATGTGCAAGGAGCCACTAACTTGCAGTTTGTGTTTGAGATTGTCCTCTGAATTTAAACATAAAGGTGCCCCCAGATATAATAAACTTTTTGAAAAGATCCCATAAGAAATGATAATTTCATTAAGTGGTGGTGTGAAATATACATTTCCTTAACATTGTGGCTACATATGCTCCTGATAATGAATGGTTTATCCAGACAATGAATGCTGTATTTTCAGTGGGAGGAGATGTGATGCATCCTGATATCCCTAACAATTTTTTGAGACTCCTGGCAGAAGGTTGGTAATTTTCTATAAAGAAGGAAATTTAAAATTAAGTATATTTATTTGCATCATCCATATATGGTTCAGTGGCAATATAAATGGCATATTATTTCTCTATAGGTTTTGATGATGAAAATGAAGACAAACAGCTAAGACTCTATGCAGTCCAATCATATCTCAGTTTACTAGAGATAGAAAATGCACTTTATCCACAGAGATTTCTTCAGGTCATGAGCTGGGTGAGCAAAGTACATTATAGAATGCTTATTTAGTCTTAAACTTTTATAGCATTGGTTATTATGGTAACTATGTAGTACTTGCTCCATATGCTTGTTTTATTGACTTTGATGTTCTACTACCTTTAGGCATCATTTCATATTTTTCCTACCCTCACTGCCTGCCACTTATCTCTTCATTTGCTTCTTCTCTCTCCTAACAGTTCCTGAAATGTCTCACTTTGAATATGTGTGTGTATATTTTTATATATGTGTGTGTGGTTCTTTTTTTTTTATTGTTATATGAATAGTGTCAAATTTGAATAGAAACAGCTCCCTTTGAGCTGCATATTGACTTAGAAAACCTCAGATTAAAATTAAATATATATATTTTTTATTGTTAAACATTTCCAATTAAATTTTAATCTGGTCCCAGTCTAGTGCCTGGGTTTTTGAAGGCAGGTAAGTTTGACACCTCTAGTCTATGGAACTGTATGTGATTATCAGTGGATATTTGAATTTCTGTGAACTTCTATGTATGTATTCATCTGTGTATAATAACCTGTCTTAAGGACATATTAGGGTATGTGTTTTTATGGATCATTATTATTCTTAGTTTTGTATGTATTACAGTGAGACATAGAATTTTAGGAGATTTTGAAGCCATCGAAATATAATTATGAGTGGGGCAAAGCAGGAAATGACCATTTAAAAAAAAAACCCAGAAAATATTTGAAATGCATATCTTACAGATCCCAGATTACTTCATTAGTTTTTTTCTTAAACTGTTTTGTGTACTAAATTTAAAAGTATAGCTTGCTCAGATAATTACAAATTTGTTCATTGAATTTATTTTTAGATTTTTTTTTCCTTACAAATAGTAGCTAAAAGTTGCTGAACTTTTAGAATTCTGGCATATTTTAATTTTTTCCTGTTTATAAGAGGCAAGCAACAAATTGAATTTAATTTTGATAGATGTTTGGTAAGTGCCAGGTACTTTGCTAAGCACTGAAAATATAAAGACAGTTCCTGCCCTCAAGGAATTTAAAATCTAAATAGGAAGGCAGTACTGCTAAAAAAAATAAGGGACAGGGAAATGATGTTCAAAATTAAAACCAAGTGCAGTCAAAACCAAGCAGAACCTCTCTGGAAAATAAAAAGTTACCTTGAAAGTTTTGAGTCCAGATTAAAGGAAGGCTGTTAGGAGGGCTACTGTTTTGTCCTTTAATATTCCAGAGGGGAGGATCTGATGAAGGAGCTAAGAAAATGTTGAGTATCATAGATGAGTCAGTTTGCATGTTGAAATTTCAGGTGATAAGCTTATTTTGGAATAAATAATTGGAATAAAAACCAAGCAGATAGAAAATGGTTGAAACTTAGAAGAAAATATCCATATTATAGTAAAACATAGTTATTTTGTGGATGTTGTAACCTCCATGATATGTTAAGGAAATAAGATGGGGTTAAGGAGAAAAAAAATGAACTCATGGATTGTAAGTCTCATCAACTGAGATTTTTTTTTTTCCTCAAACTTTTAAAGACCGAAGGTTTGTCCTTATTGAGACAAGTTTCTTAACCTTTTTTGTTTATTTGTTTAATTTATGATTTAGTATGACTTATATTAGGAAAAGTGGTGTAGTGGTTTGAGATTTAGCCTTGATGCTAGGAAGACCTGGGTTCACTTCTTGTTTATGAAACATTCTGGTTAAGTCACTTCCCCTCTCAGGGAGCGGCAGCCCAGGCAACTTTCTAACTTCTTTGTAGAGAAGCTGTTGATTTGCTGATTTGTAAAGGAAGATTTCCATTGGGAAATACCTGCACTGTGAAATTATGAGACTGAGAAAACATGAAAACAACTAATCTTCAATGTATAGGTATTAGAATATTTTATTAGCACGCTTAGCTTTTCTTTAAAAAAATTTGTTGTATGATTTTTATTTATTTTTAAAATTAATTTATTTTTCAATCAATGAAAAAAAACCTTATTTTCTTTCCCACCTTTTTGCTGATAAAATCCTTGTTACAACCATTTATAGTTGAACAAAACAAATTCCTGCTTGGCCATGTAAAAAAAAAAGTCTCAATCTACACTCTTGGGACCATCCCCTCTCTCTCAGGAGTTGGGTAACATTTATCATGAGTCTAATGAAATTGTGATTGGTCTTTTTGTTGGTCAGAGTTCCTAAGTCTTTCAAAGTTTGTGTTTATAATGTTTTTGTTATTGTATAAACTATTCTCCTTGTTCTACTTACCTCTTTAAGTATCAGTTCATGCAAGTCTTTTTCAGTTTTTTTTTTCCTGAAACTGTAATTCCATATACTGTAACTTGTTAATCCATTCTTCAATTGGTCACTATTTCATTTCTCAATTCTTTGCTATCACAAAAAAGAAATGCTATAAATAGTTTTGTGCAAATTGATCTCTTTGAGGTATAGGCCTAATGGAATTGCTGAGTCAAAGAGTATGTACTGTTTAATGATTTTTAGGGCATAGTTCTAAATCATTTTTCAGAATGACTAGACTACTTGATAGTTCCATTAATGTACTTATTTTCTTTACAACGCCTCCAGTACTTGTTATCTTTTTTGTTAACTTTGCCAGTTTGATAGTGGTGTGTGTGTGTGTGTGTATGTGTGTATATGTGTGTATGTATGTGTGTGTGTGTGTGTGGAGGAGAAGGGTTCACTGCTTTAAATGTGCATTTTTCTTAATTCTTTACTTGAAGCATTTTTTCATGTAACTACAGATTTATTTTGTCATCTGAAAACTACCTATTGATATTCTTTGAATATTTATCTCCTGGGGAATGACTTTTATTCTTATAAATTTTACTCAATCCCCTATGTATCTTTATAAGTGAGATTTTTATCTGAGAAGCTTGTTGTGATGATTTCTCCCATTTACCTGCTTCTTTCCTAATTTTAGCAACATTTATTTTGTTTGTGCAAAACCTTTTTAATTTTATGTAATCAAAATTGTCCATTTAACCTTCTGTGATTCTCTTTATCCCTCATTTATTCAAGAATTATTCCCTTTCCTTCCCGCTCCTTTAAATTGTTTATGATGTATCCTTTATGGATAGGTCATGGACCCATTTATAGCTTATTTTGGTATAATGTGTGAGAAGCTGGTCTATACTTAGTTTTTGCCAGCCTCCTTTCTAGTTTTTCTAATGATTTTTGTCAAATATTGAATTCTTATTCCAGTAATGAGGACTTTTATAAACAAAAATACTAACCAGTCTACTGTACTTATATCTGTCTGCATAGTGTGTGCCTAGTCTGTTTTACTTCCTATTTGTTACCAATATCAAATTATTTTGATGGCTACTTCTTTGTAATGTAGTTTAAAATCTGATATTACTAGATCTTTTCAGTTGTTTCCAAACTGGGCTGGGGTGGGGTGGGCAAGAAGAAGTAAGTTCTTAGAGAAAAAAAAGGGCATTTTTTTTCTTTCTTTTTACATTTTTCTGACTTACCATGCCCTCTTCCTCTACTCAGCCCTGATGATGCTAAATTAGAAATATGCAAGTGCTCTATAATCTGTAAATCAATAAAATATCAACAGTCAGGTTGTTTGGATTCCTAGTCCAGGAGGGATTCTACCTGTTGTGAATGAACTAAATAATTTATAAAAATAATGTGTAGAATAACAGAAGCTTTTTTTTTTTTTTTGACTACAGCAATTCTTAATTCTTAAGGAGTTGCACTCTGCATTGCTGCTGTGCCCCAGTTAAATCACTGATTGTTTATATATGCATACATATTATAGAACAATAAGGAAATGTAAATATGCTGATAAAATCAGTAGCCAGAACTGATTACTCTGGAAAGAACAATCTTGTAATGATATGCTACTAACACATTTAAATAGTGTCTGATAATTTTCAATCTTAGTTCCATTCTTTAATACATTTCCACATTAAAATGTGCCAGTGGAACCAGTTTTAAGAGTACCTTCACTAGTAGAGAGTGTCTAATATAGATAATATCAATAGTAAGGAAAGGAATATTGTTTAGTTTTCACAGAATAATTTGCTGGATAACTTGACATATGTTTGCAATCATTTCTTTGTTTACTACCCACAGGTATTGGGGGAATATTCCTATCTTTTAGATAAGGGAACCCCAGAGGTCATTATAACAAAGCTCTACAGGTTGCTTATGAATAAATCCACCACTTCAGAAACAAAAGCCTGGATTATGGCTGCAGTGACTAAGTTGACATCCCAGGCACACTCTTCTAAAACCGTTGAGAAACTAATCCAGGAATTCAGTGTATCCCTGGACACTTGTATGAGACAACATGCTTTTGAATTAAAACACTTGCAGGAGAATGTGGAACTTATGAAGAGCTTACTTCCAGTTGATAAAAGTTGTGAAGACTTAGTGGTAAGGCATTTATGCTTTTTAAAAACTATACTATTTTAAAACATGACAAGTTTTAGTCAAATTGTCTTTAACATTTAAAGTAAAATATTTGGAAAGTTGGGGATATAACATTAATAGATCGCAACTAATGGGGTACAGAACATGCCGGAAAACAAATAAGAAAAAACAAGTTCATTATCAAAATAATTGTTATAGGGAGATCAGGATTAAATGTTCAAGATTATATAGT
Organism: Myrmecobius fasciatus; assembly: GCA_023553655.1. Taxonomy (NCBI): domain Eukaryota; kingdom Metazoa; phylum Chordata; class Mammalia; order Dasyuromorphia; family Myrmecobiidae; genus Myrmecobius; species Myrmecobius fasciatus. The sequence continues at coordinate 456,101 of JAJPUD010000936.1, forward strand.
TATTTCTTGATTATCCACTAATATATTCCATGTATTTACTTTCTTTGTTGAGATATTTCTTTGAACCAAGTATTCTCTTTTAAATTCTCTTCTCAAAGTGAGCCATATTTCTTTATTTTAGTCTGAATCCAAAAGTTTTCAAAGAGAAGTCAGATTTCTATGAATTAAACTGATTAAAAGATTTGTTCCCAGTTTGGGTTCATTTTTCATTCATTGTTTCAATGAATTTACACAGCATTGATAACTAATACTAGAGGTATTTTGCAGGGTACAAAGGAAGTAGAAGACTCAGTTCTTCTACCCCATCAACTTGTCTTGTTGATGTCAGATGACATGAAAGTGGGAAAAACTCTAGATTTGGAATCAGAAATCTGTGGTTCAGATCTAAATTCTGGCTCCTACTACTTTTTTTGATTTGGGGTAATTCATTTAACTCCTCTGGACCTTAGTTCTGTTATCTATAATATCAAAGGAAGGAACTAGCTAATCCCTGTGGTCATTTCCAGCTATGAATCTCATCACTTTAAGTTCAAAATTAAGTATAAAAAGGTAAAATATAAATTATTTGGTGATTATCCAATTTTAGATGATTTGATGCTATTATAGTCATATTTTAATTTGGATCTAAGGTAAAGCAAACTGGCTACTTAGTTAATTTTCTGTTATTTGTTTCTTCCTCCCCCATCCCCCTTCCCTCTCACCTCCCCCCCCCCCCCATTTCTAATTCCTTTTCTTTAGTTCTTTTTCTTTTCCTTTTCTCTTTTAATCTACTTTTTTTTTTTTTTTTTACAATTAGAATTAGAAGTGAGAACTTTTTGAATTCAAATAGCATAATTAAAGTGATACCCACCTTAAATGTTCCACTGCAAGCAGTTCTGTTTTTGTTTTTGTTTTTTTTTTCCCCATTGAGTTTGCTGAGATTGTCACATTCAGGGCATTGTATTAATTACTATTTTCTTTAATTAGATTTCATAAGAGGTCAGTAATTTGGACAATTGTTTTGGAATTTAGATTTATGCTTATTTCACTTTAATTTTAAAAATGGAGAGAATTTGAATGTTATTCATATGGATTTTATGTAAATAATATCTTATTAATATAAAAAGACCTTATTTTTTGTTGCTGTATCAAGTTAAATTACTTAAGTTAAAGGGTGGGATCCTCTGCATGCTTATGTTTTCAAAGAGAACTACCATTTTTATTCTCCTTTTAATATAGGTAGATGCTTCTTTGTCTTTCTTGGATGGTTTTGTGGCTGAAGGATTGGATCAAGGAGCAGCACCATATAAACCTCACCATCAGCGACAAGAAGAAAAACTTTCTCAGGGAAAAGGTTTGTATAGGCCTTTGGTTTACACACCTTTCATTTGGAAGGTACTTAATCATGTTATTAAACAATTGCAAAAATTTAATATTTTCATTCCACTTTAAGCTTCCTCTATACATTACATTTCCTACTTACATATCCAGAAGTAAAATATGTTGTCTCAGAAGTGGGTGAATCACAGGGCTGCATGCATAGAGCAGAATATAGATAATTACTGGTATAGATGTATCTCATGGAGTAAGGGGAAAAAAATGTGATATGATTATGTTAGTCAAATATCCTAGCATATATAATAGTTGATAAATAGCTCCTGTATCAAGGGACCTGGTATATTGTGGTTTCATAAGAAATTATACAGAGATGGCCCTGATGGCCTTCCAGATTAGGGAGTTCAATTACCATACTGTTTAATTAAGTTCAATTCAATAACCACTCATGAAGCACCTACTGTGTGCTCTGCCCTGTGCTGAGTACTTATAAAAGAGGCAAAAGATAGTTCTTGTCCTCAAGGAATAGTGTGTTGAAAATTCTAATTTTCTCATTTTGATCTGGGAAAGGGACATGTAAGTCATTGCAGATTGGTCCTTGAAGATACCTGTTTTGTGAAAATTGTTCCTTCAAATATTGTAACCCTAAAAATCAAAGAAATTTTAGATGTCATCAAAAGTTTTGGAAGCAAAACAGTTTTCTGCACTTGGAATACAGAATGTACTTTTGGTTACTGCATTTCCGGAATGGAATAGTGGAATTGGAGAAAGACCCAGAGAAGAGCAGCTAAATTGGTCAAAGGATAAAGGAACTGCTATATATGGACTTACTAAAAAGTGGAAGGACTTTTTATTCAGGAAAGAAAAAAACTGAAAGGGAATTTGGTTACAGAATCCTGAAGGCCATGTGTAGGTTAAACAGTAACTTGTTAACTCAGTCGTGATACACTAGAACTAGAAATTACCACCACAACATTGAAGGATAAACAGGTAAATTGAAAACTTGAAAATAATACAAGAATTACATCACATTTCATTATATTCCCCCATTATACTTAGCACATCTAGGAAAGAAGCCAGTGTTGAGTAAGTTTTGTTAGATAAAAACTGTTGAATGAAACAGAATGAAAGTATTTTTCCATAGTGTCTTTATATATCTTTGAGATATTTAGAAAAATTTTAGGTGAGTCTATCCATATTCTCTCTTTGAGAGAAGCTAGGATTCTGTTCTTGGTGGTGTTAGAAATGAAACCTTTAGACTCAAATTATTGGAGTGAGTGGAGGAAGGTTTTATACGTTTCTTGCAAGAAACGGGTGCCATATTCCTTTGAGAGGGCACAAATGCAGTTTACAGAAGTCAGAATCAGCAATTATATTCCACAATTTTACCCTGTCTTCTCATCCCCTCCTCAGAGTTTCAGTTGAAGAGCACCCTTCCAAAATCTAGTATTTCATTTCACTCCCATTGTATACATTCCTTGATTTGTTTCCATGTTTTCCCCCTTCCTTTGCCCACATCATCTTATGTTCCAAAATGGTGGATGTTTCCTCCTTAAGAGAGGTGATGTTAATACACATGACTGGTTATTAAGTATGCTCAATTGAATTTTAGCTTGCCCGGGCACAAACCCATATCATTTGCACTCAAAGAACATTTGTGGCTACTTCTTTTGACTTAAGACATTTTAAAATTCTCTTCAGCTATGATACACTGACCCTAAAACTTATCTCACATCTTTTCTACAATGGCAATGCAGAGGGAGACTATGAGACCCTGAAACTTTTCAACTGTGGAAACAAAACCTTACAGTTTCACTTAACATTGGTTAGTGCCATGTCTCTTGTGACTGCTTTCAAAGAGACCATTAAGTTGGATGGACCCTGAGTCTGACCCAGTAAAGCAGCTTTTATTTCCTTTTAGTTGAAGAAATTTAGGGCCAAAGAATTTATGACTTTCCCAAAGTCTTTGATTTTCTGAGCTAAAATAGAGCTAGCTATAAAGCTAGGATTAAAACTCAGGTCTTCTGACTTTTAGGCCAATATTTTTCCTCTAGAGAATAAGTGATTATTCAGATTCAGTTTATGTGAATAACAATTATGTGAGCAGCTATTTGAGCTAGATAAATTAAAGTATAAAAATAACTACTACCAAAACTACTCAGAGATGTTTCATTTGCTTAGTCACTGATTGTCAATCCCAAATTTGACTACTGAAATTTTCAGAATATATCTGACCTTTTCTAAAAATGCATTTGTTTTGATGTATGATAGTAGCCAACTGTTCTCATACAAGTAGCTATAGATGGAAAACTGTGGGTTAAAGGGCTGCTAAGAACCCTAGCAAATGCTACCAGATTGCTTCTGGATTATAAGATTAAAATATAGGATAGCTCTAGGAGTCCAAATCATATTAACTTTTTGAATCCAATCTGGTCTTGACCATCCTGAGGGAATTCATATTTTAGATACTTAATGTCATTGTAGATTACTTACTACACAGAAATGTTTAAAACTTTTAAAGGACTTTTTTAAAGATTACTTACTATATAGAAATGTTTAAAACTTTTAAAGGACTTTTTTGAAGTGTTTTATTTTTTAAAGATGAATTTGTATTTTCAGTTTTTGATAAAATATTAAGATTGATTGTAGTTTCCTTATATGTCATTCCATCTATTTTGTCTCCTTTGATGTTGTTTGCTGTGTGGACTTTATGTAATCTTTGATCTTATTGGTTCTAATTGATCTTATTGGCTTTGTTTTATTTATCTTTTTTCCCTTTCCTGTTGCTTCCATCCATTCTCTGATTATCCTGGTCAAGAGCCTTCAATTAATTGATTATAAGGTGAAGGGTTTGAAGTTATTGACATCCAAGGTATCTTCTGATATCCATGATATCAGACACATCTTTTGTCTCCCCCTTGCATTTTTTATAGCCTATCTACTGACTATGATATTAATTCACAATCACATTTGTTATCCTCTATTTCATGCTGGCATGCAGAAATATTGTAACTGCTTCCTTTTTTTTTTTTTTTTTTTTGCTTTTTATTTGCAAAACACGCATGGGTAATTTTTCAACATTGACCCTTGCAAAGCTTTCTGTTCCAAATTTTTCTCTCCTTCCCACCCTCCCCTCCCAGATGGCAGGTAGTCTAATACATATTAATTATGTTAAAATACTTTTATATCTCTTTGGGATATAAGCCCAATAGAAACACTGCTGGGTCAAAGGGTATGCACAGTTTGATAACTTTTTGAGCATAGTTTCAAATTGCTCTCCAGAATGGTTGGATCCGTTCACAATTCCACCAACAATGTATCAGTGTCCCAGTTTTCCCACATCCCCTCCAACATTTGTCATTATCTTTTCCTGTCATCTTAGCCAATCTGACAGATGTATAGTGGTATCTCAGAGTTGTCTTACTTTGCATTTCTCTGATCAGTAGTGATTTGGAGCACCTTTTCAAATGACTAGAGATAGTTTTAATTTCTTCATCTGAAAATTGCCTGTTTATATCTTTTGAGCATTTATCGATTGGAGAATGGCTTGAATTTTTTTAAATGTGAGTCAATTTTCTATATATTTTAGAAATGAGGCCTTTATCAGAATCCTTAAATGTAAAGATGATCTCCCAATTTATTGCTTCCCTCCTAATCTTGTCTGCATTAGTTTTGCTTGTACAAAAACTTTTTTAACTTAATATAATCAAAATTATCTAACTATTAAGAGTTCCAGTTCTTCTTTGGACACAAATTTCTTCCTTCTCCACAGGTCTGAGAGGTAAACTAACCTATGTTAGAGGAATTTGCTTATATCATCACTCTTTATGTCTAAATCATGAACCCATTTAGATCTTATCTTGGTATGTGGTGTTAGGTGTGAGTCAAGCCCTAATTTCTTCCATACTAGTTTCCAAATTTCCCAGCAGTTTTTGTCAAATAGTGAGTTCTTATCCCAAAAGCTGGCGTCTTTGGGATTCTCAAACATTAGATTGCTATAGTTATTGCCTAGTTTATCCTGTGATCCTATCCTATTCCACTGATTGACTACTCTGTTTCTTAGGTAGTACCAAATGGTTTTGATAACCGCTGCTTTATAATATAGTTTTAGGTCTGGCACAGTTGGCCACCTTCATCAACTTTTTTATTTTCCATTAATTCCCTTGAAATTCTTGATCTTTTGTTCTTCCAGATGAACTTTACTTTTTTTTTTTAGATATGTAAAATAATTCCTTGGGAGTTTGATTGATACGGCACTAAATAAGTTGATTAATTTAGGTATTATTGTTATTTTATTGTATTCATTCGCTCGGCCTACCCATGAGCACTTGATATTTTTCCGACTGATAAGATCTGACTTTATTTGTGTAGAGAGTGTTTTGTAGTTTGGTTTGTATGGTTCCTGACTTTTCCTCAGCAGATAAATTCTCAAATATTTTATACTATCACAGTTATTTTGAATGGAATTTCTTTTGGTATCTCTTGCTACTGGACTTTGTTGGTAATATATAAAAATGCTGATGATTTATGTGGAATTATTTTGTATCTTGCATCTTTATTAAAGTTGAGAATTGTTTCTAGTAGTTTTTTAGTTGAGTTTCTAAGTAGACCATCATATCATCTGTAAAGAATGATAATTTGGTTTCCTCATGACCTACTCTAACTCCTTTAATTGCTTTTTCTTCTCTTCTTTGCCAAAGCTAACATTTCTAATACAGTATTGAATAGTAATGGTGATAATGGGCAGTCTTGTTTCACTCCTGTTCTTATTGGGAATGGTTCTAGTTTGTCCCCATTACATATGATGCTTGCTAATGGTTTTGCTACTGATCATTTTAAGGTAAAGTCCATTTATTCCTATACTCTCTAGTGTTTTAATAGGAATGGGTGTTGGATTTTATCAAATGCTTTTTCTGCATCTATTGAGATAATCGTATGATTTTTCTTAGTTTGTTTATTAATATAATTGATTAGGCTGATAGTTTTCCTAATATATTGAACCAGCCCTACATTCTAGGTATAAATCCTACTTGGTCATAGTGTATTATTGTGGGGATGACTATCTTTAATCTTGTTGCTAATACTTTATTAGATTTTTACATCAATGTTCATTAGGGAAATTGGTCTATAATTTTTTTCTGTTTTCATCCTATCTGGTTTAGGTATAAGCACCATATCTGTGTCAAAAAAGCAATTTGGTAGGATTCCTTCTTTCCCAATTTGTTCAAATAATTTATATAGTATTGGAATTAGTTGTTCTTTGATTGTTTGGTAGAATTCACATGTAAATCCATTAAATAAATATTTAAATAATTTAAATTATTGAAATAATTTGTTTCCTCTTCTGTTAACCTGGGCAATCTATGTTTTTGTAGGTATTCTTCCATTTCACTTAATTATCAAATTTATTGGCATATGGTTGGACAAAATAACTCCTAATTATTGCTCTAATTTCCTCTTCATTGGTGGAAAGTTCTCCCTTTTCATTTTTGAGACTAACAATTTGATTTTCCTTTTTCTAATCAAATTAACTAAAGGCTTATCTATTTTTTTTTTATAAAACCAACTCTTAGTTTTATTTATTAATTCGATAGTTTTCTTATTTTTCAATTTTACTAACCTCCACTGTTATTTTCAGAATTTCAAATTTGCTATTTAATAGAGGGTTTTTAATTTGTTCTTTTTGTAGCTTTTTTTAGTTGTAAGCTCAATTCATTGATCTTCGCTTTCTCTATCTTATGCAAGTAAGCATCTAGAGATATAAAATTTCCTCCTAATAACTGCTTTGGCTGCATCCCACAAATTTTGGTATGTTGTTTCATTGTTGTCATTCTCTTGAATGAAATTGTTGATTGAGTCTTTGATTTGTTGTTTCACCCGTTCATTCTTTAGGATTAGATTATTTAGTTTCCAATTAACTTTTGGTCTGTTTTTTTCTGGCCTTATATTGCATGTGATTTTTATTGCATCATGATCTGAGAAAAATGCATTTACTATATACCCTTCTGCATTTGATTTTGAGGTTTTTATGTCCTAACACATGGTCATATATAAGTTCCATGAAATGCTGAGAAAAAAGCAAACACCTTTCTGCCTTCATTCATTTTTCTCCAAAAATCTATCATACCTAACTTTTCTAACATTTTATTTACCTCCTTCATTTCTTTCTTATTTATTTTGTGGTTTGATTTATGTAGTTCTGAGAGAGCAAGGTTGAGATCTCCCACTAGTATAGTTTTGCTTTCTATTTCTTCTTGCATCTCTCAACTTTTCCTCTAGCAATTTGGATGCTATACCACTTGGTGCATATATGTTTAGTATTGATATTGCTTCACTATCTATGTACCCTTTAGTAAAATATAGTTTCCTTCCTTATCTCTTTTAATTAGATCTATCTTTCTTTTACTTGATCTGAGATCAGGATTGCTACCCCTGCTTTTTTTTGTTTACCTGAAGCATAATAAATCCTGCTGTAGGCCTTTACCATCACTCTGTATGTATCACTATGCTTTAGATATGTGTCTTGTAAACAACATATTGTTGGAGTCTGGGTTTTAATTCAGTCTTCTATCCACTTCTGTTTTATGGGAGAGTTCATCCCATTCACATTCCCAGTTAAAATAACTAATTCTGTATTTCCTGCCATCTTATTTACCCAAATTTATGTTTTTTTCTTTCCTTTTCCCCTTCCCTCCTCCCCAGTATTTTGCTTTTGATGACCACCTCCCTCAAACAGTCCTCCCCCTTTAGAACTCCTCCCTCCTTTTTACACCTTTCCCCTAATTCTTTTATTTTCCCTTTTATTAGTCTTTCCCTCCTTTCTCTCCACTTCCTTATAAAGTGGGACAAGTTTCTCTGTGAAACCAAATGTGTCTGATATTCTCTCTTAGAGCCAGATCTGATGAGAGTAAGATTCACACAGTGCTCATCCCCCTCCCTTCTTTCCCTCCATAGGTTTTCTTTGCCTCTTCATGAGATATAATTTCCCTTATTTTCCCTCCTTTTTCCTCTTTTTCCAGTATGATCCCCTTTCTACCTCTGATTTCTGTTTTCTTTCTTTTTTTTTTTAATGTATATTAAGCATTTAATTTTTTTTTGTTAAAGCTTTTTATTTGCATAACATATGTATGGGTAGTTCCTCAGCATTGATCCTTACAAAGCTTTCTGTTACAAATTTTTCCCCCCTAGTCCCCTCCCCTTACCTAGATGGCAGGAAGTCCACTACATGTTAATTTTATTAAAATACTTGACAAGTCGAATATATGTATACATATTTCCATACTTTCTTGCTGTGCAAGAACAATCGTATCTACAAGAACAAAAAATATCTGAAAAAGGAAACCCAATGCAAGCAAACATTGATAGAGATCATGAAAATGTTATGTTGTGGTCCACATTTCATATCCCTCTCTGTGGGTGTATATGGCTTTCTTCACTGAACAATTGGAACTGGTTTGAGACATTTCATTGTTGAAGAGAGTCATGTCTATCAGAATTGATCATCATATAATATTGTTGTTGCTGTGTATATTGATTTCCTGGTTCTGCTCGTTTTACTCAGTATCAGTTCATGCAAGTCTCTCCAGGCCTCTCTGAAATCATCCTGCTGGTCATTTGTTACAGAACAATAATATTCCATAACTTTCATATACCATAATTTATTCAGCCATTCTCCAATTGATGGGCATCCATTCAGTTTCCAATTTCTAGCCACTATCTGGTTTCTTTTTAATATTATCAAAATAAAATCAAATTATACCCACATTCTCTTAAGTATACCCATAATAGAAATATAGTTCTCAAGAGTTCTTTCCTTTTTAACCTTTTTATGCTTCTCTTGAATTCTGTTTGGAGGTCAGATTTTTTTGTTCAGATATGGTCTTTTCATTAGAAATAGGTAAAATTTACCTATATCATTAAATATCCATCTTCTTCCCTGAAAAATAATGCTCATTTTAGCTAGATAGCTTATTCTTGATTATAATCCAAGTTCCTTTGCTTTTCAGAATATCAGATTCCTTTGATCCTTTAAGGTGGAAACTGATAGATCTTAGGTGATCCTAATTGTGGCTTCTCGATATTTGAATTGTTTCTTTCTGGCTGCTTGCATTATCTTTCCTTGGTATTATAATTCTGAAGTTTAGCCACAATATTCCTTGGGGATTTAATTTGGGGTCTCTTTCAGGAGGTGATCGGTGAATTCTTTCAATGGCTATATATATTTTATGATTTCCTGTAAGATAGTGTCTAGGTTTTTTTTTTTTCATCATGGCTTTCAGAAAGCCCAATAATCCTTAGATTGTCTCTCTTAGATCTGTTTTCCAGGTCAGTTGTTTTTCCTGGGAGATATTTCATATTTCTATTTTTTTTTTTTGATTTTGTTTGACTGATTCTTGAAGTCTCATTGAGTCATTCACTTCCATTTGTTCAATTCTAATTTTTAGTGTATTATTTTCTTCAGTTACCTTTTTTAGTTCCTTTTGTAATTGGCTAATTTATTTATTTTTTTGTTCATTGCATTCTTTTTTCCATTTCACCAATTTTGTTTTTCAGTGTATTGGTGTCTTTTTCATGTTTCTTTTGTAGGGCATTATATGCTTTTTCCATTCCTTCTTGCAATGATTTCATTTCATTTCCCCATTTTTCTTCTAACTCTCTTTTGAGATTCTTTATGCAATCTTCCAGGAAAGCCTTGTGAAATGGGGACCAGCTCATGTCTCCCTTTGTGGTTTCCTCTGGAGTTGCTTTGCCTTTAGGCACCTCACGATCTGAGATCTGTTCTTCTCTTTCTCCATAAAAGCTGCCTATGGTGAGTTATTTTAGTTTTATTTTATTTTTTTTATTTTTTTAAAGCTTGAGGTCTATTCAAAGCAGAGGAGCCGCAGCTGCTTTAATTTGCCCTGGGGCAGTTCTCCTTATTGACTTATGGTACTGGGCAATCTGGGCCAGGTCCGGGGTTCTCAGTGGTTTGCAATCTCCCTTTTATAAAAGGCAAATCTGCTAAAGCACCTGCCCACAACCAGGGCAGAGTGGCTTAAGAGCATCACAGAAACTTCTCAGGTGCTTAGAAACTGCCATGCTCCGAGGCCCAGCCTGGCTTCCTGCCGTGTCTCCCCATGCTGCCATCTGAGTTCGGCAGACTGTCTCCCTGCCTGACTGAAACAGATCTATTCTGAAGCTCTTCCAAGGTAACTTTTTCTGGGAATGTGTTGTACTCCAAATATTTGGGGGAGTTTTGACTCCAGAATCACTTTAGAGGCTTCATCTGCTGTTGGTTTGAGAGAAAGTCAGAGGAGATCACAGAATCGCGTCTGCACTCTGCCCCTTCCAAAAAAAAGTTAAACATGCTGATGTTGCTTAGTATCAATTTATACTTCTGTCTTGTTTATTCCTTGTACTTCATTGACACATTTACTCACAGTTTGCAGGCATCCTGACATTAGCTAGCTCTTCATTTCCCTTTTCTTTCACTCTTTTGTCATTTGTGAAGGGCTGCTTTGTTTTGCTGGTTAAGTTGAGTTCTTCAGGCTTGAGCAGGTCCTTTTTCTTGGCCCTCTTCCAGATATCCTTGGGATACCATTCCTTATCTCTTCCTATTATTCTCCAGCCTTCCTGATTTATTATAATACTTCATCTATATAGGATGGGTTCTTTCAACTCTCAGGATTATGTGATCTTTCCTTTTTTATCCTGTTCTTTTCTATTCTCGATATTTTCCAATTTCTGATTTTTAGTCTCTTTTTCTCTTTTATCTCATACCCCATTGCTTTTAAGCATAGTTCAGTTCATAAATAGTAACCTATAAGACTGAGAAATAAGCATAGATAGATAGATATAGATGCAACTTTATTATCTGCTGTTTGCCATATGCTATTCTAAGTACCTTTTCCAAATATTATTTCATTTGATCCTTACAACAATCCTGTTAGATAAGTGCTATTTTTACTTCCAGCTTTTTTTTTTTTTTTTTTTTTTTTTGTGGAAGCTGAGGCAGCATTCAAGTGACTTATTGAGGTTCACATAGGTAGTAAATGTCTGATTCTGAATTTGAACTCTAGTCTTCCTGACTAGGCTCAGTGCTGTAGCCACTGAGCCACCTTAGCCCCCAAAGAGAGGAAGTATGCTTCTATTAGGGATTATGTTATAAGATAAGAGAATCAATTAGATATGTTCTGAGATAGTTTACACTTCAAAGATACCACAATTCATTTGAGGCTCCTGAACAGCACAGGAACATTAAAAATATCTTGGTTAGTTAGTCAATTCTCACTAAAAATGATATTCTTTAATATGAATGAGAATTGTTTGACTGCCTGAGGAATTAAAATCATGCAACCCTCCCTGCCTAGAAGAAAGACTTAATGAAAGATACTGAAGCATAGCTTTAAAGACTATGGCAAATAACTTAAAACACATGGACTGCTGTGTCAGAAGGTATAGTACTCAGAATGTGTTGTCAAGGAAGCTCTGGGTGGCATTAAGAAATAAGGAAGTTCAAAAATCAGATTAATAGGGTCGATACTACTGAGAAAAACTTTGAATTAAGAATTACCTCATGCTACAAAATAAATATAGTATTAGCCTGTGGAAAGTATTTTCATGTAGTTTGGTCATTTATTGATTGTTTTGACCATATTTGTACACTATAGACTGGTAACTGATTAATTTTATATAATAATATAATAATAATAGCTGGCACTTATATAGTACCTTAGGTTTATAAAGTGTTTTATGAATATTATCTCATTTGATCTTTACAAGTCCTATAAGGTAGGTGCTATTATTAGCCCTGATTTACAAATGAGGAAACTGTGGCAAATTAAGCTGTAAAGTATCTCTGTCTGCATTTAAATGTTAGTCTTCCTGACTCTTAAGACCAGCATTCTATCTATCTACTGTACTTCTTAACTGTTTATTTAATAAGGAGTTATAACAAAACAGTACAGGTTCAATGGGAAGAGATCAGCATAAATTGTTTTCTTCACAACTTCCAACATGAAAGGATTCAAAACTTGTAACAATAAATTTCCATTTCAGGAAAGCATACATTAAAATAGAAGAAATCTTCTGTTATTTCTGTCTTTCACTTCTTTGCTTCCTTTTAGATTTTCTTTTGTTATCTGCTCTATACTCTTTATTCTTTTTTTCCTCTCATATTCCTCCCTGCATTTTTCCCAAAGAGGCTACAGTTAAGTGTGGATATATTTATGCATACAAACTTATATACATATGCCTACATACACACACATTTAAAATAATATTAATATGGCTGACATATAAGGTACATTTCTTTATTGACTCTTTTCTTAAGTTCAACTTTGTCTGAGATGAGTGATTACTACTCCTACTTTTTTTCCCTTAATACATTCTACTTTTGATCATTGCTACTGTTTGTATATATCTTTAATTTCCTATACTTGTTAACTCTTCTACTTCTACCTGTTGACTTGCCTTGGCTATTACTCAACTTCCCTACCCTGTCTTCCCATACCCATTCTCATTAATCTATACACCTTGTTCCAGTCCCATTAATTTGTACATCCTTCTGTACTCCATCTTTTCCCTCTCTCTCTCTGTCTCTCTGTCTCTCTCAATTGGGGTTAAGTGACTTGCACAGGGTCACACAGATAGCAAGTGTTAAGTGTCTGATACCAGATTTGAACTCAGGTCCTCCGGACTTCAGGGGTCGTGCTCTATCCACTGTGCCATCTAGCTGCCCCCTTCCTTTTCTCTTTATCTCTTTTATACCTTGTCTAATCCTATTCCTCCCCTTCTTACTTTTTTGTATGTTTGGAGGGTGTTATATCCCTCTGGGTGTGTTCCCTCTTTAACCCATTCCCAATGTGAGTGGCATTTCAGAATTACCAGTCATCATCTCCCATCTAATTCCTCTGTATTGGTTATTGCTCGGAACTTTATTCATATAGCATAATTACTGTTTTTTTATGTTTTCTATACTGTTTTTTTTTTAAGAGTCACATCATACTGAGCCCTCCTATCACAATCTTTTGGACTACCCAATTACTAATGCCAATCTGTTGAGATCGGGAAGGGGCACCCCAAAGTTTGGGTCCCAGACTGGTGTTGTGAGGTGTCTCAAAAGAATTTACAGGCTTGCACCCATCTTCTAGTCAAATGGAAAAGCTTTATTGCAATAGTAACACCTTTACAAAGGGGACTGAATTATAAGGAAATTCAGCAGAGAAACAGAAGCAAGGTGATACTTTTATCCAGCTTTTAATCATGGATATGCTAATTCTATGGCTCTTAGATAGAAAGGTGTGGTCTCTGGAAGGAGTGGTTCTTGGTTCACCAGATTATCAGTCAGCAATGAATTGAGGAGTGGTCTTATTCACTATTGTCTCAGGAGTTTGATCTGTAGGAGTTTCCTGAGACCAGAAGCTATCTGACTAAGGAGTGGTCAGAATCAGACAGATTGGGTGTGGGAGTTTCCTGAGGCAGACTCCAAAATTAGAAGATTTAGGACTATTGACTTACTGTTAGAACAGAAGACTCCCAAGGTCAGGGGACCAGAAATATCATATTACATCGAATCCACATATAAAAAATAAGCAGTTTGTCTTTATCAATTCTCTTGAAATTGTTCTTTGTTATTAGATCTTACATGTTAAATTTTCTATTGAGTTCTATTGAGTTTGAGGCAAAATCCTGAAAATCTGACAGTTCATTGAATGTTCATTTTTTTTTTTTTCCATTCAATAATTTACCTAGTTTGGCTGAATTAATGTTTTCCTGGTTCTCTTGATCATTGATATATAGCATTTCAGGATCTGTGATCTTTTACTGTAGCTGCTGTAGGTTCTATGCAATTCTTAATTGTAGTTCCAACATATTTGAATTAAGGGTTTTTGGTTTTGTTTTTTGTTGCTTGTAAAATTTTTTCTTTGATCTGAGGGTTTTTGTATGTTTTCCTTATGGAATCATTTTGATGATCAGTGAATTTTTTCTATTTCTGCTTCCTCCTCTTGTTCTATCGCTTCAAGCCAATTTCCTTTAATAATTTCTTTTTATTATTGTGCCAAAGTTCCTTTTTTTGGTCAGTTTTCAATTATTCTTACGTCTTCCCTTCTTGATTTATTCTCCAGATCTGTTGTTTTTCTTATGGGCTGTCTCATATTCTCTCTCTCTGTTTTTTTTTTCATATTTTATTTTATTATTTCTTGGTCTCTTATAACTTCATTGGCTTCTTATTGCCCAATTCCAGTTTTCAAAGAGTTAATTTTCTTCTTTAAGACTCCTTCTCTAGTTGGTTGAGTTTCTTTTCATAACTTTGATGTTTTTCTTGGGTTGTTCTTATTTATTTTTAAAAGTTTTTTCTTCATTCTCTTTCAGTTGATTTTTAAAAATCTTTTTTGAGTTCTTTTATAAATGCATTTGGAGCAGATAACCATTTAATGTTACTCTTTGGAGTAGGAGAGGCTTTTTTTTTTTAAATTTCAATATTCTCCTCTCAAGATTAATTGCAGTCTACCCTATTCTCTTAGTAAACTTTCTATGGTTAGGTTCTTTTCTCCTTTGCTTTTTCTCCTTAGGTTAGTTTCTGAAAATAAGATCTTGTTAGTGTAATTGCTTCTGTCCTGGGGTGGGGATGATACCTCTGGCTTCACTTCAGCCCTCTCCTGTGCCCTACCCAGCGCGTCCCTGCTCCTGCACTCACCTAGGGTACCGGCTCCTTCTCTCCCCCAGCCATTCTCAGCAGCACGGCCTAGAGTTCCTTGTCAACAGATATTCTCCTCCGTCTTCCTAGACTCAAGGGTTCCTGTGGTTGGGGCTGAGACTACCTCTAAACCAGTGAGCCCCAGGCCTTTCTCCTTGCTTTCAGTGGAGCTTGCCTGGAGATAACTATTTCATACCAGCCAAACTTCTGTCCTGAGGTCTTTCTTCAGGTCTTCTCCCAGTTGTTCCTGGACCACTGTTCTGCCCCAACTCTTACTTGTTTTTCACTCATCCATGTTCACCCTGAGGCCCAGTTTTTTTTTTTTTTTTTGGAGATTCTAGAGAGTTTGGGATTTTCTGACCTACTTTGCCATCTTCTCAGAATCCTCCCCTCAAAATATTAAGACAAAAACTGTTTTTAGGGTTTATCATTTCTTAGCAGAAAGGGAGTGTTTTTTTTTTTTATCAGCTATCTAGAGTTATCATTAAGCTTTATATTTGACCTGAATTCTGAATTCTGTAGCCTTTTAGTGGTCTCACTTACATTATTATAATCATTGTGTAATTTGTCTTTTGGTTCTGCTTTACTTACTCTTTATCAATTCATCCTAATCTTACTGTGATTTTTTGAATTTTTCATTTTCATCCTTTCTTATAATATAGTAATTTTCTATTATTACATATTACATTATAGTAAATTTCTATTGTTACATAGTAAATTGCTGTTATTCTATTTATTACATACAATATTTTGGTCAGCCATTCACTGTTCCTATAAGTACATAATTTGCCACCAAATTTTTACTTCTGTAAATTGAACTGTAAAGCCAGTTCTTCAGTCATAACCCAGTTGTGAGACTAAAAGCTTTCCTAAACATTGCAATGGCAGGGACGGGTGTTGTATGGTTTGGAGTGAGTAGGAAGAAGAGTTACACTGATCTGTGGGAGAGGAATCCTTTTAAAATCATAACAGTTATGAAAAGCAAGGTGAAGAACATCAAACTGTTTCTGTATTCATTTTATTCTGAAGGACCTACATCTTGGGTAAATGTTTTGACCAATAAGATTAAACTGTACCCACATCCTGTTTTTTAAGGTCTAAGTTTAACTGGTCAACATTTAAATGGATTGGAGTTATAAGTACATAGAGTGATGGGTGTTTTTTTTCCCAGCTCTTCTCCATCACCCCCTTCTCCTTTGAATAAATTGAACCCCTTTGAATTATGAACATGATAGTATATTTCAACTGCTTGAGCTCTTGATCTCATTCATATCCTTTTCTTCTGCACTCTTACTACCTTCATACTTAATCACTTTTCATATATCTTTAAAATCTTTCTCTCTCTTAGTGGCTTACTTACTTGTTACAGACACACTTGAATCTCCCCTTTTCTTCAAAAATCAAAACAGAAACCCTTTTTTTTTTGACCTGCTTATTCCTTAATGTTTTCTTGTAGTCTTGCTCTTTGCAGCTGCACACATTTTTTTTTTTTTCCGCTTTTTTTTTGCTGAGGCAATTGGGGTTAAGTGACTTGCCCAGGGTCACACAGCTAGGAAGTGTCTGAGACCAGATTTGAACTCAGATCCTTCTGACTTCAGGGCTGGTGCTCTATCCACTGCTCCACCTAGCTGCCCCGAGCTGCACACATTTTTAAGCTCTCATTTTCTTTTAGAACTTTACCTACTTCATACAGACATACTTGAATCTCTCTTGTCCTAAAAACAAAAACTTTACTTGACTGCCTATCTCACTCTATTGTCCTATAATCTTCCTCTTTGTTGCTAACCTAGAAAGAGAAATCTGAACCGATTGCTTCTTTCTCACTGCCCATTTTCTCTTCAGCTCCCTATAATCTGGCTTCTGTTCCTGCCACTCTGTTGGCATTGCTTTCTCCAAAATTACTAATGACATATTAATTGTCATGTCCAGTGGCCTTTTCTCAGTGTACATCATCCTTGACTTTTCTGCATTGTTTGACAATGTTGACACTTCCCCTTTCCTCCTATCCTTTAAAGATAGTTTCTTCTTGACTTTAATTCTTTCTCCATGTTCTCCTTCTATCCACCTCACTATCTTTTCATCCTTCTTTATTAGGTTTTTTCTTTCTCTTTCTTTTAAAGTATGAATATTATCAAAAGCTCAATAGGATCTTTCTCTTCTCTAAATATCCTTTCTCTTTACATTTTTTGCAAATCTCATTTATTCCCATTACTTTGATAGTCACTTCTGTACAGATCTGTATATCCAGATTTAGTTTCTCTCTTCAGCCCCAGTATGAAACATTCTAAGTGTAGGGCAGTCCTACCTGGATGTCCTGGTGGAACCTCAAACTCAATATGTCCAGCATTGAACTAATTAATTCCTTTCTAAAACTGCTCCACTTTCTATTTTTCCTATTTTTGTTAATGAGGCCACAAATCTTATGTTCACTTAGTTTTGAAACCATGGAATTGTTTTTGAATTTTTCCTTTTTCTCATTCCTCACATAACATCATTTAAACTTTGTTCTCCGCTCCTCAGTGTTTCTTGCACCAGTCTTCTCCTGTTTATTTCTACTGTTACTTAATTTGGTTCCTTATCAACTCTTGACTGACATTATTGTAATAGGCTCGCAACTGGTTTCCTTATCCCCAGTCTTTCCTTCTTCTTTGATATAATTGTCAAAATAATGTTACTAATGCAGAGGTTTGAAGAGATGGTCAGGGAAAGGACAGAAGGAAGGGAAGGGAATAAGCATTATGTATTGCTTACTATATGTTGGGCACAAGCTAAGAACTTAATAATTATATTTAATTTGATCCTCACAACAGTCCTGTGAGGTAGGTGTCATTATTGTCGTCATTTTACAGTTGAGGAAACTGAGGCAGATAAAGTGACTTGCCCAGGAACACACAGCTAAAAATCGGAAGTAGGATTTGGACCCAGGTCTTTCTGATTCCAGATGGAGTACTTTATCCTCTGTGCCACTTAATGGCCTCTGTCATGTGTGATTATGATAATTCTCTGTTGAAAACCTTTAATAGTCTGTAATTCCTCATGGAATTAAACTCAGATTTCTTAATCTGTTATTTGAGACCCTCCATAATCTGGTGCCAACTTACTTCTGTAGCCTTTTCTTACTTTTATCCCCTTCCTATACTTGGTCTCCAACTAAACTGGACTATAAGCTGTTCCTTGCTTTTGTCCTACATTCTTCTGCTTCTGCATTTCTGCACCCTTCCCTTCCCCCTCCCCCATATACTGACATTATACTCAGTCTGGTTTTCTTGTTGAAATCCCTTTCTTCCTTTGTGGATCATCTTAGGTACTACTTCTTTCATGAAGTCTTCTCTGATCCTCCTAGCCGAAAATGATTTTAGCTCTGCAAGTTTCTCATAGCACTTTGTCTAGACATTTCCATTGTCCTTACATGTTCCATTTTATATATATCATGGCTTATCCTTCTTTTCAGATAAAAGGATCTTTGAGGGCAAAGATTATACTGTTTTTCATTATTGTAACCCCAGACCTTAGCACCAGTGCTCTAGAGATATTAAACATTTAATTGTTGTCTTTTAATTTCCATGGGAACTAGTGTATTCCTTTGGCCATAAATCTGTTATTACTTGTTCTTGGTATATGAACAACTCATCTCTTTTGTGACCTTATATTTCCTGAATGCTATCTTTTACTTTGCTTTTGAGACAAAAATTATTTTTCTTCATGTGCCATGGCCTGCTTATGCCTAACCATGTATTTTTTTTAGTCATTTATAATTTAATTCTTTGGTGATTATGGTTTTCCAAAGTTCATGCTTATATAGCATCACCAAAAGAACATGCTGTTAAAAAGATGAATTTTTGTGTCAGGGAACGACTTGAAATTGTTGAAAATGGTATGTATTTCACCAAAGGTACTCAAGCTCATTCTCTTTCTTCTTCTTTAATTATTTTTGTGCATTTGCAGTGCCTGTTCAAGACATATGCTGATGGCCTGACTCATTGAGCTGCCCATCCATCTATATGTTAATAGGAATTCTTCATCTGTTTTATTTTACCTGTGTGGATATTAGGCTAGTCTCTTGAGTGCTTATAAATCTTATTTTGAAATATCCTGAGTCTTGTTACAATCACTTGCATTTTGCAATCATTTGCAAAAAGGGGTATATTTAGAGGACCTCACTATTTTATAGGAAATTTCTCTTCAACTTAAGCTTTGTAGGTTATCTCTGTGAAGGTGGTAAGTCTTCAAATATGTCTACATGATTTATGTTTTACTTGATGTTGATAATTAGAGTATCTGTGGTTATAGCTAGACATCCTACATCCTACACTGTTCAGCACTTAGTGATTTTGATGAAAGCACAGATGCATGCTTATCAGAATTGCAGATGTCACAAAACTGGGAGGAATAACTAATGTGTTGGATAAGGGAGCTGAGATCATAAAAAATTTCTTTTAGCAAAAAGATTGGACCATATCTAGTAAGTTGGATTTTAATAGGGATAAATGTAAAGCTCTATACTTGGGGCTAAAAAAAAAAAATCAGTTTCATCATTTATTAAGACAATTTCAAGGAACAAGATCTGGAGGTTTTAGTGTACAAGCAGCCCTGTCACTATGTCCAATAATGTATCATGGCAGTCAGAAAAGCTAATGTGATTTTATGCTACATAAGGCAAGAAGAGTCTTTCTGCTGTTTTCTGCCACAATCAGACTATTCTTTTGAGTTCTGGGCATCTCCTTCTTCCCCTCATAGGTCCTTCAGAGTAGTTTTGGGTCAGTGTATTGTTGAGAATAGCAAAGTCATAATCACATACCACAATTTATTCATCCATTCCTCAATTGATGGGCATCCCTTTCAATTTTAAATTCTTTGTCCAGGGAAAAGAGCTGCTATAAATATTTTTGTGCATATAGGTCCTTTTCCTTTTTAAAAATCTCTTGATGCCTTCATTAGAGAAGCTTGCTTCAAAATTCTTTTCCCAGTTGACTATTGCTAACCTTATTTCCCTCCTGGTAATTTTATTTTCTCCCTCTCCTTTTACCCTGATTCTCCTCACAAGTGTTTTGCTTCTGACCATCCACTCCCTCAAAATACTCTCTCTTTTATCACCCTCTACCCTTCCCATATCCTCTTCATATTCTACTTTCTTGCAGGTAAGACAGACTTCTTTACCCATATTGAGCGTGTGTTACTTTCTTTTTGAGCTAATTTTGATGAGAGTAAAGTTCACTCTCTCCTCCTCTCCTCCTCCTCTTCCCCTCTTCTGTAAAAGCTTTTTCTTGCCTCTTTTATTACAGATAAGTTACACCACTATATCTCTCCTTTTCCCTTTCTCAGTACATTCCTCGCTTCTTAATTTAATTTTTTTTAGATATTATCCCATCATATTCAATTCATAGCTGTGTCCTCTTCTCTATATGGTTTTTCTAAATGCCATAATAATGAGAAAATTACAAGTATCATCCTCCCATGTAGGAAAATGTAAACAGATAAATCTTAGTAAGTTCCTTATGGGTTCCCTTTCCTCATTACCTTCTTATGGTTCTCCTGAGTCATGTATTTGAAAATCACATTTTCTATTCAGTTCTGTTTTTTTCATCACTAAAACTTCAAAGTCCTCTATTTCATTGAATGTATACCATTCTTTCCAAAAGGATTATACTCAGTTTTGCTGGGTAGGTGATTCTTGGTTGTAACCGTACCTCCATTGCTTTCTAGAATATCATATTCCAAGCCCTCCAATCCTTTAATGTAGAAGCTGTTAAATCTTGTCGTATCCTGACACTAGATCCACTATACTTGAATTATTTCTTTCTGGATAATTGCAAAATATTGTCCTTGACCTGGGAGTTCTGGAATTTTGGCTGTAATATTCCTGGGAATTTTCATCCTGGGATTTCTTTCAGGAGATGATCTTTTGGCGGATTCTTTCAGTTTCTGTTTTACTCTCTGATTCTAGAATGTCAGGTTTAGATAATTTCTTGAAAGATGATGTGTAGGCTCTTTTTTTGACCATGGTTTTCAGGTAGACTAATGATTTTTAAAATTATCTCTTCTGGATTTATTTTCTAGATCACTTGCTTTTTTCCCAATAAGATATTTCACATTGTTTCCTATTTTTTTATTCTTTTTTTAAAATTGTTTCTTGATTTCTCATAAAGTCAATTCTTTCATTTGCTCAATTCTAATTTTTAAGGAATTATTTTCCTCAGTGAGCTTTTGTACCTCCTTTCCCATTTGCCCAATTGCTTTTTAAGGCATTCTTCATCTCATTAGCTTTTTGGATTTCCTTTTGCATCTCTCTCATTTCTCTTCCCAATTTTTCCTCTATCTCTCTTATTTGATTTTCAGTATCCCTTTTGAGCTCTTCTATGACCTGAAACTAATTCTTATTTTTCTTGGAGGCTTTAGGTTTTTGAGCTTTGACTTTGTTAACTTATGAGTATGTGTATTGTTCTTCCTTGTCACCATAGTAACTTTCTATGGTGAGAATCTTTTTCTGTTGTTTATTCATTTTCCCAACCTCTTTCTCAGCTTTTAACTCTGTTAGAGGGCTCTATTTCCAGGGTGGAGGGTGTACTGTGCCAAGTTTCAAGGATTTTGTGCAGCTGTTTTCAGAGATCTTTCTAGGGACCTAATCCTTTTTCAATTCTTCTAACGTGTTGTGATCCAAGGAGAAGTATGACCATAATTACTTTTTTCTATTTTTGAATTGTGAAGAGGGTCTCCACTCCACTGTGGCTGTACGTTTTACCGATTCCTTACTCAGTGTTAGTAAAGAGTCCTCCTGGTCAACTGTTCGACCCTTCTCTTGTGTATGGACTGAGATTTCTGGAATCTGCTGCCATCACTGACACTGCCAGTGGCAGGGCTTTCCCAAGGCCCTCTCACCTTCCTGAGGCAAACCTTTCAAGTTGTCTGTAGTGTTTCTGGGTTGAGCGGTCTGGAAACCATCAGTGTTCCCACTGAATCAGAGGTCTCAAGGCCTACTCTTTGTTTTCTGGGCCTGGGTTGTGCCAGAACTAAGCTGGATTCCCAACCTGGTGCAATAGACTTTTCCTGCTGACTGTGTAAGTTGTCTTTAGGTGGAAAATTGTTCCATTTTTTTTTTTAATATGTTGTTTTCATTTATTTAGAGTAATACAGTTTTTTAAAATAGTGTTTTATTTTTACAAACACATGCAAAGGGCTGCTACAAACATTTTTGCATATGTAGATTTTTTTCCCCCTTTTTTATGATCTCTTTGAGATATAAACTCCATAGAGACACTGCTGGATCAAAGATTATAGCCTTTTGGGCATAGTTCCAAATGATTCTCCAGAATGGCTGGATAAGTTCACAACTCCACCAACAATGTATTAGTGTCCCAGTTTTCCCACATCCCCTCTAATATTCACCATTTTTTTCTTAGCCAGTTTGAGAGGTGTGAAGCAGTACCTTAGAGTTGTCTTAATTTGCTTTTCTCTAATCAATAATGATTTAGAGCATTTTTTCACATGATTAGAAGTGGCTTTAATTTCTTCATCTGAAAATTGACCATATCCTTTAACCATTTATCAATTGGAGAATAGCTTGTATTTTTACAAATTTCAGTCAATTCTTTATATACTTTAGAAATGAGACCTTTATCAGAAATACTGGCTATAAAGATCTTTTCCCCAGCTTTGTACTTCCCTTTTAATCTTGTTTCTGTTGGTTTTGTTTGTGCAAAACATTTTTGATTTGATGCAATCAAAACTGTCCATTTTATATTTCATAATGTTCTCTAGTTCTTGTTTGGCCATAAATTCTTCGCTTTTCCACATATCTGAGAGGTACATTATCCCTTGTTCTCCTACTTTGCTTATAATATCACCATTTATGTTTAAATCATGCACCCATTTTGACCTTATCTTAATATATGGTGATCAGTGTCTAATTTCTGCAATATGATTTTCCAGTTTTTCTAGCAAATTTTGTCAAAATTCTTAGTCAGAGGTCTTATCCCAGAACCTAGAGTGTTTAGGTTTTTCAAACAGTTAATTTACTATATTCACTGATTATTGTGTCTTGTGAACTCAACCTGTTTCACTGATCCACCACTCTTATTTCTTAGCCAGTACCAAATGGTTTTGATGACTGCTGCTTTATAATACAGTTTTAGGTTTGGTTTGGCTAGACTCCCTTCCTTTGCATTTTGCCCTTATTAATTTGCTTGATATTCTTCATCCTTTCTTCTTTCAGATGAATTTTGTTATTTTTTTTCTAGCTCTATAAAATAATTTTTGGTAGTTTGATTGGCATGGCACTGAATATGTAATCTAAGTAAAATTGTCTTTTTTTTTTTTTTTGCTTTTTGCTGAGGCAATTGGGGTTAAGTGACTTGCCCAGGGTCACACAGCTAGGGAATGTTAAGTGTCTGAGACCAGATTTGAACTCAGGTCCTCCTGACTTCAGGGCTGGTGCTCTAACCACTGCGCCACCTAGCTGCTCCAAAATTGTCATTTTTATTATATTAGGTTGACCTATTCAAAAGGATTTGATATTTTTCCAATTGTTTAGATCTAACTTTATTTGCATGAAAAGTGTTTTATAATTATGCTGATATAGTTCCTGACTTTGTCTTGGCAGGTATACTCCAGATGTTGTAACATATAGAAATGCCAGTTATTTATATGGGATTATTTTATATCCTGCAACTTTCCTAAGTTGTTGATTATTTCTAGTAGTTTTTAGTTTATTCTCAAAGATTCTCTAACTATTCCATCATAATATCTGCAAAGAGTGATAATTTTGTTCCCTTATTACCTACTCTAATTCCTTGAATTTCTTTTTCTTCTTTTATTACTGAAGCTAACATTTCCATATTGAATAGTAGTGGTGATAATGGGAAACCTTGTTTTAGCCCCAATAAGGGGCATCAGTACTATATCTGTCCTAAAAGGAATTTGGCAGGCTCTCCACTTCTGTTTTATGGGAGAGTTCATTCCATTAACATTCACAGTTAAGATTACTAATTCTGTATTTCCTCCCATCCTATTTTTCCCCAGGTTATTCTTTTCTCTCTCCTTTCATCTCTCCTTCCTCACAGGTCTTTTGCTTCTGACAACCCGCTCCCTCAATCTGCCCTCCCTTTTGTCAGTGCTCTCCTTTTTTTCTCCCTTTCTTCTTCTACTTCTGCTCTCCCTTTTATTAGCGACCCTATTTTCCTTCTTACTTCTCTATGGGGTGAGCCAAATTTCTATAGCAAACTTAGTATAGATGATATTTCCTCTTTGAATCAAATCTGATGAGATTGAGGTTCAAATAATGCTCATCCCCTTCCATTCTTTCCTTCTACTGTAGGTCTTTTGTGACTCTTCATGTGGCATAATTTACCCTATTTTATCTCCCCTTTTCTCTTTTCCCAATACAATCCTTTTTCCACCGCAATTTCTTTTTTTATATCATCACAATAAATCAATTAAAATCAGCTTATACCTACACCCTCTGTCTTAGTGTACCCTTTCTGACTGACCTGACAAAGATACAGTTCTCAGGAGTTACAAGTATCATCTTCCCATGAAGATATGTAAATATTTTAACCTTTTAAAAATATAAATTTTTTTTCTTCTTTACTGTTTACCATTTTATATTTCTTTTGATTCTTGTATTTGAAGATCAGATTTTCTGTTCAGCTTTGGTCTTTTTATCAAAAATAATTGAAAATTCCCTATTTCATTGAATGTCCATCTTTTCCCCCTGTAAGATACTGCTTAATTTTGTTGGGTAATTGATTTTTGGCTGTAGTTCAAGCTCCTTTGCCTTTTGAAATATCATATTATAGGCCCTCCAGACCCTTTAATGTGGAAGCTAGGTCCTGGGTAATCCAGATTGTGGTTCCTCTATATTTGAATTGTTTCTTTCTGGTTTTCTCCTTGATCTAATAATTCTGGGATCTAGCTACAATATTCCTTGGAGTTTTCACTTGGGGTCTTTGTAAGGAGGTGATCGGTGGATTCTTTCAGTACCTATTTTACTCACTGTTTCTAGGACATCAGGGCAGTTTTCCTTGATGATTTCTTGAAAGATGTTGTCCAGGCCCTTATTTTCATCATGCCTTTCAGGTACTCCAGTAATTCTTAGGTTGTCTCTCCTGGATCCATTTTATGAGTCAATTGTTTTTCCAATGAAATATTTTTACATTTTCTTCAACTTTTTTCATTTAAAAAAAAATTGTTTGACTGATTCTTGATGTCTCATTGAGTTGTTCACTTCCAATTGTACAATTTTAATTTTTAGTAAATTATTTTCTTCATTTAGCTTTTTAAACTTCCTTTTGCATTGGGCCAATTATACTTTTGAAGAAATTATTTTATTCAATGAATTTCTTTTTTTATTTTGCCAGTTCTGTTTTTTAAGTTGTTTTCTTCATCAATTTCTGTTCTTTCTTTTCCAAGCTGTTCGCATTTTCCTCCCAAAATTTGCATAATTTTCCTGCATAGTTTTCATTTCTTTCTCCCATTTTTCTTCTTTCCCTTTTAATATCCTTTTTAAGCTCTTCCAAAAGAGCTTTTGAGCTTGAGAGCAGTATGTTTCCCCTTTTGAGGCTTCACTTACAGGCATTTGGCTATGGCTATATTCTTCTGGGTTTGTGTTTTGATCTTCCCTGTCTCCATAGTAGTTCTCTATGGTCAGGAATCTTTTTGCTTTTTTGCTCATTTTAAAAAGAAGGATTTTTCATTCATTCATTCATTCATTCATTCATTCATTCATTCATTCATTCATTTATTAATTATTTTTTTACTGTTAGGGCAACAGGGGAGATTTTCTCAAGCTTCTTTTTCAGAATGACAAGAGCTTCTCATTGACTGCATTGGGACCAGTAGTGCTGCAGGCTTTCCCACTGCAGTGAGTGGGTCTGGCTAAGTCCCACCTGTTATCCTGGATTTCAGGGGCTCTCAGTTTGCCTTTTGTAGTTGCTACGAGGTCTCACAGCTGGTGTGCTGATCCACTGACCTTCTGAACCAGGATAGAATAACTGATGCTTCTGTACTTTGGCTAAAAGACTCCTGCTAGATTCCCCACATAGGGCCCCCTTATGTCGTGCCTGTGCTGGGCCATGTTCCTTCTTGTCCAATTGACTGAGACCTTTTTTAAACTTTCCCAGATATCTTAATCTGGAAAAAAATTATTACATTCTGAGTGTCTGTCTGTTTTGTCACTCCAGAATCTGTCCTGCCATCTTGGCTCTGCCTCCCCCCCCCCCCAAATTCTGTTTTTCTTTGTGTTCTGATGCCCTAAAATTTGTTCAGTCATTATTTAAAGGAATTTACAGAGATTTGGGATAGCTTTGGCAAGTCCCTGCCTTTCCTGCGCCATCTTGGCTCTACCTCCCCAATGACTTTTCTTAATAGTCTTCGTGTTATCCAATTTGTGAGGAAATTATAGGCCCATTGTACTTCAGGATCTTTACAGTAGTAATATTCAATATTTTTAGGATTTTCCAGAATTCTTTCTAAAAATTACACCCTTTTATCACATAAATTAAGCTGATTATGCTTTCATTCAAATCATTGAGAGGTCACTTTATGTGTATACTCTATACATGAAAAGAGCCTTTGTCTTCAATCTAGTTGTGAACTAAATAGATCAAAAGATTTTTCCAAGTCTTTGATTCAGTTCAGTTGGGTTTGACTGTCTCAGAACACAAGAAATCAGAGATAATGACATCTGCATTTTGTTCTGGAGTAATAAGGGACTTTTAGGTTGAAGTCCTTTTTATAGGAAGGAGGCATGCAACTGAATGGATTGTTTAACTTTGACTGGACTTTATCAGTGTGCCTAAAAGTCCATATTTGATGATTAAATTATAAGATAAAGGATGATTTTTTTTTTTAAGTTTTTCTGTGAGGAAGGTAATTAGGGTTAAGTGACTTGCCTAGGGTCACACAACTAGTAAGTGTCTTGGACTGCATTTGAATTCAGGTCTTTCTGATTCTAGGGCTGGTATCTATCCACTAGATGCCCACTTGTTTTCTTGTTTTCTTTTTTTTTTTTTTTTTTTGGAGGCAATCAAGGTTAAATGATTTGTCCCAGTCACATAACTAGTAAGTTGTCTTACTGTTCCAAATTGATGAAGTCATTAATTTTTTTCAATTGAATCATGTGAAAACAGTAAGGAATCCATTGGGCAAAGAAATAGTTGGAGGTTCTTTTAGGAAAAGATATAATTTGTGTTGAATCTTTTGAGGAAATATAATGTAGGAGAGAGAGTCAGACTGAGATAGAGACAGATAGAAAAAGAGAGAAATTGATTTAGAATATAACTCATCTTCATAGTCAAGAAAGAAGAGTAAATTTACACACCAATATAGGGGAAAAAGAATAGCTTCAGTATTGGTGTAGAGGATTTCTCCATTATTAGTTTGGAGATGATTAAATCTTATTTTGGAGACTTAACTCATTCACATGGAGGAGGAATATATGTTGGCCATTTGCAGTGCATAAGTGATAATTTAAAAATAAAGTTTTCATTTAATTTTTTCATTGTAAACTTAAACATAAAATAATATGAGTATTTCCATTTCCATTGTAGGATGGGAGAGGATTGTATATGAAATTAAATCTTTGTTATTATAGAACTTGCCTTTTCTTTTAAAGCATATAATAAGTTCAACATGTAATCTTTTTTTTAAATAATAGCTTTTTATTTTCAAAAATACATGCAAATATAGTTTTCGACATTCACCCTTGCAAAACCTCGTGTTCCAAATTTTTCTCCCTCCCGTAGACAGCAAGTAATCCAATATAGGTTAAACATGTGTAGTTGTTCTAAACATATTTCCACAATTCTCATGCTGCACAAGAAAAATCAGATCAAAAAGGAAAAAAATGAATAAGGAAAAAAAAAGCACGCAAACAACAAAAAGGTGAAAATACTATGTTGTAATCTACAGTCAGTCCCCACACTGCTCTTTCTGGATGCAGATGACTCTTATCACAAGTCTCTTGGAATTGGCCTGAATCACCTTATGAACAAGTAATTTTCAAAATTGTTCTTGTCTATGATTCCTTCTGGATGCAAGTGATATTCTGAAAGAATGTGTATGGGTTGGGGGAGAACTGTTTGTACCACATATATATACATGTGTGTCATGTATCCTGTCATCCAGTGGTTCTCAAATTGTGCTTTGGAAACCCTTGAAATCCCCAAGACCCAGGGTATGTGAGATCAAAACTCTCTTCATAATAATTCTAAGATTAAAAATATTAATTTTAATTTCTAACATAGTTTGCTAACTATAACTTTCATAAGCAAAACTTTTTGGGGGATCCTTGATAATTTTTAAGAATGTACAGGGGTCCTAAGACCAAAAAGGTTAAGATTCATCACTATAACCTCTCTGATTCTGAAATACTCCTTCTCTAGGAGGAATCATCCTGTGCCAAGATTTAATTCTCTAATTGCAGGTAACTTTTTCCTTTTTTTTTTTTTTTTTTTGCTTTGTTTTAAATTTGATCATTGTCTTTTTAAAATTCCAGTTCTCAATTTTGAACCATATGGACTGTCCTTTTCTTCAACTATGTCTTCATCTGGTTTCACTGGACGGCAGTCTCCAGCTGGCATCTCTCTTAGTTCTGATGTATCTGGGAATAGTGCAGAAACAGGACAGAAGGAGTAAGTTCCTTTCTTGTTGAAATTAGATGCTAGGTGAGAAAATGTAAATGTTTAAATGTCTATCTTCCAGTGTGCCATTTATTTTCCATTTGTTTATTTTCTTGGTTTATTTTAACAGGATAAGAATGAATTCGAGGATTCTCCTGATTTTGCTGGTCTTCAGATGATTTCTAAAGGGATGGTAACCCATCTGATGTAGCACATTTCATTTTTATTCAAAAAAAGAACATGCCAAAGGCTCAAAACAATCATGAAGATACATTGAATAAGTGTGTAGCTATTTTGAAGGATCATGACTCTCACTTGATACAAGTTGGTTTTTAAAAAGTCATTCTGCTGATTTCATTTGATACATTTAGTGCACTGCAGTTAACAGGATGTTATACATTTTTAAAAATCAATTTTCTAATAATTTATATTCCAAGGATGATATTAAACCCTTAAAATGAAATGTGCTACATCAGATGGGTTACCATCCCTTTAGAAATTATGGTTTAATATCATCCTTAAGTGATTTACATAAGGGCATACATTGAATTAGTGGAAGAGCTAGAATTCAGACCTTACTCTTCAGAGTGGTTTGTTGCTCTATTATGCCATTCTGCTTCCCAATAATTGAACATATATATATCTCTTTGCTGGGATTTCTATAAGATAAATGAGGAATATAAATAATAGTAAAAGTATGTGGATAGGTGAAATGTGGGGGGGGGGAAGCTTTTTAAAATAGTCATTGGAACGCTTTTTAGTTGTTTTTCCCAATTTGCCAGTCTTTAAAAAAAAGTTAACTGCCTTTCTGTTGTTTGAACTTTTCAAAATGTCCACAGAATAGTAGGTCTGTAGGTTATGTCATGCTAAGTGGGACCAGTCAATATTCCCAAAATGTAATTAAAAATGAATGTAGCCAAGAACCACCATATTCACTCATTGTCAGAAATAGTGCAAATGTGATGCAACAATAAGTAAACCCAATAATTTTTACCTTATTCCTTTTGAATAAAATGATAGGTTGCCAAGTCAGACTTTTAAAAGCCATTTGAAATTTCTTTTTATTAGTGTATCACTTAGCATAAAGCCCTAATTCATGTTAGGCATGGTATAGGAAATTAAGTTATATGGTATCTGTCCAAGAGACTTATAGTCTGAATGTATCCTACAGGTGTGATTATGCATGCTGTGATCTCTGCTATAGTGTAAGCTTAGTAATTCTGAGATAGAATAGGAATAAAGCCAATTGAATATCCTTACTTTCACCATTTGAAGAGAAGAGATAATACATAGTCATGTCTTTTGGATAGGTAGTTAAATCTAGCTAAATTTGGACTTTGCATAAGTCTTGCATGTCACATCATAGGCTTTTGGGCTAATGTCTGCCTTTAAGATTCCCTGTTTGGTCTATTAAACCCATGTGCATAGTTTGGTATCATGTGGAGTGTATAGGATCAAAGACAAATTCTATATGCCTTCCTTATTTTATTAAATCCATTTTATTAAAGCTGCAAGTGAGGAAGAAGCAACATTTAGATTTCAAAACATTGTAATCAATCTACCAGT
The DNA here is from genome assembly GCA_023553655.1 of Myrmecobius fasciatus. Lineage (NCBI taxonomy): Eukaryota > Metazoa > Chordata > Mammalia > Dasyuromorphia > Myrmecobiidae > Myrmecobius > Myrmecobius fasciatus. Next base: position 486,272 of record JAJPUD010000936.1, read on the forward strand.
AAAGCATTTTACCCAAAAATTAGGCATCTCTATCTACCAAGACAGGGAAAGTATTGTTATGATGCCAGTCACAAATTGCAATGTTCAGATTCTCTCATTCTATTATTTTTGTCCTGGGGTTGCTAAAAAAGGCCAATGCCAAATCTTCCTGAATTTTGCACTTTTATAGGCAAGTTGAGTGTGTAGAGTTAGAACTTGGTTTCTTTTGCTAGCCTAAGGATAGGAAGTGTGAAGAAAGTAATAACGTTCTCTTGCTGCTTTATCACTGTTTTGATTTGAGAAAAAGATATATCAGATTTTCTTAAAAAAAAAAATTACACTCACATACATATACATGCTATTATTCTTCCTGAGTACTTCTTTTTCTTAAGAGCTTATTTTTAAATTTTTTATTTTAAAGTTGTTTATTTTTAAAAAGATCCTCAGATTTTCCTTCATTCAAAATGCACATATATTAGTTGACAATATATTATTGAGATCACATTTTAAAAAGTCCTCTGAATGAAAAATGAACCTAAAAATAAGTTGCTTGTTTAGAAAAGATTCTTTGTTTCTCAGAAAGATTCCTTCAGTAATATGTAGTGGTTTTGGTTTTGCTCTGGCCCTGTGCTTTCATTAGTAGGGAATTCCTAATGTGGAAACTTTCTTTATTAGTAAAGAAAATCAGTAACTTGTCTGTAACTTAGAGCCTTAGAGAGTTCCTTGGAACACTAGATTTGAGTGACTTGTGCATGATCACATAAGTATGTGTCAGAGACATCTCCAAATCCATGTATTTTTTGATTCCAATGTCATCTCCTTTAGTTGCTATGTATTATTATTCAAGTTTTGGATTAAAAATTATTAATGATATGATGAATAAAATGATATTGAAGCCATTGTATAATGAAGTATCTCTGGAGTGTCAGTAGTGAATTATCTCATTTTCGAAACTTTCATGAATACATTTATGCATTAAAATGAGGATATACACAGTGGACAATGTCTAGAATCTTGCATCTTATTCTGGCTATGTGGTGTCAATTATGCTTTATGATGTTAGTGCTAAGCTACTTCTTAGCTGGAGAAGTAGTGTTATTTTTGGAAGAATATCTTAGAAAAATAATTATTTGATCCTGGATTGACTTGATTCATTACCAATTTCCTTAGGACAAATAGCCTGAAGCTAGAAGGTGTGAAAAAATTATGGGGAAAAGAAGGCTATCTTCCTAAAAAGGAAAACAAAGTAGGAAGCAACCCTGAGCTTCAGCCTATTGCTCAGGACAGTACATTAGTGGAGAATGTGGATCAAATGATGACAAAGAAAGATCAGTCCCAGGCCCTTCTTCAGTCAGAGGAAGAAGCAGAAAAACAGCGTCTAGCTTCAACATTATTTGTTGGGCTGGGATCAGAAAGTGCAGTCAGTCTGGTAAGTAGTCGGTAATATTTCTCTGTGTATCTCTTAATCCATGCTTTGGGCAGAAATACCATACTCTGTTGTGGAACAGTCATGGAGGGCCATGGACACTGACATGCTGTTTGGGACATGAATGGAAGGAATTGGCAATGAGGAAACTAAGAGGAATATATAAGATTTGAATAAGATTGGACAGTAGGAAATGTGGTTAACAGTAGAAGAAGAGGGTACTAGCTAACTGTTGTAGTAGATTTTGAAGAGAAGAAATGGTGTTTGAGGACCTTGATTGCCCAGAAGGAAGGCAGGAGATGCTTAAAGTAGCAGAAATATTATTAGACAAGTACATTGTAAGGATAGGCCACACTTTTGTTTTCTATTAAGGAACTGAAGGCCTGCAATCTTGTTTCATTGAACTTCCTATCAATTTGCTTAAAACTACAGTATCACTGTATTTGCAAAGGAAACAAAATAGGAGTTTTTGAGAGAGAGCTTAGCACTGCTTGCCATTTAGCCAAAGACATTACCATGGAACTTTTGCTTGTATTCACCCTAAACCTACACCAGCAAATAAAATCATAGTTGTACATGGGGTTATGTAGTACTTTGAGTATAAGATCGAGATACCACATTATGTAATTTTACTGACTGGTAATATTAAGAATAGTAAGAATTTATTCAATACTATATTAAAGAAAAGCACCAAGAATCCTTAAAAAGGCAAAACTATATAGTTTAATTAAATATAGACAGTCAGTGAGATTACTTAGACATATAGCATGGTATAGTAGAAAGAGAAATGGATCCAGAATCTGGCGCTCTTGATTTGAAGCCAAACTCTCACTTTTTGGATGTGATGAGACATATTGGCAAGGCATTTTAACCTTTTTGAACTTAAGTTTCTGATCTATAAAATGGGTACAATGATAAAATTTGTACTACCTATCTCACAGGATTATTTTGAGAGAATTCTTTGTAAGTTTAAAAAGTACCATGTATGTGTGAACTGACAATTTTGTTATCATTATGCCTTTTTAATTCAGTTCTTCTCATATAACAGATTTTCTGGAGAATTTTCATTCTGTACATTTATATCCAGTCTGAATAGAGAATTTCTGCACAGGGCTTGGCATATACTAGGTGCCTGTTGACTTGAATTGAATTGGTGCTTCCCACTGACACTTCACTATGTAGTTTAATGCTTTGTTTTTTCTACACCACTTTATTTTATTTATTCCTTCATTCATTCCTTCATTCATTTATTTTTAGCAAGTTAGGAAATGTTAAGTGTCTGAGGCCAGATTTGAACTCAGGTCCTCCTAACCTCTATCCACTGCGCCACTTAGCTGCCTTTCTACATAACTTTTTAAAAAATATGTTGAAGTGGGATACAAAGGCTACTCAGTGCACATAGGAGTACTTTTATAATCCCCAGGTAGAGATGCAGAGATGCTGGATAATGAAGTGGAAGACTTGCTTAAAGAAGAATTTTAAAATGAACAAAATTTTTGTTAGCTCTCCCACCACTTCTCTTCTTTGTGAGCCACCCTTTGAGGTAGTGTTGTCCAAATGATGCCCCCCTGTTGAGATCCAGAGTACCCTGCCATAGTATCCTGTTAGAGACCAGGGAGCCAGCTAGGTGGCACATTGGAAAGATTCAACTTCCTGAGTTTAAATCCAACATTAGCTGTGTGATCCTGGGCAAGTCCCTTCACCTGCTTCCCTCAGTTCCTCATCTGTAAAATGAGTTGGAGAAGGAAATAGCAAACCACTTCAATATGTTTGCCAGAAAAATCCCAATTGGGGTTTCAAACAGGTGGATATGACAGAAATAACTGGACAACAATAAAATGCTGAAAAATAGAAAAAAATGTTATCTCCAAAACAATTGACCTGGAAAACAGATTGAGAGAGATAACTTAAGGATCATTAGATTGCTATATGAAAGCTATGACTGTAAAAAATGGACATCATATTTCAAGAAATTATAAAACTGCCCAATGTGTTACAACCAGAGGACAAAGTAGGAATTGAAAGAATCTATGATAAAATGCCTGAAAGAAACCCCTAAAATGAAAATATCAGGAATATTATAGTCAATATCTGAAGTTTCCAGATACTTCAAGCAGTCAGAAAAAAAGAATTCACATCCTGAGGAGCCACAGTCAGGATCATACAAAATTTAGCAGTCATCATTTTAAAGGCATGAATAGGTTAGAACATGATATTCCAGATGTTAAAGATCTTGGCTTACGACCAAGAATAACTTCATACAAAACTGAGCCTATTCCTACAAAGAGAATAAAATTGATCTTTAATGAAATAAAGGATTTCTAAGCATTCCTGATGAACAAAACCAGAACTGAATAGAATTCTTAAAAAATTAAATGTGATACATCTAGCAAATATTTGGATATAGAAAGGAATATATATTTCCCAGTAATATATGGTACTGTCACAGAAACAGAATATATATTAGTTGATCAGCAGAACAGATTAAGTTTACATTATAGAAGTAAATGAACACACAAATCTGGTGTTTAATAAAGTGAAAGATCCTAACTACTGGGATAAGAACTCACTATTCAGCAAAAAAAAAACAAAAAAAAAAACTGCTGGGAAAACCTTCTAATAGAAAATGTGTCTAGATCAACATTTGTGTGTGTGTGTGTGTGTGTGTGTATGTGTGTGTGTGTTTACATATGAATAAATATATGTTTATATATAAATATATATTTATTTATATGTCTCTCTCTACACATATACATATATGCATATATGTTGTTTTCATATAAAAAGACAAACTCCAAATGGGTACATAAATTAGTCATGAAGGGAGATATAAACAAAACTAAAAGACAATAGAAGAAATTGCTTTTCAGATCTGTGGATATGTGAAGAGTTTGTGATTATGGAAAGAGTTAAATTCATGGGAGTTAACATTAAGATAATTTTGATTAGATAAAATTAAAAAGTTTTTTGTCCAAACAAAACTAGTACAGCTAAAATTAGGAGGAAAACAGGTAATTGGGGAAAAACTCAGCAAGTTTCTCTAACAAAGACCTCATTTCTAAAATAAAAGGAAAGCTGAGTCAAATTTATAAGAATAAAGACTATTCCTCAATTGACACATGGTCAAGGAATATGAATAGGTAGTTTTCAGAAAAGTGACCCAAGTTATCAATGGCTATGCTCAAAATCACTAAGTGTAGTTGCAGATTAAAATGATTGAGGTAGCATCTCATACCCTTCAGATTGAATAAGATGACAAAAAAAGAAAATGACAAGTGCTGGAGAACTGTGAAAGAACATAAGTGCACTGTGGATAGAGGTGTGAACTGGTCCATTTTTTGTAGCAAGCAATTTAGAACTATACCCAAAAAGTTATTAAATTTCGCATGCCCTTTGATGCGGTGAATACTCCTATTAGGCCTATGTCTCAAAGAGATCAAAGAAATAGGAAAAAGACATATATATGTTTAAAAAGGAAATTATTTATAGTAGCTCCTTTTGTGTGGCAAAGAATTGAAAACTAGGCATTGGGAGGCATCAGGGAATTTAACAAATTATGTTAAATGAATTTGGTAGATTATCATTCTGCTATAAGAAATTATGAGGATGGTTTTAGAGAAATCTGGGAAAATTTGAATTGATATATAGCAAAGTGAACTAAGAGAATAATTTGTACAATAACAGCATTGTAAATATAAACATCTTTAAAAGACCTAGGAACTCTGCATAATGTAATAATCATTTCAGAGGATTCACAATAAAACATGCTGTCCACTTCCAGATAGAGGTGATGAATGAACCCAGAGTGCAGATTGAAGCATTTTTTGGGTTTTGGATATGATTTAGGAGAGAATTATTTTTGCTTGACAATACTTATTTCTAGCAAGTTTTGTTTTTCTCATTTTCTCTTGAGCAGAGGAGGGAGGTAGGAAGGACAAAATTCAGAATTGAAAATAAAGTAAAATTGAATTTTAAAAAATTGAAAAAGAGAGATGGAATGATTGGAAAAGGGTGGTCCTGGATGTGATGAAAAAATCTTCATTGATGTGCATTGAGAATGGGCCAGGTGTGTCATGTATTCTGTGTATGCTGTTCTATGTAGATAAGTTATATTTACATATAATATTTACATATATTTACATACAGTAACTCTGTAACCTGGACAGTACAAGTATTATTTCCAGTTTATAGTTGAGGACACTGATGACCCCAGAGATCAAGTGACCCTCACAGATCATATGACTAGTAAATGTCATAGCCAGATTTTAGGCTCCTATTATGTCTTCTTACTCTTGAGTTCAATTCTTTTTTATTTCACTATATTTCCTGATTGTGTATGTCTGTGTATGTATGTCTATTTATGTGTATACACATGTTATGCAGTCTTTTAAATGTTAGTTGCATTTTGCTCTGATTTCAGTTTAACATTGATTCTATCTGGGCACAATTTTTATGCCCAATTTTTATTTCTAATACACCTTGTGTTGTATTTTTTTTTATTAAAAGCTTTTTATTTACAAAACATATGAGTGATTTTTCTACATTGACCTTTGCAAAAATTTTTTTTTTTTT
>JAJPUD010000936.1:492348-529740 GCA_023553655.1 Myrmecobius fasciatus
GGTAATCTAATACATGCTAAATATGATAAATTATATGACAGATCCAAAATATGTATACATATCTATACAGTTATCTTACTGCACAAGAAACATCAGATCTAGAAAGAGAGAAGAAGAAAAAAAACAACCTAAAAAGGAAAACAAAATGCAAGGAAATATTCACAGAAAGCATTAAAATGCTGTGTTGTGGTTCATACTCAGTTCCCTCAGGCCTCTCTCTGGATGTATATGACTATCTTCATTGCTGATGTGTTGCATTTAAAAAAAAATAATCAGGGGCAGCTAGATAGCACAATGGATAGAGCACCAACCCTGGAGTCAGGAGGACCGAGTTCAAATTTGGTCTCAGACACTTAACACTTCGTAGTTGTGTGACCCTGGGCAAGTCACTTAACCCCAATTGCCTCAGCAAAAAAAAATTATCAGAGACAGAATGTATGCTTTAATCATAATTAGAATAACTCCACATTTAACTATTGTTACTTTGGACTCTTATTTTGGCATAATTTAGACTATGGAAATTTTTTTTAATGTCCTATAGCTTAATGATTTGTATCATTAGTGTGGTTTCTGTTAATGTCCTTAACTGGAATTATAAATGTAAACAATGCCATATCTTATCTTATATAAAAACAAAGAAGGTATCCTTCATGAGGTTCATTTATTTAGTAGAGACCTGGGTTGTCTGGTTTTATAATCTATTGCTACAGAATGCAAGAGATCATCAAATTTAGGTTAATGTTGGCTTTCTGACCTCACTTTAATTTTGATTAGTTAAAAATAACAAAATTTATTAAATTATTCAAAACTGTTCAGTCACAAGAATAAATTTCTGGGCTTGTTTATTGTCTATTGTGATTTTCATAGTTTTTGCTTTGCGCTATAGAACCTCATCAGGCTAATAGAATTGTTCCTTTGAACTTGCCTAGATTTAGGCCATTATTTCCTTACATTATATCAAAACTCATGATTGGTAGAATAATTTCTTTCTTTCTTTCTTTCTTTTTTTTTCTGCAGCTGGGAAAAACAGATACTGTCTCTCACAAGTTCCGAAGGAAATCAAAAATTAATGACACCAAAAATAGAGAAGCAACTAGTACACACAACATTAATTGCTCTTCTTTTAGTCCTTTGTCAAATGCACCTTATGAAGATAATGATCATCTGAATGATTTTCAGGACAAAGAGGACACAAGATTAAAGAAATGTCCTCTTGGTTCAGAATTTTTGGAATCGGGTTTAAAATCTGAGTCATTGACTGAACTGCCTTTGGTTGAGAATTTCTCAGCTTGCAGCCTGTCTCCACCTTTGTTTGAAGGTAATAGCATGGAAATTTTTCATCCTCCTCATCCTATTCTTTCCTCATTTGCCAATGAAATCTCTTTGACTTCTTCTTTACTGGAAGAGTTAAATGAACATGTACATTCAGATTTAGTGGAACTATGTAACAATGAAATGTTAAAAGTATCTTCTTGCAAAATTTGGAAAGATGACTGCTTATTGTTGGTCTGGTTGATTGTCAACAAAAGTAGCTTGGAACTGAAGAATATGAATTTAGAAATTACATCTACAGAAAATTTCAAGGTAAGAAAATTGATTGTTCATCTTTTCTAGCTTTAAAAAGACACTTTTTGCTTATTAGTATTTTTCTTATTAGTAATAGTACTATCTCACAAATTTACTCAAACTATCATACCAACTCTTACCTCTCTACAAAAAAAAAGAACTGTCATAATTTCCATACTTCAAAAAAGACAAGAATGAGAACATTTTAAGAAATAAGTCATTTATTTTCCTTAGAGAAAAAATTTTAGTGAAATAAATGACTTAAGAGGTTAATAAGAAAAGTGTTATACCATCTCTTTAATAGTTATTTTCTAATATCTTATCATTGTTTTTGAAAAACCCAGAAAACCCCTTTACCTACTGAAACAGAATAAAACATGCATTAAAAATCTAAGAATTTGAGAAGAGAATTGGGTAAGACAGCTAAGACAGCTAATTGACACACTGTGATGAGATGAGAGCTCACATCCAGTGTCAGATATTTGCCAATTGTGTGACTCTGGACAAATCATATAATCTGCAGCTCAGTTTCCTCAGCTGTCAAATGAAGAAAACAATATCTTCTATTTCCCAAGGTTGTTGTAAGGATCAAATGAGATAATATTGATAAAGCCTTTAAAAAAATTCCTGGTACATAATAAATAAATAAATAAATAAGCACTTAATAAATGCTTGTTTCCTTCACTGAAAGATCAATATGTAAATGATAACCAACTCTTTCTCTAGTAGTCTTTAGGGCACTTCTTTTAATTTCCTTATTTATTGTCTTGCATTAAATGACTGGGTGTTATTTTTGTTTAGTCTTTGGTTCTAGCAGACTACAAATGTGATCTATAATATCTCTTCTGTTACCACAAAATAATTTGGAATTTACTGTATTGGTATTTGATAGAACAACTATCAATTATTGAACTAGACTTTTTTGTTTTGAATATAGCTTGAAATAAGTAGACTTATTAAGTGCCTTAGTCTTTATAATCTTTTATAAAGATTGCATTGCATCACAAAGGTTGCACTGACATTTTTTATTACAGAATTTTAAAGCATCTTTCTTTATTATTTTTGTTGTAGAGGGGTAATTTCAAAAAAAAAAAAAGACATATCTATTGATACCATGTTAATTTATTGATACTTTCTCCCCAAGATTTTAAGTGCAGTGTTATATTACTTTACAGATCCTTGAGCATCCTGGCTTCTGTTTTCCTATAATAGAAGCAGAAAGCACCAAAAGCATCCAGCATCATGTACAGATGGAAAAGCCTTTTACAGAGGATGGCCTTTCTGGTTATGTTAAGTATGAGGTGGAAGAAGATCCATATATTCAGCTAGAATTTTCAATAACCTTATCTCTATTGGATTTCATTAGGTAATTGGTTTCTTACCTTTTGGGATAGCAGTTTAACTGGATTTGATGAAACCTAAAATTTCTCATGTTTCTTGAGAAATTTTTTTCTTTTAAAGCAGTTTATTCTTGATGTATAATTCATTTATCTCATTAAGTGTTCTTCAATTCAGCTCATTCTTATGACAAAATCTCTTTTTATACAGTATTTAATTTTTTATCATCAATAAGAAAAAAATAACATATATTGTGTTCAGAATATTCTTCTGGATAGTGTGGGAGGCAATAAGGAAAGAGAAAACATGAATCTGTAGCAAATTCTTTTTATTTTTCAAATATACCACTTGGTTTAGAGTTGTTTGTAAAAGATATCTGAAGGAAGAGAAGAAAACACAAAAGATTCTATTTTTTTAAAATTGTTTAAAAACCTCAGACTTAAGAGTTGTCCTTGATTTTTACATTTTGTTTTCTGTCTTTAAAATATTACAGTAAGTATGTATGTAATACTTATTAAGTACTTAATGCAATTTAGACCTGTGGGGGAAAGAAAATTGTAAGATACAGTCTCTGGAATCAAAGAACTTCTAGTCTTTGTCTATGAGTGTATATTGAAAAAGAAGTAAACATTAGCAGACTAAGCATAGTATTTTTCTAAGGGTCATACTTTATTAAAATTCTCACTTGCTTTTGGCCTAATTCCTAGTGTGTTTAAGTACTAAAATGAAAGTACATTTGGAAGAAAACAAAAATCACATTTTGACTCATTGAGAACCCAAATAAACCTGGGTTTGGTTTATTATTATTTATTTATTAAACTCTGACAGGTCTTTCTTAGCTTGGTGTGCCTGAAATAAAGAGTTGGCAGTAGATTATATGTTTATCATCTAAGATACTACCTTGATTCATTTTGGTGAGGTAAGCACCAGAAAGTTGACCAACAATTTCACCAATAGTTGATGACTTGTTTTGGCCACAACAGTTCAGGAAGACTATCTACTAAAGAATAGATTATTACATGCATTGTTGAAGGGGGGGATATCTATACTGATGAAATCATCTTGATGTGATATTTATTTGTAATTATTATAATAAAATTAATTGATGAAATTATTCACTGAGAACCAATCAACAGGGAGTGTAAAGTGAATTTGGAGTTGAGTGAAACATTTCTTGATGCCAGTGTTTTTTTTTTCCATTGAATTGGAAGTTGAAACTGTCTTATCATTAGTTTAATAGGATAGGAGCAAAGTTGCTTTGTTTTTATAATGATTGTTAAGCTTTTTATTTTTATTTGTGTCTGTGACAAATTTTTTTGGATACATACTAACAAAAAATTATTTCAGACCAATGAAGATTTGTACTGAAGACTTTGGGAAACTTTGGCTTTCCTTTGCAAATGATGTGAAGCAAAACATTAAAATGTCAGATTCTCAAGCTAATTTGCCTTTTGCCTTGAAGACCCTTCAGCAGAAACTAAGATTGCACATCGTTGATATTATAGGTTTGTAGAATTTTTTTAAAAACCTATAAAAATTTTTTTCTTTTACCTTTTGTCCTCTCATGCCACATACAAAAAAGTGCTTACTTTATATTAAGCACTTAAGTATTATCATGCTGCCTACAGATTACCACCATTCATCTTAGATTTCTAATAGTTGACTACAGCTCCTGGTTGTATTTTTTTGGAACTTGCAGAATTGCTTAGAATTGATACAGCTTTTTGTGAACAGAAACATACTTTTATGACTTTTCAATTAATATTTTAGAAAAAGTAAGTACATAATTTATTTCGTTTTGAAGTATCTTGAAAGCACTTTGTTTTATTAGCAATTATTATGTACTTGAAAAGTGATGATATAAGATTGATACTGAGAATTTGATAATCAAATGTACCCATTGCCCCATTTACATTTGATTTTATTTTTCTATTTTTAAAATTCTGAATTTAACAAACAAAAACAAACTACACACATACACTTTAGAACAAAAAGAGAGCATTGACCATGAAACTATAACTCTAAAAAAATAGCTTGCTTTTCTTTTAAAGTATATGATAAATAGAAGTTACTTTCAAAGCTATCCTGCTTGTCTGTGATTTCTTCTGACTTTCCTTTCTGTGCATTTAAATAACATGTTTCAGTAACTTTTGAGTAGTCCTTTGTCAGAGGATCTATGGAATACTTACAAATAATTTGTAAAGTGTTTTTTAAATTTTCTGACTTTGTAAAAAAATTCATTATATTAAGAACAATTACATCAAACTTTCAATTTTGTGTAAAGTAATAACTGGAGCATTATTACTTTTGACAGTAAGCACTTTTTAAAAAATTTGGTTATAGCTTTACTTGTGGAAAAATTAAATTTAGCATTTACATAATCTATTTAATCATGTCATGATTTTATATGTAATTCTAATTTTTCTATCCATAAAATAAAAAGACATAAATTAATGTATATTGTGGAAATGGACATTATAATGACAAATTTTTATTGGGGAAGGATGTAGTATGAAATCATTACCACTTTGACCAAAGGCTATACTTTTTTTTTTTTTTTTTTTTACCATAGCTAGTCTCATAAATCATCTACCAAGTATTAGAAAAGTTACTCTTTGATTAATGGAAGGAATATAATATCAGTAAATTCATGGTTTCTTATGTAGCAGTAAAATAACTGAAAGCATTGGCATTGCATATATGTACAACATATACAAATACTATTTTGGATCATTTTCCATTCCAAATGTCAAATATGGCATTTGTCTTGGATCATTAACCATTGAAAATAACTTTTCCATCATGATTTTTCTTTTCAAAAATAAAATTTAGAATTTTAATGTTTGATGAGTAAAGTATTATGCACCTAACCCAGTGTTCTGTCCAGAGGAAGTGCTTAATAAATAACTATTGTTTGGGAGAACAGAAAGGTGCTTACATGAACTCAAGTAAACCTTTAATGATAGACTTGAACTCTGTTTCATGTTATTTATTTTATATTATTATGCTGCTGAATTGATTGAGTTTGAGAATATGTAATTTATGTTTTGTTTTAGGAAATGAAGGAATACTGGCCTGTCACCTGCTTCCATCAGTGCCCTGCTTATTGCACTTAAGGGCTCACGAAGGAATGGTAGCTTTGTGGTTCAGATCCTCTTGTTCTACTCTTCCAGATTATTTACTTTATCAGTGTCAAAAGGCGATGGAGGAGTCCTGATCAGAACTTTTTTTCTCTTCTATTTTAAAGGTTTACATAGATAAAATTATTTACCAAAGTAAAATGAACTCACGGTACATCTAATGAAAAGGGAAATAATTTGGCTTTTAAGTGTTTCCTAAAGGACTTCTTAGATAAGAAAATGCTCTAAGAAACTGTACCTTTATCACTTTGCTCAGGATTGTATACCAGTTGTGTCTCTTCAAAAGTGACCTCGCTGTGTTAACATTTAAAAATTGTTAATGGTTTAACATGATCTAGAGTAGAAAGACTGAAAATATTTATTTTGTAATAAGCAGTTTTCTAGTTAGCACAATTATGCTAGAACTAGTAGATTTGTACATAAGGTTAAGTCTCAGTTATCTGCTCTAATGGAGAGTGAAGTAAATGGATAATCCCAAGTATAATTAATATTTGGTTTTGAAATGCATTGTCTTTTCATAAGATATTTATTTTCCTAATTATGTTTTTATTACACTGGTATTAAAATTAGTTTACATTCTTTGAGTTCACACCAACTGAGATTGGTGATGGGGGCCCAAAAGCATGTTGGGCAAGAGGAAGCCATGTTGACCTTTAACTGTGTTATATTTAATCCATGCATGTATAACTGAGAATTGGCCATAAAATCTGTCCCTTTCTCACCTTGTTACTTTTTTTAAGCTGAAAATTAATCATTGTTCAGACTATATATTTTTAATAATACCCTGTTAAACATTATTATATAGAAATAAAATCCCTAATTGAGCATACAATAAAAACACACACCTCTTGTATAATAAATATCTTGGCATCATTTGCTACTTATGACATTTAGCTTTAGGAATAAAATATCATCCATGCATCTTGATATACACACTGAGTAGCAACAGCACAGGTAATCTGTAAAAGAAATACAGTTAAGACATGCCGTTTTCTCGTTCTTGGGATCTTTTTTTCCCCTCACCTGCTACATAGGTAGCTGGAAGTCTCTTAGAGTCACTATCAAAACTGCAACTTCTACCAGTAAGAGGAACTTATTGCTAAGTTGAATTGTTTCCAAAATTTTAAGATTGTAGATTCGTGTTAAAAATTGAGAGTATTTTACAATTTTTCAGAGTACAAAAAGAAAGTACTTTATGAAAGTTTTTCATTTTTCAAGTGGTTCACTAGAAAATCTTCAAATAATACCATCTTAAATCATAGCAGTTAGTTATTTAATTTATATGATCACTCACTTAAGTCAAAAGCGCCTAATCATAACTGATGAAAATATTAAATGCTTTTCTTAGACTTGACATCTAGAGTATGTCTTCCCAGCAACAAAAAGTATTTTCTTGTAGCTAATTTTAAATTGCTCATTTCTTTAAGTAACATTTTATTATTATGACCTATTCATTTAAACATAGAGTAGGATCCTGCTTACATTAACAGTGTTAAGAAAAAGAATCATCTACATTATGGATGTTCCATACTGTGTTGAGAGAGGACCCCCTTCCGCATCCTTCCCATGCCTAGGCAAGGGGAAAGAAGGATTCTGGGGGTATAAGGCAGCAGTGCCATGGCAGCCTTTCCTAAGACTCTGTTCCATTCTGTTATTTCTGCTGCTGCTACAGTTGTGTTAGAGAAGAAACATCCCTCTGTCACACTGAAAAAGCATATAGTGCCATATGGCACTTCCTCTGCTGTGCTCTTGAGCCCATCTCTGAGCCATGTTTGGAGTACTCGAGCAGGTAAGTTGCTCATTTTGAGGAACCTCTCTCCTTGGTTGTAAGGGAGCACATCCCTCCCTTGCTCCAGCAATTGTTGCAGCAGTGGTAAAGCCAAGAGATTGATCCTGGGGCACAAAAACTAGTACATAGAAGGAGGTATGCCAGGATTAGTGAAGGCTTATGACACCATTGTTATTTCTGCTATTTGGAGTTCTTCCAGAGGAGACATGCTTTCCCTCTTTTAACAGCTAAATCTAATCACTACAGCAGTGCTTTAAGCCTACATTTTTTATATGTGCGATTTCAAAACCAAATGTTACAAATACAGCTTATGAACAAAACTCATTAAATTTTAAAGTATTCAATAACAGTACATAATAATGCTTATTTTTATTGAATGTTTAAATTCTAAATCAGGGATCATCCTCTTTACATTTTATTCATTTTGACTGTAATGGGGTGAAACTGATTTTAGGTGGGACTTGTGGAACCAGTCTCATTGCTGCATAGTCAATTTTCTATGCTAGGTTTAGGAACAACATTAAAAAATGTTGGGCTGCCTAGATGGCAGGAGAGCTCAACAGTCTGAATACTCTTCACACTGGGTATTCACACTGGACCTCACTGGAATGTAAATGGCAGCAAATGTGTGATTGGCAATGGAGAGCTAAGGGCAGTGATTGTAGATGGAAATTATATGGTGTGGTCCTCAATGGAGGGACATATATAGAAAGAGAAGTTTTTATGTCCTAACAGAGGCATTTAATAAAGTGAACCTTAGAAGAAGGGGAGGAAAGAAAGAAATCAGTACTGTAGAGTGGAGGTTATAGGTTTTAGTCAAATAATGACTGAGATTTTAAGTAGCATGCCAGCCTGTGGTTAGCATATCAAATATTGCAAAGCCCTGTCTCAAATACTTAATGTTGTCTAGGAAAATTTCTGTGTGGTGGAAAGATAGTGTTTTATTCCCCTCACCCTTCTTTTATTTAAAATTAATTTGAAAATGTCGAACTGTCTTTTTTCATGGATAGAAGCCATTTTTGTATTGTCTTTATCCAATGAATTATTGGAAACGCACTGAACTTGCTCATTTGTCTGTATGTTTTTATTGTGTTAAACTTTTGGAAGAGTAAACGAAATGTATCTTAATAGGCAGTAATTGTCACGTTTTGGAGTTGGGTTCTATAATTTGGAAAAGTTCAATTAAATGTACAACTGACATAAAATTGTCAATACTACCGATTTGTGCATTCATTATTTTGTAAGCAATTAAATAACAATTGAACAGCTAGTGGTGTTGACTAAAAGAGTAGAAACAACAGAGAAAAGGATCCATAGAAATAACTTGTGCTACTACTGCAGTAATAAGATACTAAAGCTTCTTTCTTATGGTTCTTTCACTAGAGAAAAAGACATTTTAGATAATAAGTTCTCATATTCCCTCTTCAGATGATGGGGAAAAATTCAGTGACTCATTTAGTGCCATCATGTTGAAAGAAGCAAGAAAAAATAAAGCTGTATTAAAAATGTAGTAGAGTACTTGTTTAGATGCCAGTATTAAGAGCATTTAAGTATAAAGGCATTTACTATCGGTGGCCTAAGGTAAAAGAATCAACTTCTCTGTATCTCACTTCCCTTATCTGAAAATGAGAAAGTTGAACAAGGTAACTTCTTAGGTTCCTTCCAACTTTAAATTTGTGATTCTATGAAGATTGTTTAGGGTTCAGGTTATGACTAATGCATCCCCTACAAATCTCTAATCTGGCCACTCAGGATTGACATTTGGAGATTCATTATTTTTTTTTTATTAGAGCTTTTAATTTTCAAAACATGCATGAATAATTTTTCAGCATTAATCTTTGCAAAACATTGTGTTCCAAATTTTCTCCTCTTCCCCATCCTCTCCCCTAGATGGCAGGTAATCCAGTATATGTTAAGCATGTGCAATTCTTCTATACATATTTCCACTATTACTGTGCTGCACAAGAAAAATCAGATCAAAAAGAAAAAAAAATGAGAAAGAAAACAAAATGCAAGCAAACAACAACAAAAATAGTGAAAATACTATGTTGTGACCCACACTCAGTTCTCACAGTCCTCTCTCTGGGTGTAGATGGCTCTCTTCATCACAAGATCATTAGAACTGATCTCAATCCTTTCATTGTTAAAAAGAGCCACGTTCATCAGAATTGATCTTTGTATAATTTTGTTGTGGCCATGTGCAATCTCCTGGTTCTGCTCATCAGTTCATATCACTGATTTTTTAGAGTTTGAATAAACCATACTTTGGCTGACCTGTAAGTTGTAGCTTTCTTCCTGTAGTATTAGGATAGCTCTAGTGGAACTTGGATTTTCTTCATTCAGGAAACTGTTGGAAAACTGTGACTTCGAGAGGGAACAAGAAAATTTTAAGACTCATTTGCCTCAGAATTCCATGACTCCCCACCTTTTATTTTATCAGACTCTTTGAAACAATGTAAAAATAGCAGTCTCCATTTAAGATAAAAACTAGTGAAAATAAGGACAGAAAGGACATTTGAACTGATATTCAAATTTAGCAACTACTCCATCTTTTTAGGTGAAATGGTTTTGAGTCAAGAATTCATATCACACTGGATAGACCTGTTTTCATTGTCATTTGCCAAAATTGAGCTCCTGGAGAATCAAACAATTGCACATAAAAAGGGCATCAAAGTATATCGTCAAACTTCCAGGGATAGCAGTTAATACACTCAGACTTTATAGAGAAGATCTAGGGACTTTCATGATAAAGATGGGGTGGGGTGGGGGGAGAAGTATGGAGAGTATACAGAAAGAGGCTGTAGAAAACTAATGTGACAGGACATAACATTTTATTACTTTAATTATACTGTTTCTTGGATTTGGGACTATGGAAACTATACTCATAATATTCCAATTTTTCTTTTTTTTTTTAATTTGCAAAACATATGTCTGGGTAATTCTTCAACATTAACCCTTACAAAGCTTTATGTTACAAATTTTTCCTCCCTGCTTCCCACCCCTCCCCTAGATGGCAGGATATCCACTACATGTTAATTATGTTAAAATACTTGACAAATCGAATATATGTGTACATATTTCCACACTTATCATTGTTGTGCAAGAAAAATTGTATCTACAAGAAAGAAAAATCAGATAAAGGAAACACAATGCAAGCAAACATCGAGAGCATGAAAATGTTATGTTGTGGTCCACATTTCACATCCCTCTCTCTGGGTGTATATGGCTTTCTTCAGTAAACAATTGGAAGTGGTTTGAAACATTTCATTGTTGAAGAGAGCCATGTCCATCAAAATTGATCGTCATATAGTATTGTTGTCGTGTATAATGATCTCCTGGTTCTGCTGATTTCACTCAGCATCAGTTCACGCAAGTCTCTCCAGGCCTCTCTGAAATCGTCCTGCTGGTCATTTCTCACAGAACAATAATAATCCATGACATTTATATACCATAATTTATTCAGCCATTCTCCAATTGATGGGCATCCATTCAGTTTCCAGTTTCTAGCCACTACAAAAAGGGCTGCCACAAACATTCTTGCACATGTGGGGCCTTTTCCTTCCTTTAAAATCTCTTTGGGATATAGGCCCAATAGAAACACTGCTGGGTCAAAGGGTATACACAGTTTGATAACTTTTTGAGCATAGCTCCAAATTGCTCTCCAGAATGGTTGGATCCGTTCACAGTTCCACCAACAATGTATCAGTGTCCCAGTTTTCCCACATCCCCTCCAACATTTGTCATTATCTTTTCCTGTCATCTTAGCCAATCTGGCAGGTGGTACAAGTGGTACCTCAGAGTTGTCTTAATTTACACTTCTCTGATCAATAGTAATTTGGAACAACTTTTCATATGACTAGAGATGGTTTTAATTTCATCATCTGAAAATTGTCTGTTCATATCCCTTGACCACTTATCTATTGAAGAGTGGCTTTAATTCTTATATATATGAGACAATTCTCTATATATTTTAGAAATGAGGCCTTTATCAGAACCATTAAATGTAAAGATGATTTCCCAATTTGATGCTTTCCTCTTAATCTTGTCTGCATTTGTTTTATTTGTACAGAAACTTTTTAACTTAATATAATCAAAATTATCTATATCTGGTGTTCAATTAGGAGTTCCAGATCTTCTTTGGACATAAATCTATTCCATCTCCATAGGTCTGAGAGGTAAACTATACTTCGTTCCTCTAATTTACTTATAATATCACTCTTTATATCCAAATCATGAACCCATTTAGATCTTATCTTGGTATGTAGTGTTAGGTGTGGGTCAAGCCCTAATTTCTTCCACACTGGTTTCCAATTTTCCCAGCAGTTTTTGCCGAATAGTGAGTACTTATCCCAAAAGCTGGGGTCTTTGGGTTTATCAAACACTAAATTACTAAAGTTATTGCCTAGATTATCCTGATATCCTATCCTATGCCACTGATCGACTGCTCTATTTCTTAGTACCAAATGGTTTTGATGACCGCTGATTTATAATATAGTTTTAGATCTAGTACAGCAAGGCCACCTTCCTCTGCCTTTTTTTTTTTTTTCATTAATTCCCTTGAAACTCTTGACCTTTTGTTCTTCCAAATGAACTTTGCTACTATTTTTTCTAGATCTGTAAAATAGTTTTTTGGGAGTTTGATTGGTATGGCACTAAATCACGAGATTAGTTTGGGTAGTATTGTCATTTTTATTATATTTACTCGGCCTACCCATGAGCATTTTATGTTTTTCCACTTGACTAGGTTCCAATTTTTCTTATCCACCATTTGGGACACATCAAAGTGAGTGAATGAATATATGTGTGTGTATATATATATATATATATCGAGAGAGAGCAAGCCAAAGATCAGATGACTAAAATGAACTGGAATGGATAGAGGGAACTATGGGATTGGGAATTTTAGGTCAAGGGACATGAAGCATTCAGATAGAATGTGAATTCACATTACTCAGTTAAATGGGGAAAATGTTATTCAGTCAGTTAACTAGCTGGGGAATGTGCTAGAAGAATGGGTATAAGAAGAAAATTACTTGGAGATTAAACTAATTGAGAAGTAAAATGTAATGATAGTTAATATCATTTAATCTGTCTTGGATGAAATAAATCACAGGAAGGGTTCAGTGAATTCTCATTTGGAGTTATTGACAGTGTTTCTCAGTACTTACATTCTGTCACTTATTACTAGCAAAACTTGCTGATTTGTATATATCTCCATTTGACTGGCCATCTACAACAAAAGGCAGTTGGATCACACATCTTCCACTCCAACATTGTGGGATCCTCGTTCAAACCTGCATTGTGCAATCTTGGGCCTTATTATGACTTTCTTTTATACAACTCAGATTCTTAATATATCTTTTTTTTTTTTTTTTTTTGCTATTTCCATGAAATGATTCACTCTTGTGGTGACTATGCCAAACAGTTTCTTTCCATTTAGCAGAGAACCTGGCCTACTAGACTGATACCAAAGAGAAACAACATGCCAAAAATTTCAAAATATCTCATTTTTATGGTTATTTATCATAGAGAAATTCTGCAAAAGGAATTGACTCCTTTCATTCAACTACTGGCTTTATCATTGTTTTCCTCCAGTTCCTAACAAAGCAAAGCACAGTCAGGGTAGAACAAAAACCCCAAGAGGCAGAGCTGAGGCACTAGAATCACCAATAGAGACCACTGGGTGTGAAGAGGGCCAACTGTGGCCCTTTTCCTGGATTGCCCCTTTATGACTAATAAACTCATCCCACCTCTTTCTCTCCTAATCCCTGAGGTGAAGGAGAACTGTGTAAGAATAAACATGCCCGTCCTTTATCCTTAATTCCCATTCCTTTATCACCTATATCAACTTTACCTCTCTGTGACCTACTCTGCCCGCCTCTATAGGTACTGAGTATACTTTCCTTCACACTTTCCAATTCTGCTTCTTGGAGGAAGTTAGAATATTCCTTACTTCCCAGGATCACTTCTAGACTCTCCCTTTGCCAGTATCACTTAGCAGCCTCTCCTCTTCTGAGGTTCACTCCATTTAAATTTATAACCCACTTAAGATTCTAGTAGCAGTTATCTATGGACCCTTAGAACATTTTTCCTCATTTCCCTCCTTCCATATTTTTGCTCTTATGTATATTAGGGACTTTCAGTACTGATGGTCCCATTCTAACCTTGGAATAGTAGCCATTAGAATACCTGAGTCTCCATTCTCGCTGTATACTTAGGTGATCACACCTTTGATCTTACTGTCACCCAGTAGTGTTCCACTTCAACAGTTAATAACTCTAAAATGATAACCTAATGTCTGTCTTTTCCTTTGTTTTGCCATTCCTTAAACTTACTTTTAGACAACTTCAGTCCCTTAGTAGTCTTCTAGGCTATCCCTTCTGCTCCAGCTTAATTTTCTTCCTTTTAATAGATCAACCCTATAGTTAATAGTGCAACTCCATATTGTTCAGCGCTCTCAAATTTCTATCTTTTCTTACCTACTTGTTTCTCACATGGGAAATCCTAACGATTACTCTGTTATTTACTGCCATTGCTCTGTTGAAAGGAGCCACAAGATCTCATTCAACTAAGCTGACTGAGTTCACTACAAATGTTACCTAATCTCTCTTGACTGGGCCCTGTGTACCAAGTCTAATCATTTCATTCTGTAAATGATTCACTTTCCCACTCTGTGATGATAGTTTCAAATCTTATCCCTCCTCAAGCTTCCCATGGTAGCCGTTCCTCTCTGCAGAGAACTTTATCTCATACTTTATGAAAAAAATTGAGGTTATTTGCTGTGAGCTCCCTCTTTACTTCTCTTCCTTATCTCATCTCCCTCAGACAGGTTCCCTCCCTGCTCCAGTCTTCACTCCTAACATTTATTAAGGGTAACTCTTCTCCCTAAAGCCAAACTCTCTGCAGGCATCCTCGTTATCAATTAGTTCCTTCCGAAGATTGCCCCTATTGTCATTCCCACTCTTTTCATCTTCAGATTCTTGGCTTTTGACTCTTTCCTTGATAATTAAAACACACTTCTAAAACAAACCAGCCCTAAAACCATCACTGGGATTTGGATCACTAGCTGAATGAGAGGCAGAGTACTCCACACCTATTTCAGCAAAATCCTGAAGTTCACATCAGATAGAATGATGGTGAAGAAATCCAATGAAAAACTACAGTAACATCTTTTACCCCTAAACTGAATAATCATTCTTAAATGCATGTCAGTAAAAAAGGTCTCTCAAGCAATGCAAATGCTAATGTGATCAGAGTTAGGATTAGACTGTTGGTCAAAAACATAACTATAGGGTTCTCTTTAGAAACCATGGGGATGGTGGAAGAAAGCCCCAGCATGGGGACCTTAGAAGCTCCCAGGAGTGGCAATCAGTGACCAGGAAGGGTCAATAAGGTGCCTTGAAAATAAGATTAAGATAGCCCAGGCCCAGAGACTCTGAAGCCTCTCTGTCCTGAGATGTCAGAGAGTACCAGAAAATTAGTATTAAATCTTAAAAATCAAGTGGTGGAAGTCCTAAGAGGTGGAAGTCAGTGTGAGAACCAGAGTAAAATCAAGCAAGAGCAACTATCTCACTTAGAAGTGTAACAGGGAGCAGAGCCTGGCCCTGGCATAAAACCCCAGTCCTGGAACTAAAGATGGTGATATGAATAAATCAAATAACTATTTGGTATTATGCCCAGAAACTTGCTAAACTTAATATTCTTTAATCTATTATAGTACTTCTAAGGCTAAACCCTAAAGAAATAAAGGAAAAAGAAAAAAAAAAGTATCCCTTTGTACAAAAATATAGTGACTTTTTGTGGTAGCTAAGAATTGAAAACTTTTCTAATTGAGGGTGTTCAATTGAGGAATAGCAAAAAAAAATTTTTTTGGTATATGAATGCAGTGGAATACTAATGTGCCATAAAAGTGATGAAATAGAGTATATTAGAAGAAACTGACCATTTGATGCAGATTGAATGAGCAGAAACAGAATATACAATGATAACAGAAAAAACAATTTTAAAAGACTTTAAAATTCTTATCTCCACCATGATTAAGCACAATTCCAAAAGAATGAATATGAAATGCACCACTCATTTTCTGACACAAGGGTGATGAACTTGAAATGTAAAAGAAATATATTTCTGGATATGGCTATTGTGGGAATTTATTTTTCTAGACTATTTAGAGGGCTTAGTTTTCTGACAGTTGGTGGGGAAGGCAGATTAAATTTAAAATTGTATTTTTTAAAAAGTATTTTTTAAAAAAAGTATTTTTTAAAAGTATTTTTTTAAAAAGTAAATCAAAGGGGCAGCTACATGGCACAGTGGATAGAGCACTAGCCCTGAAGTTAGGAGGACCTGAGTTCAAATCTGGTCTCAGACACTTAACATTCCCTAGCTGTGTGACCCTGGGCAAGTCACTTAATTCCAATTACCTCAGCAAAAAGCAAAATAAAAAAAAGTAAATCAAAGAAATGCCAAACAGCATACAAATATTTGCAAATTTAATTCCATCAAACCTGCAAATAGGACTCAAAGGAAAAAAGTGGATTTTCTACAGATATCATATGAGTTAAGTAAAGAAAGGAAAAAAAAAAGAAATAAAAACTCTTAGGGAAGATTTAGAAGGATAATGAGTAGCTTAGATGAGAAAATGGTAAATTTTACTAAAGAAATAGAAACTATGAAAACTAGAATAGACCAAACACAAATCAATGACTACTCAAGACTTAATAGGAGCCACTAATCTGTATGTGAGAATCTCTGTGGGCTGCATCTTGACTATTTACATATATATATATGTATATATAATATATGCATATAGAATATTTTAAAATGTAATGCTATTTATGTTTAACATATTTTAAAAATTTTATTAAATATTTCCCAGTTACATATTAATCTGGTTTGGGCTACACTAAGGAATGTTGAGGTCAGTAAGCTTTGGGTCTGATACCTCTACTATTTGAGACAGTTTTTGAAGAAATATTAGGACAAAATCCAAAGACTGAACTCTGATCCCAGAAACAACTGAACTAGAAAACAAATCAAGTTATTAGACTACCTGAAAACAATGTGTTATGTGTGTGGGAGAATCTCTTACTTGCCTACACACAAGTTGTTGTTTCAAGGTATCTTAACTGAAAATAGGCCAGATTGATTAGAACCAAAGGATAACTAAGTAAAGGTAGAAAGACACCATTAACAATCTTAAAGGAACCCCAAAAGAAAAGATCAAGAATGTCATAGCCAAAATGTAGAGATCCCATGTTAAAGATGTAGTTATCCATAAATAGTTAAATACCAAGAAGCTGCAGTCAAGACACACAGGATATAACAGTTCTATTGAAAATGAGACATCTTGGAATACAATATTTCAAAAGGCAAAAAATACAGGTTTACAGCTTGTATAAACTCTGCAAAGTGAGGTATGATTCTACCAAAAAAAAAAAAAATCAAACAAAAAAAACCCAACCCAAAACACCCTTAATGGAATATGCCTCATGATTTGGATGTTCTATGATAAAAAATGGAGAGGAGGGGGATGAGGAATATACGTAACAAATGAACCTCAATCTTATCTGAAACAGGCAGAAGAGAATTGAAGACTCATAGAAGCAGTTTGGTGTAGAAATTCAACAACTCTATTGGGAAACTAGTGAGATTCAGAAGTTGGCAAGAGTAGTTAAGAGGGAGGATGATACTGGGAAAGGTATCACTAGAAAACAAACTTTCTGACCTCATGGAGATGGGGAGAAATAGGGGAAGAAAAGAAAATAACTAGACTCTTAGGGGGTGTTTTAGATGGCCTATTAGACAATTGATAATAGCTGAACAAATTGTTTTGTTTTTTTTACAAATATAATGGAATATAATTGAATTGTAAGGAATTATAAGATGCTTTCATATAGTCTTGGATAATATGATGACTAGCAGAGCCAGAATAATTTATATAAGGATAATACCATTGTGAAGAAAAATATCTTTGAAAAGGCTTCAGAGCCCTTTTCAAAGCAATGATCCACCATATCTCTCTCAGTTGATTGCACTCCTTTGGACTTTTTTCTCATGCACCCAGGATAATACCTTCCTTCCCTTCTCTTTTCTCCTTTTCAACTTTTGTGTTGTCTTCTTCTATTAGATGTAAACCTCCTTGAAGGCAGGAACTGTCTTTTTCATTATTTGTATCCCTAGTATTTAGCACAGTGCTTGGCACATAATAAGGACCAAATAAATGTTTGTGGGTTCTTTGACAGAGGATCTATGATGAAACATGTTGTCCACCTCTGTGAGAGAAGATGATATAAGGTTCATAAATTTTTAGACATGACCATTGTTTAGATTCATTTATACTTATTACAAAAAAATCCTTTTTATCTCTAGATTAATTGTGGGGTTGGGGTTTTAGTAATTGTGATGCCATTGAAACTTTTTTTTAATTCACTGAAGAGAACAGAAATACAAAATGGGCAGTTTTGAAAGAAATGTGTGAAATTCATTATATTCTTTTTTTAATGCAATTTTTGTGAAATACACATTCAGTTTCATGTAAAATCTTTTTGTGTCCTTTATCTGATATATCTTTTGTGTAGATAAGATTTTTCTTGCACAACAATGATAAGTTTGGAAATATGTATACATATATTCGATTTGCCAACATTTTAACATAATTAACATGTAGTGGATATCCTGCCATCTAGGGGAGGGGTGGGGAGTTGGGGGGAAAAATTTGTAACAGAAAGCTATGTAAGGGTTATTGTTGAAGAATTACCCACACATATGTTATGCAAATAAAATAAAAAAAATAAAAAATAAAACAAAACAAAACAAAAAAAATCTTTTTGTGTTCTGCTTTGTGCCTAGAAATTATTTTTTTTTTTGATGTTTAAGGTTGGAATGCAAAATAAAATTTAAAAACTAATAAAAAGATGGAAACTCACTAGCTGGTTGTTTTTACTAGACATTATGAGCTGGAAATTCAAGGAGAGTTTTCCTCAGGATCAGAATTTAGTCTTAAGCATTTCAGGCTCAGAAACTTGATTTTATCACTCTATACAATGTTGATCAGGCTCTTGGTAACCAAACTCATTAAAGACTGATTAATAAACTAGAATTCCATTTATAAGAGTATGGATAGGAATAAAACTGCCAATATAATCAGAAACTTAAGTTGGCTGCTCAGCCCATTCTCTTTCTATTAACAAAGTCTACTTGAAACATCAAATAACAGGTAATGATTTGCTAAACACAGACACTAGGTAAAGGGAATTAAGCAATATTTTTTTTAAGTTTCAATAGTATTTTATTTTCCCAAATAAAATATCTTTACATGTAAAGATAGTTTTTAATAGTCATTTTTGTAAGACTTTGTGTTCTAAATTTTGCTCCCTCCCCAAGACAGCAAGAAATCTGGTATAAGTTAAATATGTGTTTTTCTTTTAAATATTTCCATATTTGTCATGCTATGCAAGAAAAATCAGACCAAAAGGGGAGAAAAAACTATTAGAAAAAACAAACAAATGAAAAGGTGAAAATACTATGCTTTGATCCATATTCAGAATCCACAATTTTCTCTCTTGGATGTGGATGGCATTTTCATCTCAAATCCAATGGAATTATCTTGAACCACCACATTGTTGAAAAGAGCCAAATTCATTCCATTAATTATCACATAATCTTTTTGTTGTTACTCTGTGCAATGTTCTCTTGGTTCTGCTCCCTTCATTCAGCATCAATTCGCATAAATCTTTCCAGCATTTTTTGAAGTCATCCTGCTCATCCTTTCTAATAGAACAATAATATCCCATTCCATTCATATACTATAACTTATTCAGCTATTCCCCAGCTGATGAGCATCCATTCAATTTACTGTTCTTGCTTGACACTGCATTTAAAAAAAAAAAAAAAAAAGCTGTTACAAGCATTTTTGCACAATGAAGTCCTTTTCCTTCTGTCATGATCTGTTTGGGATACAGACCCAGTTGCAGCACTGCTAGAAAGGGTATGCACAGTTTAGTAGCCCTTTAGACATAGCTCCAAATTGCTTTTCAGAATGATTGGATCATTTCACCACTCCACCAACAATGCATTAGTATTCCAATTTTCCCACATCCTCTCCAACACTTATCATTATCTTTTCCTGTTTTCTTAGCCAATCTGCTCTTTTTGAATTTCAAAAAAAGCCTAACCTCCAACAGGAAAAGGACAAAGGGCTCAACAGGAAAACTTCAAAATTGAGCTCATGTGCTATTGGCTAATCATTATGAGGCTGCTGTGGTAGCCTACAGAGGCTACCAGCGCCTTACTTCAAGCCTCCTAGAATTTAGATGATCAGATATCTTGTCAGCTTCTATAGAGATGATTATGGAAATAGGAAGTAGACCTGTGATTTAATTAATATTGGTAAAATGATGAGGAAACTCCCCAATGCCAGCAGGCACCTTCCCTGAAACTTAATTGTCTCATAGAGTTGCCAAAGATACTAAGAGGATAAATGACTTGCCCAAAGTAGTAAATAGAGCTGGAAACAAACTTGGGTAATCTTACTCCAATCTGTCTTATTTGACATATAACTAATATCTTAGATGACAAAATGAAAAAGATCTCAACCTAGAACAAAAAGATAAACACAGCTGAGCTGTAAGAAGGGCAGGGTGACCAGGACTTTCCCCAGGGGAACAAAATGGAGAAGGTATAAAAATATATACCAGGTATCAAACTGCACTCTACTCTCTAGCACTAACTTTGATGTGTCCCAGGTCTTTGTGACTCCAAGACCAACTCTTTCTCTCTCTTTTCAGCTATGGTACTTTTTGAACAGTCTTTTGAGATGAGTTTAAAATTATTTTTCTCTTAATATGGTGCATTATATTGATAGTCTTTCTTGTATTCCTAGGATAAATTCTAGTAGATAACTATCCACTATGTTATTGCATTCTGTTTGCTAAGATTTTATTTACCTTTATATTTTATGAGTGAAATTAGCCTAAGGTTTCTTTGTTAACCTATGGTTTCTTTGTCCTTTTAAGGTTTGGAATTTAAAACTATAATGGTTTAATTGTTAGTATTCTAAATGCAAAGTCTATGTCGAGAAATCTAGGGCTGGAAATGCTATTGACTTTCCCTCTGTTGACTTTCCTCAACACAAACAAAACTGTATGAAATAAAAGGTAATGTGAAGATGCTATACAGTTCTTAAGTGAATAAAAGAGAAAAGTTGATTTTATCATTTGCTAACAAAAGCAAAACTGATGTACTTAGTAAATAGAGAAAAGCAGAAATTCTGTGTTCTACAGTTTTAGGGGAAAAACACACTTAAAATGTTTTACCATCTGAAATATTGCCTGGGTCAAGAAGGAAATCAAAACAGTAACAAAATATTTTGAAAATGACCAGAACAGAGACACCTCTCATCAAAGTGTATGGGAAGCTGCCAACCTGTTACTTAGGGAGAAATATATTGTTCTAAATGTCCAAATGAATAAGAACAAAACAAAGAGGGAGAGAAACATGAATTAAGTCTGCCTTCAAAATCTATGTTGGAAAAAAAAGGAAGATCAAAGAAAGAATGAGACCTTGGTGGTGCTGGGACAAGGCCAGTGAGTGATGAGCAGAAAGCAGAACCACTGAATTCTTGCTTTGTTTCTGGGTTGTTGTTTTTAATTGCTGAAGAGAATGATTTTTGGATTAAACAGAAGAGAGCAAAAATAGTTAACATGTAGTTGACCTCCAAGTAAGTGAGGAGATGGGTAACATTTATATGGCACTTTGAGGTTTGCAAAGCACTTTGTGTAGATGATCTCATTTGACACAACAGCTCTATATGGTAGATGCTATTTTTAGGCATCATAGATATATGGATAGAAAAGAACTCAGAAGTAATGGAGGCCAAACCTCTTGTTTTTCAGATGAAGAAACTAAGACCCAAAGAAATGATTTGCCTAAAGTCATAATATCAGGGCTACCACACCCAGTAACTCTCTTACTCCATCATTGTTTTATTTATAACTCATACTAATATATGAGCTTACAGTGGAAAAGGTCTCAGTAGCCTAGAACAAGAAGATAATTCCAGTTGAGTTGTAAGTAGGGTAGAGTGACAGGGACTCTGCCCCAGGGAACCAAAATATAGAGGGAAAATAGAAGTTTATACCATGTAAGCATTTAGTCCTACTCTACTTGTCCCAGCACCAACCTTATGGCATTCCCTTGGTCTCCCTCCAATAGGTATATTTATTGCCATTTGCTCTAAGCAAAATTATTATTTTTGTAGCAGAATCTAGTATGATGAACTCAGTGGGAAAGATTAAAGTCCTATAGCTGGGTTCCAAAAATCAGGTTCACAAGGCATTTACTTCCCTGCCTTCCTCCATGATCCTCTTACTTCTCCCCCACTTCCCTCTTTCTTTTTTGCATTCTTCCCTTTCTTCCTTCTACCTCTTCTTTTTCCTTCTTCTACTTCTTGACCCCTTCCTTCCCCTCTCTATTTTTTCTCTTCCCACTTTCTTAACTTCTTTCTTCCTTCAATGTTCCTCCAGTATGTCACATTGTTCCACATTCTTTATGATGCCAGAAGTCTTGTTTCACAATAATTGAAATGTTACTATCAGGAGATTAGGACATTGGAAGTCTGAAAAGGATTAGGCAAATGATGAGATTGCCAGTTTTAAAAGAATACTTTCCAAATCTCTTTCCATTTCAGGGTTCTGGGACATGGAATGATTGCAGTTCTACAAAGGACAATGGGAAATCAGAACATAAGCAGAGGCAAGGGGCCTTTAAGAGCTGGCCTAGTTGCAGTGAATGCTAGAGCATGGAAGGAGGAACAGTGATTGTGATCAGAGTAAATTCAGAGGTTGGAGCCTACATTATTGCATTCCATGTATGCATTTTGGTATAAGAAGATACATGGGACAAATGAAGTCAGATGTAAATAACTGGAAAAATATTCATTGCTCATGGGTAGGCTGAACTATATAGTAAAAATGATAATTCTACTTTATTCTGTGCCATACTAAACAGTCAAAAATCATTTTATAGTGCTAGAAAAAATCATAATAAAATTCATCCAAAAGAACAAAAAAGTCAAGAATATCAAGGGTGTGAAAAAAATGCAAAAGAAGGGTGTCTAGCCATACCACATCTAAAACTGTATTATAAAGTGACAGTCATCAAACTAATTGCTATTGGTAAGAAATAGAGTGGTGGATCAGAAAAATAAGTTAAGTACCAAAAATGCAATAGTCAATGACTAATAATTTACTGTTTGAAAAGTCCAAAGATTTCAGTTTCTGAGATAAGAATTCACTATTTGACAAGAATAATGCTGGGAAAACTAGAGAAACTAGGCTTTGACTAACATCACAGCATATACCAAATAAGGTCAAAACGGGTACATGATAAATTAGGAAAGCAAGAAATCGCTTATCTGTCAAGTCGAGGGAGAAGGGAAGAATTAATAATCAAGCAGGAGAATATTATGAAATGTAAGATAAATATTTTTTGTTTCATTAAAAAGTTTTTGCACAACAAAGCCAATGCAACCAAGATTGGAAGGGAAGAAGAAAGCTGGGGAATAATTTTTTTATAGCCAGTGTTTCTGATAAAGGCCTCATTTCTAAAATGATTCAGAGAACTGAATCAAGTTTGCAAAAATATAAGTCATTATCCATTTGATGACTAATCAAAGGATATGAACAGGCAATTTTCAGATGAAGAAATTAAAACCATCTTTAGTCATGTGAAAAAAAGGTCTAAATCACTATTGATTAGAGAAATGCAAATTAAAGCAACTCTGAGATATTACCTCACATCAATCAGATTGGCTAATATGACAGAAAAGGAAAATGATGAATGTTGGAGAAGACGTGGGAAAATTAGAATATGGATGCATTGTTTGTGGAGTTGTGAAGTGATGAACCATTCTGGAGAGCAATTTGGAACTATGCCCAAAGGGCTATTAAACTGCATACCATTTGATCCGGCAATACCACTAGATGTGTTTCCTAAAGAGACCAAAAAAAAAAAAAAAATGGAAACGGACCTACATACAAAAATACTTTGTACTCTTTGTGGTAGCAAAGAATTGGAAGTTAAGGGAATGCTCATTATTTAGGGAATGGCAGAACAAATTGTGGTATATAAATGTAATGGAATATTACTGTTAAAACAAAACAAAACAAAGCAAAATACTACTGTTAAACAAGAAATGATAAGCAGACTGATTACAGAAAAACCTGGAAAGACTTACATGAACTAAAGCAGAGTACAGTGAGCAGAACTAGAACACTGTACATGGTAACAGCAACATTGTGCAAATGATCAGTTTTGATAAACCTCTCATTAATATTCTTGTAAATAGTAATGCTCTTCTCTGCAATACAATGATCTAAGATAATTCCCAAAAATCATGATAAAAAATACTATCCACATCCAGAGAAAGAATTGTGCATGAATGCAGATTAAATATGTCACTTTTGGGGGTTGTTTTTTCCTTCCTTGTGGTTTTTCCCTTTTGTTCTGATTATTCACAACATGAGTAACATAGGAATATGTTTAATGTGATTGTGTGTGTGTATATATATATATATATACACACACATTATATATATATAATTTTTGTCAGATTGATGTCTTGGGGGTAGTAGGAAAGAAGGGAGAAAAAAAATCAAAATCATATAAAAGTAAATGTTGAAAACTAACAAAAAAGATGCTTGTGGGCAAGTACAGAACCTGGAAGTTCGTGGCAATACATGTATGACATGGTAGTGCATTCCTATGGTTACATGGTACATGGGGAGTATGTATGAAATTTATGATGTAGTTGTTAATATCCCCAACACAATGGATTCAGCAATGATTAGGTCTATATAGCTTATCTAAATTGTGTGCCCACCTCCAGGTTTCTGTTTTCCATAGTGTTTTTAGGCTGAGGGATGGGGAGTCAGAGTACTAGGCAATTGGCAATCTAAGAATTGTTATATATTTACATTAAAAAATTAATTTTGCATCTAGAGGATGAAATTGAATAATAATTTAGTTATTGTATTTACCAAACTAATTGGAACACATACTGCATGATGAATCATCATCAATTCAACAACTTAATTGTGGGTAGTTGGCTATTTATGGGTATTTTTTGCCATGCTGTATTAGGAGGAGGATAATCATCAGCACAAACAAACATTTAAATTGTTTGGTTTAATTAAAACAACCAGCTTATGCATTCTGGATATTTTAAGCGATAAAACATGTTCAATTATTTTTAATAAAATAAATATTTTTAAGATAAGCATTTATTTTTAGAGGCAGCATGGCATAGTAGATAAAGACCTATTTTCAGCCAGTAAGACCTGGTTATAGGTCCTTCTCTGACACCTGCTGACTGTCTTAACATGAGTAAAACCACTTACCCTCTCAATGCTAAATACAATTTTCTAATACTATAAATTACAGGGGAGTTATTGATGTGCATCAGAGGAGGGAGATTTCCACATAGGCTGTTTTGTATCGTGATGAAATCAAAAGTTCAGATCCCCTTCTGTCCCAACAAAGGCATTTAAAAAAATTAACCATAAGTACAAATTATGATGTAAAAAAACCACAACCAAATATTTTGGGACAGTTAAGTGGCACAGTTGGCCCTGGACTCAGGAAGACCTGAGTTCAAATCTAACCTCAGACACTTATTAACTTTGGACTGTGGTCAGATCACTTAATCTTCTTTGCCTTGGTTTCCTCATACGTAAAATAAGCTGGAGAAGGAAATAGCAAACTACTCCAGTATCTACCAAGAAAACCCCAAATAGGGTCATCAAGCATTGGACATGACTGATAAGACTGAACAGTATCAAAGTGAATCATTTTAGCGATGACAGATTTCAGATATTGGCTTATATAACTAACACTTTTTCCCCCTCTTCCCTTTTTTCTGTTTATCTTTTGTTGGGAAATGGACTATCTTTTTGATGCTTTGAGGAGATCAAGATTGAGAATTGATTTGCTAATAATCATCCTAAATAACCTATAGTGGAACTCCCAAAATCAAGTCCAGCTCTGGGAAAAATTATGGAGTGGGTGAAAATTTTCTTTATCCCTTCCTATCTCCCCTTTCTTTTCTCTGTTCTCCAGCACCCAGAATTTCCTCCCCTACTTCGGATCAGCTTCTTCATTATGGGGGTCCGTCTGGGTAAAGCTGGACCTCCATAGTTTTCTCTTCTGGCTTAAAAGGAACATATCTGATGGTCAGTTCTTTCACAGCCTGCTCTCTGACACTTAAGGTGACAGCCACTTAACCTGATCAGCCAGTCCATTTGAGGTGTTAATGTCTGTCCATGAATTAATTTGTTGCTCCCTCTCCGAGGTATTTTAACCTGGTTCATCAAGGATTTAACAGGAATCCTGCTGCCTTAACCCAGAGTAAGGGCCTTAAAAGTAGAGTTTGAGAGAGTGGCCATCTGGGAGGATGGGGAAAGGGGGGAATATCTTGTGTTTGTGGCCCTTCAGATCATGCCATACAAGTGGCTTCCTACTCAGCCTGTACGAGGCCACCCTTCCTCCTAGGACTGGCTCCCTAATCTATTTATAAAACTGCTAAAAATGTTGCATGAATATATTGTTTCAGATGCCATGTAATTAGGAGGTATGATCCTTATTCCATGATGATAGCTTGAAGCACAGTGATGAAGCAGAAAGGGCTGCCAGTCAGAAGACCTTCAGTTTCTTTGAACTCAGTACTCCATCTACCATGTTGGAACCTTTGCACTGGCCATCTCTGTCTGTCTTTCTGGCTCTCTTAAAGACCCAGCTCAAACCTTTCCTCTCCCCCCCCGTTGCTAATGCCTTTCCCTTGCCAATTACTATCATGTACTCTGGGCATATGCTGTGTGTACCTAGATGCTTACATAATGTCTTCCCCATTAGAATGTAAACTCATTGAGAACCAAGACTGTATCAGCTTTTAGTTGGTTTGTTTTTTGGCTAGGTAGTCCTGGGCCTGGAGTCAGAAAAATCTGAATTCAGTTGTGGCCTCACACACTTACCAGCTGTGTGACCCTGGGCTAGTCATTTCATTTCTGTCTGCCTCAGTTTCATCATCTGTAAAATGGGGATAACAATCACACCTATCTCCCTCAACTGATGTTTGGATCAAATGAGATAAATTGCAAAGCACTTAGCATAGTGCCTAGCACATAGTAAAAACTACATAAATGTTAGCTGCCATTATTATTTTCTTTTGTATCCCCAGAAATAAGACCTAGCATAAGGCAAGTATTTTATATAAATGCTTGTTAACTAACTGAGGAGACCTACAAGTTTCACCTCCACCACTTTCTAGTCACGTGGGAAAGTTACTCCACCAATGCTGACTTCAATTTCCTCATCTGTAAAATTAGCAAATTGGATTAGCTGTTCATTGGACCACTAGTTTAGATCTAGAAGGAGGTTGTAGAGATCATCCATTCCACCTTCTTCCTCTCTCCTAAAATGGAGGAACTGACACCTTGATAGGTTGTCTTACCTTGAGTCACAAAGATAGTGACAGAAGCTAGATTCAAATGTACATCTTTCCTATATTGCACCACCCTTTTGTCTAGCTTTAACACAGACCTTCATATATTTTATTTTAATAAAAACAAATGAATATTTTATCATTTTATCCACCTTATGCATTATTTTCACATCAGTTTCTATTCCTCTCTATTTTACAGAGTCTAAATGCCTAAAGAAATAGTGCCTTTAAAGGGAACCTAATTACAAAACAAAATGAAAACCAAACCAAAACAACTGCTCTTCTTCCCATGCTAACTTGTTTATTTTAGCCTCTGCCTTTCACTTTGGATGCTTCTCTGGGTACTGACAGAATAAAGCTCTTAGCTTTTCTTCAGGGTTCTTTTTTTCCCTCTGTTTCCACCTCCTAGACTCTCTTCTCTGACTTTGTAAGTTCATCTTTTATTCCCCTCACTTAGTCTGTCTCTTTGTTGCTTTTCCAATTCTGGTTCATTCACTCATAGGTTACCCTCCCTATCCCACTCAGATTGTGGGCCTCCTCCCTTAACTGAAGAGTTGTAACAGCCATCCTTGTGACCCATTCTGCCGTGCATCAGGACATGGCAACCAAGACTAAGGAAGAAGGGATAGGGGACAGCTTCCAGACCTGGGAATCAGAAGATAGCTGTAAAATAAGAAGCAGAAGGATGGGTATTCTACAGTCAGAAGAGAGAAGTCTGGCTTTTGCATAGGATTACTGTTTGGGTCCCCAAAGAGGGCAGGAGAGGAGAAATGCTATCTCCATATCTGAAGAGACAGGGTTAAGCCCAGTAAGAGGGAAAGTAAGAAGTGGTTGGGCATCAAACCCAGATGCTAAGGGAATAAACAATGCTGACCAGTGCTTTTTTTAATTTATGAAATAAAACAAGTATTTCCATAACAATGGATAATTATACATGAAACTGCAAATCTGCTATGCACAACTTGTCATTCCTTTCAAATATACAACAAAATTGTGTAAGTTTTTTTCTTCCCTCTCCTCCCCCCCATTGGCTATCATTAGACACAAATAGATGTGTGTGTATATCTATATATCTCTCTATACACCCATCTACCCACATATCTATCTATATAGATATAGACATATACATACATACATAAAATTATCCTAAACATACTACTTTGTGCAATTTTGCCTCATTTAAATCTAATTAAAGCCTGGAGGCTTCTCATATTGCCTATTGGCTTAGTTTTATTGCAGCTCAGAATTCCTGAGCTCAAGCTATCTACCAGCCCCAGGTACAAGGATAGTCCATCATTCTAGGCATTTGTTAAAGTCATTAGAGAAATAGAAGATTGATACCTCAACTCATTTGCAAATAACTTTTGTTAACAAAGAATAAAAGGGGAAAAAAGAGAAATCATACAAACATTTGGATAATGAGGCATGATTAACAAAAGATTACTGAAAGGGAAAAAATGGGAATTAATAGGCATATAAATTTAATAAATGAAGTCAATAGAGAGGGGACATAGGAACCAAAAGAGAAAAATTGAAAATTCGGCAAGAGAGCTGAAAACCTGCTCTGTTATAAACTGAAAGATTTATGTTAATGGGGGATAATTCTTCATAAAGTTAAGGGTTTAATTGTTTAAAAACAGCTTTGGGCTCTAGATCTCTACTATTATTTTACAATGGGGGAAAGTTAGAGGAGTACAATATGTTGTTCATCTTTTGTTTTTATAAATTTGACACAGTTTCTATTTGTTTTTTCTTGTTTCTGTTGGTTTTGTTTGTGCAAAACCTTTTTAATTTAATGTAATCAAAGTTGTACATTTTACCTTTCTTTGGTCATAAATTTCTCCCTTCTCCAAAGATCTGATAGGTAAATTATCCCTTATTCATCTAATTTGTTTATGATGTCATCCTTTATTTCCAAACCATGTATCCATTTTTACTTTATTTTGATATGGGGTGTGAGATGTAGGTCTATGCTGAGTTTGTGACATATTATTTTCCAATTTTCCCAGAAATTTTTTTGTCACAGAAGTGAGTTCTTATTCCAGAAGATGGAGTTTGGGGATTTATCAAATACTAGATTGCTATATACCTTTTTTATTGTGTCTCCTTTTGTGTTTTTGAAGAGGATCAATGACATTATAGTGTAATGTTTTGATTCATGCTTGAATTGTATTTAAGAGAGGCAGAGTTGCACAAAGCTGTCAACTTCGTCCAGTGTCATCAAAATCCATTGGCAAGACAAAAGCCAGGAAAACAATATATGGGGTTAAAAAGATCCCTATATTTTCAATTTTCTGGTACCCTTTTCCCTGAGACCATGGTTAGAAGATGAGTCTAGGGATTGTAGAAAGAAGAGGAAATAACTCCTTGATTGTTTGTTGTTGTCCATCTAAGCAAACCAGGGTTAGGATGGCTGAGTGGTATAAAGGAGAGGTGTCAAACTCCCCCTGCTGAGTGCTGCTGAATGAGACTAAAATGTATTTGGGAAATGTTTAATAAAATAAAAATAAAATACAACAGCTAATTTGTGATTTTCTAAGTCAATATGCAGCCTGCAGGGATCCCTTTCTATTTTAGTTTGACCCCACTGAGATAATGGACCACATTAATTAAGGTTGTGTTGTGTGCTCAAATCTTATTTCTGACATCAAACTTTCTGCTTTTCCAACTCCTCTACCGAACCCCTGCTCAGTGTAAGAGTTTCTTGATTTCTGGTGTGTTGGAATTCAGAACTGTGTGAATGGCTAGACACAAAAAATATTTGTTAATGGTTTGATGCCCCCTGAGAAGTAGAACCTTGGGGGTCTGTCAATGGCTCTGTGCTGTTTAACATTTTTATAAACAGCTTGGATAGAGCATGTACCAAGATGACGTTTCTGTTTCTGGCAGACCTTGCACGTATGCCTTGGCATAGGGGAGACTTGGTGCTTTGAGAATGACAAACAACCTGGATGCTTCCTGTCAGCCACATGTGACTCAGCACTTTGGGATCTTCAGAGGCAATGAAGCATTTCCCTTTTTGACTTTTGACTACTGAACAGGAAGAACCAGTGACTCCATGAACCTTTTTTAAGAGTGATTTGTGTTTTGGGCTTATGGAAAGAAAAACATGCGAGTGCATTGGTGGTGAAGCTATGAATCAATACAACCATTTTGGAAACATTTGAAATAATTCACTTAATATGCTAAAATGACCATGCCTTTTTAATCCAGTGATTCCATTACTAGACTTATAGCTCAAGGAGTCTCTTGATAAGAAGACAGAACTGAGATACAACAAAATATTTATTGCCATTTTTGTGTGTGTGATAGCAAAGAATCAGAAATGAGGCAGATCCCCATCTATTAGGGAAATGCTAAAATTATGGTACATTAATGTGATGTTACTGTTCTCTTAAGAAATGACAAATGTGACAAATACAGAGAAGTGTGGAAAGACTTCCATGAAGTAGTGCATGAATGAAATAAGCAGAGTCAAGAAAGCAATATATGACTAAAACAATGCAAAAGGAAAGAACCACAACCACAAAACAACTAGAAATGAACGTTGCAAAATTGCAAAGAACAAATATGGCTCTAAAGAAGAGACTTGAGAAGATATTGTCCCTCAATGTAGAGATTGGAGGCCCACAGATGTGGAACATCACATGCATTTTTAGACTTCTTGATGAGTTGATCAATTATGCTGATTTCCTCCATCTTTCCTTTCCCTTTCTTTTTGCCTTAAAAAAAATACTATTTATTAAGGGATGGCTCTCTGGGAAAAGGAGAAGGGATATGAGGGGAAATGATGGTGTTATCAAAAGCCAAAATATATTAATAAATTTTTTTTAAAGGAATGATTCCATCCCTGGTCTTTCTTCCCAACATGGATGTGTCTGGGCATGAAGGCTGCTTGGTGAACTTGAGAGGCTTAGTGGTCCAAAGTCCATTGGATGGACCTGACTTGGTGGAAGGAGACATTCCATGTATTAGAGAGGATATCTTAGGTAGGAAAAGGCTCAAAACCTGGCTTGGCTTGCCAGGGACCTAGAGAGAAACAATGTGGGGTTGAAGTGAAATATTAAAAGCCTCACCAGAACTCCTATAAACTCTGTGTTTAGATGGTTTTACATAGCAGTCTTTCATTAGAATATCTATGACAGTAGTTAGTCCTCCCATTTATTTATTTGTCCTCTGTGCATGTGTGTGTATGCATTTCTTTTGTGTAATATTTCTTCTGTGTAATAAATGTCCTTTATTGAGTATCTTTCTACTTGCCCATTTGAGAGACTGAACTATAACCTAAATTTTAATAATAATAGCTAACATTTATTTTTCTGCTGCCTCTGTATTGGCCAAGCTGGTGAGTAAATCCGAGGGGCATTCATCTGACTTCTTGTATCTTGTCCCCTTGGAAAATTAAATCTCAATGGTACTTTAGTACCTTTTATGGAAAAACTAGCCTCCCTACATGGATGGGGTCTTAGGATACCATTCCTACCACAAATGGGCTATCCTAGGCATTTGATGTTATTATAGAATTTGTAGTAAAATTTATGTTCAGATAATAGTTGGACTACATGGGCTCAGAGGTCTTATTCAGTTTACAAATTCTGTGATCAAAAGTATAGACTCAAAACATAACTTCATTTAAAAAAATATAAAACAAAATTTCTTCTCTTTTCACCCAAAACTTCTTGGATCTTGATTGGCATTGTTGCCTATTAATAATCCAAATCATATTTTGTGCTGTTGTCCCTCAAATAATAGTCTCTCTTTTTCTCTGCTCCTCTGTTACTTCATATTTATTACTTTGGGGGATTGATAGAAGACAAGTATGGAATTTATTTTAACATGGTTTTGAGGAGTTAAAAATTCTAGTCTGTTATCTCTTATCTGTAGGAAAGACTTCACTCCACCCATCCTACCAAATGACAGATGGATAAAAAGGAAACTCCTTCCTTTTCAGAAAAGGAAGCTCTTTAACCACACTTTAGTATATTCAATTGATTTGCAATTCTGTTTTCTTTCTATGTTTTTTAAGATTTGGTCATCTTATCTCATACAACAGCCACTTAATGGGCCCAACTTCTGCTGAATGTGGATGTTTTGACCTATCCTTTTTTGAATCTGGGCCGGTTCAGGTGAGCCTAGCGACCCTCCATAACAGAGGCTCATTATATTGGAGCCAGACAGCCAGATTGGCATTAGTCCTGAACTCAAGTGATCCATCACTCTCAGCCTTCCCAGTAGTGGGGATTACAGGTGTTGCTAACTTACCTGGCAGTTTTTTTTTTCTTATTTTCTAAATCCTGCCAATGAACCTGTTCTCTGTGTCCCACTCTTTCTCTAGTATTTTTACTAAACACTTTGGAGGTATCATCAAAGACAAACATGACTAGGAAAGGGGATGGGATGATGATGTAGTGAGAGAGATAACAGACAAACTGTCTGAAGGGACACTGGTAGCCAAATATCAAAACACTCAGAGAAAGGCTTCTAGTGTGTTGGGTGGATTCTAGCTTTGACTCTCCTTAAGGTCCTTAATCTTCAGTCTCTTCATCTAGGCAGTGGATGCCATTGTGAGGAGAGAACTTTGCTGGCCTTAAAGGGCTGTCATTGTTGAAGAACTCGTGGAAAGAGATTGACAAGAATCATAGAAGACAATAACAATGGATGAATATTGGGTTGCAGTGATGGGATCGTGGATCCATAGGAGTATGTGGGCTTGCAAAGGAGGGAGACATAATGTTTTCCCTCAAGAAGCTGACTGTACCAGAGGGGTAAAATGACAAATACAAATCCAAGTGTCCAGACCTTTACCTATAAAACCCGACTGCAAACATATAGGTACCTGTGTAAGTAGGAGGAAGAGCTGGCTCTGAGTAAGGAGGACCCAGAACTCTTCCCAAGGCCGGCACCCTTATTCACATGCCACAAACACACTGCTTTTCTAAGCCCATTGAACTGAGGTCCTGCAGTTATTGTGCTGAAGCAAGAGAGTTGGAAACAGACCAGAGCTTTCTAGTGGAGGAGTCCAAAGTCTCCCATGATAGAAATAAAGTGAGAGAGTGAGAATCGACTTGTTTGTGTTTCAGCTGGGACTGGGATGGGAAATCCTATTCCTCAATTAGAATTTTTACTCTGGGCTTTACAAGGTAGGGAGGGAAGGCTCAAGAGGAATACTTAATGAACAACTGTTTTCTTTTAACACTCTTAAAGCTAGCAACTCTTAGCAGTCTAATAATAGCAACAATAGTAACTTAATGTAGTGTTTTACATTTACAAAGCATTTTATACATATTACCTCATTTGCTTCTCACAATAATCCTGAGAATTAGGTATTCACTACATTTTACAGATTTGAGAGCTGTTAAATGACTTGCTCAGGGTCACATAACTACTAAGTGTCTATTTCAGAGTTTAAGGTCTTTATGACCCTAAGTCCAGTGCTTATCTATGATACTCCACCATCAAATATCCAACTAACCTACCTTAGGCTGACAGATCATCAACATATAAACAAGCCTTTGGAAGTGAGGAAGGTAAGAGAAACAACAGAATAACTTCTAAATTTAATATTTGAAAGCAAGGATTTCTCTTGCTTTTATAATCCAAGAGATGAAAAAATCCTGATGTCTAATGAATTGGGAATTCTGTTATCTCTGCTTTATGCCATCAAAACTCACTGTGCAAAGGGAGATGTTGGGACCTGCATTAGCTGGCTCAGTTACCAAAGTAATAAGAATAGATTCTGATAGTTAACATTTACATAGTGTTTACTACGTGCCAGACTGTACTAAGAGCAGGTAATACCATTATCTCCATTTTACAGAGGAGGCAAAGAGAGGCTAAAGAACTTGTCCAATATCACACAATGGGTAAGTGGATTTGAAGTGAGGTCTTCCTCACTATGACATCTAACTGTCCTATAGTAGGAATCTCTACTAAAAACCTATTCCAACGCTTTACTATCCCATTGGATTGCAAAAATTGTTCTCGGTGGATAGTATTGACATTTACCAGTGTGTTTCCATGGGTGACACTTAACGTAACTTGCCAGTGAGAGAAATGACACTAGTGTCTGTAGCACCCATTCCCAGGCTGGTTGTGTGGCCCGAATAAGATTGAAATCCATGTAAATGTTAGCTATTATGGCCATTATGTGCCAAGAGGATGCATGCCAAAAAGACCTTAAAGGAATTGGGTCAACTCCTCCCTTCCTGGCTGGACTGGCCAGAACAGGGCCTGAGCCCTCAGTGCAGGACCAGAGTCAGTGGTGATGCTACTTGCTGGCAGGAGTGCCGAGGGGGGACCTGGGACAACTTGGAAGCTGTTGGATCTAGAAGGTCGGGGGACCCCAGCTGAGAGGGGGTGATGGCAACATGGAGCCAAGGTTTTGGCAACTGATTTTGAAGCAAGGAAATGAGCAATGAATGAAATGGGGAGTGGGGAAGGAAAAGCATAATGGATCCTGGACCTATGAATTTGGGTAGAGAGAACAGGCCTTGAGAGAAGAAACTGGTACCTATTGAGAGATGGGCCAGTATTATTTCCTTTTATTATTACTACTAAAAGTAAACAATAATGATAATAAATAATAGCTAATATTTATAGAGCACTTATTATATGAAAAGCACTGTATCAAGCACTTTACAATTATTATCTTATTTTCTTATATCATTCTGGAAAGGTAGGCACTATTATTATCCCCATTTTACAGAAGAGGAAACTTGCAAATAGAGGTTCACACAGCTAGTAAGTATATAGTAATAAAGCCAAATTTTCATAGTAATAAAACTAAATTCAAATGAAAGTTTTTAATAAACCTGTTGAAAATTTTGTATGGAGTGCTTTTAAGGGACTAGGAGGGCTCAGAGACTATGATGATAATAACTAACATTTATATATTGCTTTAAAATTTGAATAGCACTTTACAGAAATGATCTCCGAGTACTATTATTATCTTGTCTTTACAGTTGAGGAAAATTAAGTCTGAAAGGATAAGGTACTAGCCAAAGGCCACACAGTTACTAAGTCTGAAGCAAGATTGGAACTCAGGTATTCATGACTCCAAGTCCAGCAGCCTATCACTATGGCACCTCACTGCTTACTATTCCCATATTTTCCTTGGGTGAATCCAAGATGGGCCAAGCCAATGATATTAAGATATTAAGGCCAGTACATATGAGCCAAAACAATAAATAATAACAGATAAAACTAATGATTATGACATTAATAACTTATATTTATGTAACACTTAAGATTTTCAAAATACTTTCCTCACAACAAATTTGTGAGATAAATCATGTAATTTTTATTCTCATTTTATTAATGAGGAAACAGCCTCAGAATGCTTAAGTGACTTGCCCATTATCTTGCTAGTAAGTATTTGAGGCAGATTCAAATCCGGACTTCACATTCTACAATATAGTCATCATGTCATATAAATTCTGGCAAGTTTTATCAAGCTGAAAAGGCTTTGAAAACTTGTCAGGCAATAGACTGTCATCTAAGGACCCATTAGCTAAGCTTAACGCAGCTTATTATCAGAGAGATGGACATCACATGATGAATATTGTTGGCTATAGTAACTCATCAAATTGTCTCCTGAGATATGGAAGGGTCAGAATTAGAGATATCTATATCCTATATCTGTTTCTATTCTCTCTCCCTCTTTTTCCTTCCCTCTTTCTCTGTCTCTTGGTCTCTCTGTCTCTCTCTTTCTCTGTCTCTCCTTTGTCTGTCTGTCTCTCTCTCAGTTGAGACTGCATTAAATATCTGCTGTCACCTATTCATCATTATGCCCTCTCAATCCTTTTTGTGTGTGTATGTGAAGATTGGAGGAAAGTCAATAGTGGTGGTAGAGAATCAAAGCTAAAGCTGTGACAAATGCCTAAAAGTCAATCCTGAGAATGTGTTGCCTTTTTTTTTTTTTTCTGGGAGATGAAATCACCTTCTCTTATTCTACCTTATATTATGTTTATTTCTATAGCATTGTATCATCTCTCTTAGATTGTAAGCTTTTATCTCTGTAATCTATGCAAGTCAGTGTACAGAGAACTCTGGGCTGAGTCAGGAAGATCTGAGTTCAAATATGTTCTCACACAATTAATAGCTGTGTCACCCTGGTCAAGTCACTTAAACTCTAAAGCCTCAGTTTTCTAATCTGTAAAATGGGGATAATTTTAGTGATCATCCTCACTCATATAACCAATCCCAGTGGAGGAAAGAGTTCTTTTGGGAACCAGTGACTGCAAACATGGATATTCCCCAGTCACTCTTGATGCTTTCCCTTTCATCTCCCATCTTCCTCTTCAGGATGGAGGGACTAATCTTACCAACATTACATCATACTTATAGTCAATTAGTGTGCTCTCCATGTAATAGGTGTTTTTAATAAATGGATAATTGAATTTATGATTTTGAAAGGAGATAACATCTGACTAATCCCAGGAAATGGAGTTTGTCAAGTTGAGTTGTCAATAAACATTTATCAAGTACCAACTATGCCAGGCACTATGCTAAGCATTGGGGATAAAAAGAAAGATAAAACTAAATCTTTACCTTCCAGCACTTATGTTTTAATAGAGGAAGTAACACGCAAACAACTATATGCAAATGAAATATGTATAGGTTAAATTGGAGATTACCTCAGGGGGAAGGCACAAACATTACTTTGGATCAGGAAATAATTCTTGCTGAGAGTTGAGACTTGTAAAATGCTGAGGCAGAAGAGAGGAAGTTTAAAAGTCCTTCTTTATTGATGTTAACTCTAAAATAATACAGTGGGGATTTTTATAGTGTTTTGATAACTATTTGAATATAATTCGTTCCCTTTGCAATCTTATCTTTTTTATTTTATGTATTTAAAAATATTGTTCTGGGAAGGAGTTCATAAACTGCCAAAAGCATCCATGACATTATAAGGAAGCTGAGGCTAGATTTAGCCATATGTCAAAACATGGACACGATTGAGAAGGCAGGTATATCCCTTAGGTTCAGCAGCTAATGAAGGAAAATATCTTTCCTTCTCTCAATTTCCTGAACATATTCATTTGGCAGTTTGAAGTGAGAGAGAG
>JAJPUD010000937.1:0-55845 GCA_023553655.1 Myrmecobius fasciatus
CGAGGTAAGGACTAGGGGACCAGTTCTGAGACAAGCCTTATCCCCTAACTCCCAATTCACATGCCCCTGGAAACTTGAAATACCTACTCTGAAGAAGTCA
This sequence comes from Myrmecobius fasciatus, assembly GCA_023553655.1. Lineage (NCBI taxonomy): Eukaryota > Metazoa > Chordata > Mammalia > Dasyuromorphia > Myrmecobiidae > Myrmecobius > Myrmecobius fasciatus. Next base: position 101 of record JAJPUD010000937.1, read on the forward strand.
GTCATGTTTAGGGCTGTAATGATCCTATCTCTTCCCAGTATCTGTCTTTCTGCCTCTTTCTTAGCCAGCTCTTTCTTTAGTGTCCTGATCCCTAACCTCTGAGAATTGTCTGAATTGTCTAAGTGAAATTCAATTGTAGGAGACTTTCCAGAAATTAAGGGTGGTGGTGGTTATAACAGCACTCTGCTCTGAGGGGAGGTACCACCCAAAAGGTGGTAAGAGAGGGTAGGACCCATAGGCTCTTCCTGAGATGAGCAAGTGATAAGAAATGGAAGAGGAAGAGGAAAGTCTGGAGAGGCCGGACATGGGAAGTCCAAGACTGGAGAGGCCGGACATGGAGCATGCAGGACTGGAGAGAATGGATATGGAGCGTGTAGGGCTGGAGAGGCTGGAGGACATGGGGCATCCAGGACTGGAGATGATGGACATGGGTGTGCAGGGCTGGAGAGGCTAGACATGGAGCCTGCAGGGCTGGAAAGAATAGACATGGGTGTGCAGGGCTGGAGAGGCCAGACATGGGGAGTCCAGGACTGGAGAGGCCAGACATGGAGCGTGCAGGACTGGAGAGAATGGACATGGAGCGTGCAGGACTGGAGAGAATGGACATGGAGCGTGTAGGGCTGGAGAGGCCGGAGGACATGGGGCATCCAGGGCTGGAGAGGATGGATATGGGGGTGCAGGGCTGGAGAAGCCGGACATGGGGCATCCAGGACTGGAGAGGCCAGACATGGAGCATGCAGGACTGGAGCGGCAGGACTTGGAGCGTCCAAGTGCTTCCTTTCCTGGTACAGCTTGCTCATTGTGGAAGAAAGATACCTCTGACTGGGACTTAGTAGCCTCTTGGTTGACTAGGAGACTTTCAGTGAATTCAGTAGGACCAGAGTTTAATTGTCTGCCTCCCCATTGCTCAGATCTGCTTCACCTCATCACTGCCCACTGCCTCTGACTGTGGGCTGGGGACCATGAACCTCAGATGTCTGTATAAGGAGAGAGCTCGTCAGACTTCACCTCTCACCTGGGACTTCTCAGACTTCTCAGACTTTTCCACATTCCCCTTGGCTCAGGTTGTTGTCCGTCTGGAAGAGGACCAAAGACATCAAAGGGTGACATCTTGACTCAGGCCTGAATGGAAGTTAAGTTAGGCAGAGTGGTCGGCCTCAGTCTCGGAGAGTCCTGGAAGTTCAGTGGCGAGACGGAAGGCAGCTGGAGATGGCCCAGGATGCAGTGGATGACCTCGGCCTCTCCAATATCTGACCAAGCTCTGAGCCCCCAACTGTGCCCTTCATGGCCACTGGAGCAGTTTACAGGCCTATCACTTGCCCTGTGCCCAGGTGCTTTATTGGAGCGGGGCTGCCACCCATGCATTGAGTAACAGGTGGACTCCAAAGGTGGATGGATGAGCAGTCCTGGAACATCCTGTATCCCTCCTCTTTCACTCCTCTCTATACTCCATATCAGCTTCTTGTGATATATCTTCTCCCAGGAGATCATAAGCTGCTTTCAGGCAGGGACTATCTTTTTCCCCCTGTTTTTATTCCCACTACTTAGTTTGGCACATAGCAGACACCTAATAAATATTGACCAGCTTTTACATGGCACTTTAAGGTCCACAAAGTACTTTTCTCAAAACTTTATGAGGACACTTGTGTTCTTAATTCCCATTTCACAGAAGAAATGGCTACTCAGTGACTTGCCTGTGACCACACTGGGACTAAGTGATAATGAGATTTGAAGAGTTCTTTTCAAATCTACCTCTCTCTCCTTTATATACAGTGACCTCCCAGAAGAGCATCCAGAATTTTCCCTTTGCTTTGGGGGAAAAAGGGAGTGAGAAGCTGTGCAAATTCTCAGGCATGGGGCACCTAGGTGGTGCAGTGGATAGAGCACCAGCCCTGAAATCAGGAGGACTTGAGTTAAAAATCTGATCTCAGACACTTAACACTTCTAGCTGTGTGACCCTGGGCAAGTCACTTAACCCCAATTGCAAAAGTAAAATAAAATAAAAAAAATCTCAGGCACTAGAATTCTACTTCTGGTGTCCTTCACAATTCTGACTTGTTTTCTGGAGTATGATGAGCCCTAATAGAATGTTCTTGAGAAGAAGGTGTGAAAGATCTGTACTTAAATACTGAGGGCTTTTTCTGCCATCATCTAGGAAACTCAGGTGACTAGAGCATAGCTACTAATGGATCCAGAGATGGCCTATAAGTGCTACTCTGAAGCCTGGACACCTCTATCCCATAAATACATGCCTTGGGCAACAGAGATCCAAACCAGCATAAATCCATCCCCATGGCATACACCTGATTGACAAGTAAATCTCAAAAGCCAACTTTGTACTTATTCACAAAAGTATTTCTTTTACATAGTAAGGAAGGAAGAAACCCTGTAATTCAAGAAATTTTTATTTTTTCATTTGCTCACCTCAGAGCTTTCTTGTTTCTAGTCCTCAAAGGGGACCGAAGGTAAAAGGCAGACAGGGTCATTGATTGAGGGGTGGGGTGGGAACAAGAGAAGATGCTGTGGAAATCCCCATAGCTTCCCTTTGTGCTGTGTTTAAGCTCTGGATAGGACCAGGCACTTGAGAGACCTGCCTCCAGCTTCATCCTTCCACAAAGATGTGCCTGACTTACAGGGGTCAGAAAAGAACATTTCAGAAATCATATTCTCTGGGAAGAAATTCCCAGGAAGGTCAAGCAAAATTTTTTAACACTATTCTTTGATCATGAATAAAGGGAACCTTTTTGCAGATCAGCGCCCTGGGGATCCAGGGATGGTGCTACCCTGTCCACATTGATTGATATGAGATGTCATGGAACAAAAACCAGACCTTCTTCCATGCTTACAATGGAAAGGAGCATTTATAGGTCTCGAATCTGATCCCCTCTCTTTAGAAATGTGATGTTGACTTGGTCCTAGAGACACTTGGGAAGTTGGTTTGAGAAATTAGGCCTTGATGCAAGGTCCACTAGAGGGTCAGCAAGTCCTAGACTGTATCTGAAACCAAACTGACCCACCAGGGCTTTAGAAGAAGGCTACCTTAAGCAAGACGAAGCCCTCTATTTCCTTCTCCTGCTTTCACAGTGGCCAGTAATAATAGTTAACATGTATGTAGTGCTTACTTTGTGCCAGGCACTGTGTGAGGCCCTTTATAGTTATTTCTTTTGATCTTCACAACAATCCTGGGAGGTGGTTGCTATTATTATCTCCATTTTACACATGAGGAAACTCAGATCCAGGGTTACCCAGAAATAAACAGCTAGTGTCTGAGGTAGGATTCAAATTCAGGTCTTTGTGACTCCAAGGAGCATGCTCTACCCACTATACTACCTAGCTGCATCAAAGCTTTTTTCCATCTCTGGGTCTGGATTGACCATTTTTTTTTTTGCATTAAGGATTTCCCCACTTTTTATTTAAGTGATTTGCATATATTTATTTACTTTTATGTTTATGCTGTATGTGCTTGTCTCCTTTATTAAGATTAAGCCCCAGGGCACTGGGATTTTTTCATTCTTCATACTTTATATCCCTAGTGCCTAGCTCAGTGCTCAGCACATGAAAGGCATTTAATTAATGCTTTATTGGACTGGATCTTTTGGGGCTTACAACTCGTTGGTGGGATTACCCTAGAGAAATTTAACCGGTGAATGGCAGGTATGAATGGTGTCAGAGAGGGGGAGGATACTTCTGCAGACATTTCATTTATCTTCACCTTCCTCTCTCCCTTCTCCTCTCTACTTCCCCTTCACCCCCATGATGTTTTTAGGCTGGATGCCACGTGGTCCGGGCCATTTCTTCAGGACCTAAGGCAGGGATGCAGGGAGAGAACTGGGTTCTTTTGCCTTCACAGGGAATCTCCAATGCACACAGATTGGGTGATGGAGACAAGAGGGAAGCATCTCTAGGACTTTGGAAAGCTAGATGAGGGTCTGGCCTAAAAAGCTTAACATCCCGAGCATCTCAGGGCGGACTGGCATTCTATGTGCTAAGTGCTGCATGGGTGGTTTGGTATAGGACTTCTTTGTGTTACAAAATTTCCCAAAAGGAGTGGGTGGAGGGATAATCCAGAATTATTTTCCAGTGCCCAAGAAGGGGAATGAGGCAAAAATAATTGCCGGGACTTTCCCCAAGCTCCTTTTGTCCTTAGGATCTCCAAACACAGGGTCCATGATCAGAGGTCCCTGGAAGCGTTGCCCCCGTTGTCATAGAAGAGGAAATTTGGGCACATTAAGTATGCCAGAAGATGTGGGACCACTTGGGGTTTTTCTTTCAGGCTTGCTGCATTTGGCAACTCAAATCATAAAGCTTGAAGCAGGATATGGGCTTGAGAATTAGGCACACAAACATAGATGTCCACTTTAGGAAACTGAGGACTAGAGAAGGTGAGATAAAAGTTCTGGTATCTGGTCTTATCTGATCCTTTCTCTGGTTGCAGAAGGAGGATCAGCTCTGCATTCTGGTCCAAGGACTGGCCTTTCTTCTGACACTCACAACTCCCCCATTCCTCCATCTGCCAGTCGGTGAGTTAGTGATCTGGGATACCAGGTCCTTCCCAGGGGCATGAAAGGAGAGTGAAAACCTGGGGCATCGAGGGAACAATGCCCAGCTCTGGGATCAGAGACCCCAGGGACGAGTGTGACACAGGGAGAGGATAAAGTTCTAGGCCTATAAGCAGAAAGTTTCCCCCTCTCTGGCTGAGTCCAGTCTGGATGCTATATGACCTATGCCATCTCTTCAACCAAGTTCCAGAAGGTCATAGGTTTGGTTCCTCAGGCAGCTGGGCAGCATACAGGGCCAGGGTATGGTGCAGGAACTGGTATTGTTCACTGGTCTGGATCATGCCCCCCCTGGAATAAGAAACAACACAATTGATGCAGAAAACAGAGACAAGATCAGGAGGATTCCAAAGACTCCAGCTTTCCATCTTCTCCAAGCACTGGTACCCCCTGTGTCCCACATGGCTTCTGGTATAACAATCAAAGCTGGTTTCCTTGGTTTACAAACCATAGATTCCCTGAACAAAATTTTTTATATATAGGGACTTTTTTTTTTCGGGGGCAATTGGGGTTAAGTGACTTGCCCAGGGTCACATAGGTAGGAAGTGTTAAGTGTCCTGAACAAAATTTTTTAAAACAATTGTTCACTTGTGTCTACTCTGTCCCTCAGAACCACCCTTTCAGGTAGAAGTCTCAACTTTACTCAAATACATGTCTAAAGATTTGAGAAGATGGGGACAAGAGGTCACAGAAAAGCAGACCTGGAGAATTAAAAGGAACCTCCATGGCAGCTAGTCCAATCCACACCCACTTCAATATGTCATGTAGCTCTCAAAGTGATTTTCCTTTTTTTTTTTTTTTTTTTTAATTGAAGCTTTTTATTTTAAAAACATATGCAAGGGGGGCAGCTAGGTGGCGCAGTGGATAGAGCACCAGCCCTGAAGTCAGGAGGACCTGAGTTCAAATCTGGTCTCAGACACTTAACATTCCCCAGCTATGTGACCCTGGGCAAGTCACTTAACCTCAATTGCCTCAGCAAAACAAACAAACAAAAAAACATATGCAAGGATAATTTTTCACCATTGACCCTTTCAATTCCTCCTCTTCCCCTACCCCCTTTCCTAGATGGAAAGTAATTTAACATGTGCTAAACATGGTAAAGTATATGTAAATCCAATATAGGCATATGTATTTATACAATTATCTTGCTTCACAAGAAGAATCAGATCAAAAAGGGAAAAAATGAGAAAGTAAAATTCAAGCAAAAGAAGTCAAAACGCTATGTTGTGATCCACACTCAGTTCCCCTAGTTCTCTCTCTGGATGGAGATGATTCTCATCATCACAAGACCACTGGAACTGGTCTGAATCATTTCATTGTTGAGAAGAGCCACGTCCATCAGAATTGATCATCGTATAATCTTGTTGCTGTGTATAATGAAATCCTGGTTCTGCTCAAAGTGATTTTCCTAACTAAATGCATATCTCACTCATCATTCCCTTATTCAATAAACTCCAATAACTCCTGATTACCTCTAAGAGCAAAGCTTTTCTGGTTAGCATTTAAAGTCTTCCACAATCTGAACATAATCTGCTTTTTTAGTCTTATATGTTACTACACATACATTATGCTGTACATAGCATATACTATGGTTCAGCCTATTTGGTCCTCTTTTATGTACCTCAGGTCCATCACTCTATTTATAATATCTGTGCCTTAACTCTCATTGATCTCTGTACCAAAAATATACTCACTCCTCATTGTTTCTTAGAATTCCTAATTATTTTTGGGATCTCAGTTTATCTTCTACATGAAGCCTTTTTCAATTCTGAATCTTCAACCCCCAAGTTATCTTTTATCTATGTGAATATAACATAATATAGTATAGCATGGTATGTAATATCTAGCCAGGGAAAACAGTATATACACATACAATGTACATACATACATGAACAAATGTGTATACATATGTATGTGTGTGTGTACATACTACTTCCCCAGCCTAGATTATAATTTCTTCAAAGGCAAGGTCTATTTCTTCTTCAAAATAAGCATTTACAAAGCATCTCCAAGCCAGGCACTGTGCTAAACACTTTACAAATGTCATCTCATTTGATCCTCCACAACAGCTCTAGGAGGTAGGTGGTATCATTCATCATTCACATTTTATAGCTGAGAAAACACTTAGGCAAAGGGTAAATGACATGCCCAGGATCAGACGTGGGAAGTGTCTGAGGCTGAATTTGAACTTGGGTCTTCCCAAATCCAGACCAAGCACTCACCTATTGCTTTTTTGTAGTCAATATCTAGTTTGTTTAATCAGTGCTTGCTGGCCTGATTTAAATATCAGGCTGAAGCAGCAATAATAGGGAACCTCTGAATATTTTTTAGTGAAGGAGTGATATGCTCATATCTGTGCTTTAGGATTATTATTTCCGCATCTATGTGGGAGATAAATTCTAGAGGGAAAGAGACTAGAAGCAGAGGGCTATTGCAATCGTCTAGTTAACACAGTAGAGAGGAGATGGATAGGAGCAATGTGTAGAAGAAGGCTGGATAAGGCAAGGCAATTGCTTGGATATGGGAGTAAGGAAGAATGAAAAGCAGAGAATGACTCTAATGTTTTGATCCTGGGTGGCTAGAACGATGGGGTGCCTTCCCCAGAAATAATTCCTAGAGAAGGGACAGGTACAGCAGGAGAGAATGAAAAATACTGTTGTAAACATGTTGAGTTTGAAATGCCTATAGGACATTCAAGTGGTGCTGTTCCCCAGCCCTTGGTGATGCAGTTCTAGAGTTTGGGAGAGAAATCAAGCCTGGATATATAATCAGGGAGTTGTATGCATAGGAATAATTATCGAGAGTGACTAAGTCATCTCAACTTTTATAAATACACAAATTAGAAATAAAGGGCACATGAAGAAAGATGCTATCCGCATCCTGAGAAGAAACTGTTAAGTAGAAGTATATATAGAATTATATGAAATATGTATGTGGTATATATAAATATACAATACATGTACATATATATCATATACACACATACACAACTATTTGCGTCTAGTGGTAGCCATCTCTGAGTGAGGAAGGGAAGATAAAAATTTACGTGATAATTTTGTTGAATATTTGGAGGGAATAGTAAGCTGTACATAGTAGATTTATAGTTCATATATAATCACCTTTTTATTGTACTGCATAATGGATATGCTTGTTTTGTTCTGTGAAATGAAAAAAAATTAAAAAAAGAAATGACCATTGAACTCATTGAAACTAAAAAGATCATAGAAGATAGAATACTGATAGAAGAGGGCCCAAGAGAGACCCTTGAGGGGCACCCATATTTAAAGGCCAAAGATGGCTGATGATCATCAAAGTACATTGAGAAGGCATAGTCTGATAGGTGGAAGGAAAATCAATATGGGAAATCAATTAGCAGCTAATTGGATTACTCTGCCCTAGCATGACTTTTGTGCATCTGCTCTCCTGTCTCTCCATCTGTTAAAAGTTCTCTCTTTTCTTTAAGGCCCATATATCCTCCCCTAACTTCCCCCTCTTTTTTCCCAGCGTGGAAGAGTGATTCCTTCCTCCCTAAATGATTTCCCCAAATGTATTTGCCTTATCTTTAATTATTGTTATTTGTATTCTCATCTTTCCCGTTTTAGATAGGAAGCTCATTGAGGGCAGAGAGTTTCTGGGAGAAGCATCTTGGCATCCCAAGTGCTCACTACAGTGCCTTGCCCAAAGTTTAATAAATGTTTGAGGAATCAAATTGATTCCATCAGCTCTTGAGACCTAGTAATTTGTGCAACTTTGATGAGACATTTTCACAATATACTTTCCACAAATGTCTCACTACAATTTCATCTCCATATCTTCAATTTTTAGTTCTCTCCCATTATTAGGTTTTTCATTCTTCCTCAGCCCTCAACTCTTAAATTCTCCAGGTCAGGGGGATTATAAAATGTTTTTATACAAACACCAAATCTTTTTAAATGAGCAGTTGAGGTTTAAAATAAATCCATATATTTGTGTTCCAAATCCTAGCCCTTCCCCCCCCAAATAAAAATGTATACTCTACTAGTGGTAAAATAAAGTTGTTTTCAGCAGCAGGGATCTTTTCTTTCAAGACACTGGTGCTTGAATGATTGATACAAGAATGAGGACATAAGGAAAAGCTTTGACCTTGGGATGATCATTGGATATGTTTGTCAGGGTGGCTCTTAGCTTTAGTGGAACCCACCTGTCCAGCCGAAGCTGGCATACAATGCCCAGGATGTCTACTTCTCCCCGAGCCTTGAGCTGTTGGCAGCCAATCCGAGTGGCAATGAAGCAGCCAGTCCGGCCGATCCCAGCACTAGGGATAAAGCAAAGGGGGAAAAGTAGGGTATGTCACAAGGAGAACAGGGATTGTAGAAGCTAGTTACCCCAGGAGTCTAGTTCTAGGCTAGCAGAGCTAGAAATCAGGGCTTCTCTCTTGGGAGTTGGGGAATAAAATCAATGCTGTGAAGACCATCTTGGGGCACTGGTGGAGCATAACAACTCCATGGGCCAAAGAGAATCTCATCAAGGAGAGGGGCTATTGCAGGAGGCAAGCAGTTATTAGCATGCAGCTATCCAAACCTATCTATGGTTACAGACACACTCTTACTATTGCTATTTTTTTTTAAAATTTCATCTGCTGAGAAATCTTCTGTGTTTCTCCAGGATGCCCCTTCTGTCACTAAACCCTTTTTTGGAATCCTCCTCCTCTCTGATAAGTCCAGGTATGGCCCCACCTGAGCAAAGTTTCTCATGCTTTTCTGGTAAGCCATTTTTTCATTGATCTTTGTTCCCTTTACAGAAGAAGTCAGAGTTCAAAGCTTGCTTGTCACAGTACAACCATGAGCAAGCATTTAACCTTAAAGCCTTGTCTAAATAAATGTCAGCTGGTTATGTTTAATTTTCTCTTCAGCCATATTTTCACCAGCATCCCCCCCAACTCTCTCTCCCTGCTATCTCCTCCATCCTCCCCTACTTCATTCTCCCTTTTTCTCCCACCTCCACTGAGTACTCAATTTTTTCCTCAGGTTTGTTGATATCTCATTGCTTTTTAGGCGTCACCTGTCTGGGAGCTCACCAAGACCATAGATCAAGGCAGCTTCCCTTCCCAACCTCCCTCCTCCTTGAACAGGAGCTCCCTCAGGCTAGGACCTTTCTCCGTGTCTACTCTTCCCCAGATCTCCCTTCAGTGTCTAGACCAGTGTTCTGTATTCAATGTCAGCACATTTGATAATAATAATAGATAGCATTTAGTTAGTGTTTTATATCTATCAAAACATTTCATGAATATTATCTCATTAATCTTCATAATAATTCTGAGCTTATTCTTATTTTTTCAGATTTCTGTGCCCAGAAATTATAAGATACAGATTGTAAGATAAATTTGAACCAAGTCCTTCTGATTCCAAGCAGGGTACAGTAATATTCTATCCACATTGCCATCTGACTGACTAATCTTTTAGAGTTTCCCAAATCAAGGCAATCTTTGCTCTCATTTTGCATAGTTTTGAGCAATAAAGCCCAACAGTGCAGCATGTGTCAGCGTATGTTTGTGTATGTATTTAACTCGGGGGGCTGGAGGGTTTTGGAAAGAGGGAGCGAGATACGAACCTGCAATGGACCACAATCGGCCCAGATTTGGCTGCTGTGTCTGGGCTCTCCTCGATCTCATCCACCAGGCGTAAGAGGGGCCCAGCTGACTCTGGGGTCTGATGATCAGGCCAAGCCGAGAAGAAGACATGTTTTACTGCACGGCGCTCCTCCTGGTACTAAGAGATGAGGTAAAGCGTGAGGAGACGGAGGGGTGCAGTTACGTGGACTGTGAAGGTCAATTCACCAAAGGTGGGACCAGTGCCGGCTCTCAAGGAGCTTACATCGTACTGGGGTGTTAACACAGAAAGTATACTTAGGTCATTAGGAAGAGAGCACTAATATTGGGGAGATCCAGGAGCTTGAACCTAAAAGGAAGAACCAAAGACACTAAGAGGTAGAAAGGAGGAGGGGGCTTTGTGTAATGGGATATTATTACTCTGGAGAATTCAGGGGCCAGGAGTTCAATGATACCAGTTTTCCTCCTGCTTTTAAAGCCCTATTTCTTCCTTCCTTAAAAAAGTGGGGCAGAGCCAAGATGGTCGAGAAAAGGCAGGAATTGCCTGAACCTTCCAAAATTCCCTTCAGAACAATATTGGAAACAAATTCTGGAGTGACAGAACCCACAAAAGGACAGGGCAAAGTAATTTTCCAGCCCAAGACAACTTAGAAGGTCAGCAGGAAAAGTCTGTCACACTCAGGTAAGACTGGCATATATTCTAGCATAGGTTGTGCCAGGGGAAGCCTCACCCTAGCAAACCAGCAGCAGAACTTGAGGTGGACTGTATCAGGGATGGCAGGAGCTACTTCTGACACCTGGGACCCCATAGATGGCAGGGTGGTCATACAAGTGGTCAGAAGGAGAGTAGAGGGGTCCCTTTGGTGGTACTGGGTGCAGGGCTCTGTTGTATTGCTCATACCTCAGGTGGCAATCCGGGGCAAGGAGGAACATTAGCACATCTGAGCTTGGGGCAGCAAAGGAACCCTGGTCACAGTCTCAGGAAAAGAGTGCTTGTGGTCACTCATAGACCAGAGCACAGGAAAGGAGAGTAATAAACTTACTTCTCCTTAGAGCATACCATCTTGGAGGAACTTAAAACTTACAGACCCCCAGAACTAGTTCTGAAAATAACGGCACAAAAATCTGAAGGTTGGGGTGCGGCCCTCTACACCCCAGATGCAGAGTTCAATTTTAATATAAAGTTAAAAGTCAAGAAGAAGGCTAGAAAAATGAGCAAATAATGAAAAAAGATCTTCACCCGAAACACAAACTTACAAAATAGAAACTGCTACATTCAAATGTGATTTGTTCTCAGGCCCTGAAACAGCTCAAAAAGGATTTTAAAAAATCAGAGAGTAGAGGAAAAATTGGGGGAGAAATAACAGTGATTCAAGAAAATTATGAAAAAAAAGAGTCAACAGCTTGGTAAAGGAGGCACAAAAAATACTGAAGAAAATCTAACTTAAAGAACAGACTAGGCCAAATGATAAAAGAGGCACAACAATTCAATGAAGAGAAGAATGCTTTAAAAAGCAGAACTGGCCAAATGGAAAAAGATGTATACAAATTTACTGAAGAAAAGAACATCTTTAAAAGTAGAACTGGTCAAATAATAAGGGGGTACAAAAGTTCAATAAAGAAAATAATTCTTTAAAAGTTAGAATTGGGCAAATAAAAGCTAATGATTTTATGAAACAGAGAAGCAATAAAAGAAAGTCAAAAGAATGAAAAAAATAGAAGAAAATATGAAATATCTCTTTGGGAAAGCAACTGACATGGAAAATAGATCAAGGAGAGATAATTTTAGAATTGTAACACTTGAAATTCATGATTTTAAAAAAGAGCTTAAACATCATCTTTCAAGAAATTACCAAGGGAAACTGTCCTGATATTTTAGAACCAGAGGTAAGATAGAAATTTTAAAAATTGACCAATCATCTCCTGAAAAAGACCCTAAAATGTAAACTCACAGGAATATTTTAGTTTTAGCAAAATTCCAGAACTCCCAGGTTAAGACAAAAATATTGCAAGCAACCAAAAAAAAAAAAAACCACATTTAAATATTGTGCAGTCAGAATAACACAAGATATAGCAGTTTCTACATTGGAGGGCTTGGAATATGATATTCCAGAGGGCAAAAGAATTAAGATTATAACCAAAAGTCACCTACCCAGCAAAACTGAGTATAATCCTTCAAGGGAAAAATGGATATTCAATGAAACAGAGAATTTTCAAACATTCCTCATGATAAGACCAGAGCTGAATAGAAAATTTGATTTTGAAATACAAGCCTGAAGAGAAACATAAAAAGGTAAAAAGGAATTCAATAAGGTTAAACTGTTTACATTCTTACATAAGAATATGATACTTATAACTCTTAAGAACTTTCTCATTATTTGGACAGTTAGAACCAGTATATATAGAGAGAAGACAGGGGTATAAGTTGAATATAATGTAATTATGTCTAAAATAATAAAATTAAGGGGAAAGAAAGAGGAATGCACTTGGAGAAAGGGGAAGGAGAGGAAGAATAGGGTAAGTCATCTCACATAAAAGAGATACGAAAGAGCTTTTATAGTAGAGGGAAAGATGGGGAAGGTAGGCAGGAGAACTTGAACATATTCTCATTCGAACTGGTTCAAAGACAAAATAATATACATACTCAGTTGGGTACAGAAATCTATTTACCCTACGGGAAAGTAGGAGGGAAAGGGGATAAGAGAAGGGAAGTGAATGGGTGATAGAAAGGAGAGTAGAGTAGAGGAGGTGGTAATCAGAAGCAAAACATTTTTGAAGATGAGCAGGGTGAAAAGAGAGAGAGGATAAATGGAAGAAAATAGAACGGAGGGAAATAAAGAGTAATCATAACTGAAAAATATTTTACAGCAAGTATCTCTAAAAAAATCTTTATTTCTCAAAAAGATAGAAGATTGAGTCAAATTTATGAAAAACTGATAAATTATCAGTGGTGACGAACAGGAAGTTTTCAGATGAAGTAATTAAAGTTATCTATAGTCACATAAAAATGCTCTAAATCATTACTGATTAAAGATATGCAAATTAAAACAACTCTAGGATTTCATCCCACACCTAGCAGGTTGGCTAATATGACAGAAAAGGAAAATGACAAATGTTGGAGGAGATGTGAGGAAATTAAGACACTACTGCACTGTTTATAAAGTTGTTTCTATAGAACAATTTGGTACCATGCCCAAAGAGCTATAAGATCATGCATACCATTTGACCAAGCAATATCACTACTAGATCTGTATCACAAAGAAATAAAAATAAAAAGGAAAAGGACCCATATGTACAAAAACATTTATAGCAGCTCTTTTAGTAGTAGCAAAGAACTGAAAATTGAGGGGTCTGTTTTCTTTTACAACATGACTAATATAGAAATAGGTTTTGAATAACTGAACATGTATACCTTATCAAATTACTTGCCTTTTCAATGAGGGGGGAAGGAAAAAGAGGAGGGAGAGAATTTGATAGTCAAAATTTTAAGAAACAAATATTAAATGTTTTTAACATGTATTTGAAGGAAAATGACCTATTAAATTAAATTATTAAATTAATTATGTATAAATTATTGTATTATATATTATGTTATATATATAGTATACATTGTATATTATACCATATATAATATGTATTATATAAAATTATTATATTATATATTGTATTATATAATGTATATTCTATATATAATTATAATAAATAAAATTTAAAATAACTGTAGAAGATTGGGAAATCAAGAGAGCACAAACCAATGATTAAAAAAAAAAAAGGATTCTTCTGAGGGGATCTGGCTTTTTAGTTCTAAGTTGCTACTGATTTGTAGTATGAATTTGGAGAAGTCTTTCTGTCTCCTGGGCCTCAATTTCCTAATCCATGGTAAAATAAGAGTGTTTATACACTTCCCCTTCCCAGCTTCCTATCTCTGCCAGTTGCCATGAGGACAAAACACATATGAATACATACAGAAAAGCATAATGTGCTATTTGGTATCTAGGCTTACCAATGGATCAATTATGTATTTATTAAGCACCCACTACATACTATGAGCCATGGGAAGATGGCAATGAGACAGACCCTACTATCAAGGAGCTTTCATTCTATCAAGGGAAGCAATGTGGATTCCCCTAAGGATGCACAGCATACCTGCAGAGCAAATACAAGAAAATTTCAGGAGTAATGTGCAGAGGCATAGAAAGCTAGGGAAGAACACCAGGAAGGGTCTCGTGAGGGAAGGAGTCCTTGAGTAGACATGGAGGACAAAGACAGGGAAAGAAAATTTTCAGGATCCGGGAAGGCAGAAGCCGTGTCTGTTCTCTCTCTCGTGCCTTAAATACATACGATAGGGTTTTGCCAACTATGGACTCAAGAAATTCTGTTGGAATGAAATGTTTCAAACCACCTCCAATTGTTCACTGAAGAAAGCCATATACACCCAGAGAGAGGGATGCGAAATGTGGACCACAACATAACATTCTCATACTCCTTGATTGATGTTTGCTTACATTGTGTTTCCTTTATCTGATATATCGTTTGTGTAGATAAGATTTTTCTTGCACACCAATGATAAGTTTGGAAATATGTATACATATATTCGATTTGCCAATATTTTAACATAATTAACATGTAGTGGATATCCTGCCATCTAGGGGAGGGGTGGGGAGTTGGGGGGAAAAATTTGTAACGGAAAGCTATGTAAGGGTTATTGTTGAAGAATTACCCACACATATGTTATGCAAATAAAATAAAAATTAAAAAAAAAAAGAAATTCTGTTGGACCTGAGTTCTGATGAAGGATTTGATTTGGCTCAAAATAGAGTTACTAGAAAAGGTTAGGGAGGAAGGTAGTGCCCACCGGTCGGGGAATGACTGAACAAATCAAGATACCTCTCTGGAATATTACGGAGCCATAACAAATGACACGATTTTAGAGAAACCCAGGAAAACTATGAACTGATGCAACATGAAGTGAGCAGAATCATGAGAACGATTTATACAATAACAACATCATAAAGACAAATAACTTTGGAAGACTTGAAAATTCTGATCAATAAGATGATTAACCCTAATTCCAGGAGAACAATGATGAAGCACATTAAGATACAAAATGCATAATGAGACATACATTTTTGGACTGGGGAGGTGGGTGGGAAAGGCTAGGCAGGTCCTACACCCTGTGGAAAAGGTCTGTTCCTATAGGCTCTCCAGAGACCTCAGTGTGGAGAGATTTCAGCTAATGATTTTATATCTCC
Organism: Myrmecobius fasciatus; assembly: GCA_023553655.1. Taxonomy (NCBI): domain Eukaryota; kingdom Metazoa; phylum Chordata; class Mammalia; order Dasyuromorphia; family Myrmecobiidae; genus Myrmecobius; species Myrmecobius fasciatus. The sequence goes on from JAJPUD010000937.1 coordinate 15,496, forward strand.
ATCGAACAGTTGTTATACCTGAATGGTAAGGTGCCGGACAATATATTCTGGGCGTTCTTTCACCTCCTGGACCCGTATCTGGAATGGCCCATAGCTTTCCTCCTCTGTAGGCCAATAGTGAACACATTTCTAGGGAGAAGGGAAATGGGAGTGAGAGAGGGAAGTAGTTCTGTCAGCATGATCCAAGGATGCTCTAGACAGGGAGTTTATGTTGTAGAAGTTTTATCTCCCCTTGGATGAAAGTTGGGGACCAGGTCTGTTACTAAGAATGAGTAAGGAGTAAATGAGTTAAGGAGTAAACTTTATCCCCAAGTGAAAGGTGGAGGAGGAGGAAGGGAAAGAAAATAAAATCAGAGAAAGGATCCTGCAATCTTCTAACTGGAGACAGAGAGAGAGGCAGATTTTCCATGGCTCTCCAAGGCTGTTCCCTAGGGTTGCACTATGAGTGTTTGCTCTGCTCCAGTGGGGAAGATCAATTAGCATCCCACTGATATTAGGAATCTGCCTCTGTCCAACTGCCCTTGTGTCTGCTGCAATCTGGTCCCTTGAGGTGCTCTAGAAGGGTTTTTCTGGGGAAAGCTTCCACCTACCTCTTTGCCCTCTTGAAGCTGGGTGAGCATGATGATGAGGGGTACCTCCTCTTGCCACACCATTTCCCAGAAGTCAGACACAGTATTCCGCATGGGGCCCTGGGTTGCAATGTAAACTTTCTCACGGCCATCATAGCCCTGGGGAGATGGAACAGAGGAAGGAGGAAGAACCTCAAAGAACTTCCCCAAGCTCCCTCTTCCCGGAGCTTAGAGTCCTGACATGAGGTTGCAGCCCTTTTACAAAAAAACTTGCCAGAACTCTTGACAAACACCCACACCCACACCCACACCCCTCTTCACAATTTACATGACATTTGCGTAGTTTAATTTTGCTGCATTTTATGTATTTAGCATCAAAATGCAGAGCAAAATCTTCAAGTTTTCCCCTTTCTCTCCAAAAATCCACCTTCCTCTCTGCCCCCTCACAATCAATCAATGAATAATAAGCATTTCTTAAGCACCTACTATGTGCCAGATACTGTGCTAAGAGCATATAAAGACAGATATGAAATAGTCCTTCCTCTCAAGGGAGAACAAGCACATAAACAAATGAATGGATGGATAAATAGATAAATAAATAAGTGTTAGCTACATATAAAATACATGGCAATCTGGGGAAGGAAGCAGGAACTAGAAGATAAGGAAAAGCCCCATATAGAAGGTCCTGCTTAATCTGAGTCTGAGGAAGCATGGGATGATGAGGGAGTCCATGGGAGATGACCATTGCAAAGGCAAAGAGATGATGGAATACTTGGTATAGAAGAAAAAAGCTCTAGGATACTTAATTTTCTGTCCTTGAATATGTTGCTGTTGCTGCTACTGCTGACTTCCAAATCAACATTCTCCTTTTACATCCCATGAAAACAGGGATCAGATTGTGTGACATTATGGAAACAGGACTGGATTGTAGGCAGAAGTCCTGGGTTCAACCTTGGCTTTGCTCCCTGGGTGACCATAGCCAATTCACTTTTCTGGGCCCAGATTTCCTGATTGGGGAGTGATTAGAGGAGACACTGGAGACAGATGCCATGAAGCATTTGATTTCCCCTCAAATCTAGGTCACAGGGTGGAAGGGACCTCAAAGCTCTTAATAAAGACTTTTCATTTTATATCTGAGAAAACAGAAGCCAAAATAGACAAAGCAATAGGACAAAACTCACCCAGGTAAAAGTTTGTGGGTACCATTAGGATTTGAATGTGGATCCCCTTCCTCTACATCCCACTTTTTTTTTTTTTTTAAGCATATCTATGGAACCAGGCTTGGCTACATGTAACCTGCGTAATCTTGGGCAAATTTTCTCTCTGGGTCTCAGTTTTCCCTTCTGTAAAATGGGGTGGGGAGGATAAGGGCGACGATATGTTCTTCAAGTTATCTCCTAGCTCTAAATCTTATAAATAGGGAGACTTATTTCCCCTCTAAATGATCAGAAATGGCTATTTCCCCCCCATCTACAAAAGGATGCCCTTGCTCCTGATAACCACCAGAGGGCAGAAGGTTTCATGTCCATCCTAGGGATGTGTGGTTCATTACCTGAAGGAGCTAAGGGTTTATCAAAATTCCCTGAGACTGAAATCTAGGACATTTTTCTTAGCTTCCTTAGCTAGCAATTTTTTGAGGATTCTTAGCCTCCAGAAACTTTTCCTGATCAAGTGGCACCCCAGCTTTGAGCCTTATTTTGGATGGAACTTATAGGTCTGGGCAAACCAATAGGTGAGGGATAAATGGGAAAAAAGGTACCCTTAAGGGCTGAAGTTCAAAAACATCATTTTTTCAGTACTCCCTGCAGTGTTGGGGCTGTACCTATGAAATAATATTTGTAAAGCACTCAGCACAGTGTCTAGTACAGAATAGGTGTTGGTTGCTTGGTCCTGTCCCTCCCCTTCCCTATAAACACAGGGAGAGAAGAGATATTGCAGTCCAAATACAGAGCTTCTTAACTTTTTCTACTAGGGACCCCTTTTCACCTGAGAAATTTTTACTCGACCCCTAGTTAAATAGGTATATAAATTAGGTTTACAATAAAACATTTACTGATTATAAATCATAATTTCTTAAGCTTCACATTCAGTTACTGACCCGATTTGATTTGATTTGGATTTGAATTCTGGTTTTGTGGACCCCAGGCTCAGGACTCTATGCATTGTTTCACCTAGTAACCAATTTATTCCAATCAATACACAAACAGGAATTTTGTATGTAACCAGCTCTGTTACTATGGTCGATTTTATGATCCCCCAAAGGTCACCTAGTCTTTTTTGTTTTTCCCATCATGTATATTGACAGTTTATTGATATTCTGTTGGCCTCTTTTCCCACAAAAAAATAATGACTGTTTCCCCTTCAGATTTATCTTTCATATTTTAGCCACTCACAATTGGTCCAGGAACAGCTAGATAGCACAGTGGATAGAGCACCAGCCCTGAAGTCAGGAGGACCTGAGTTCAGATTGGTCTCAGACACTTAACACTTCCTAGTTGTGTGACCCTGGGCAAGTCACTTAACTCCAATTGCCTCCGCAAAAACAAAAAACAAAAACAAAATCCCCCCCAAAAAACAAAGAAGCTTTGGTCCAAGGAAGGCTTGTTCTCCACTACCTTTGGTACTTCTCCCATGCAAATTCCCAGTCATTACCTCTTATTAATGTCTTATAAATTGAGTGGCTGATTTTCAATATGGGCAGGGGTCTCCTGACAAATTTAGGGGGGTTAGTTACTGTGAGCACTGTATAAAATGCAGTATCTCATAGTCTTAAAGACTAGGTGACCTCAAGATTTTGTAAGGGTGAATGTTGAAAATTATTCATGTATATATTTGGCAAATAAAAAGCTTTAATTTAAAAAAAATGAAAATGTCCCTGGGGGCAGGGGTAGAGAATATAATTTGGAAAAGTCAAAGCACAATTTTGACAGAATAAATAGATTAATTCCAGAAATATCTTTTAAAATAGGAAAATATGAAAGATAAATCTGAGGGGGAAAGTCATTTTTGGTGGGAAAAGAGGCCAACAAGAGAATATCAATAAACTGCCAACAGATATGACTAAAAAAAGACTAGGTGACCTTTGGGGGATCATAAAATCGACCATAGCAATGGAGCTGGTTATATAGGGGATTCCTGTTTGGGTATTGGTTGGAATAAATTGGTTACTAGGTGGAACAATGATGGAGTCCTGAGCCTAGGATCAAGAAGACCAGAGTTCAAATCCAGACACTGACAAACTGACCACAAGCAAATCCTATTTACCTATTTTCTCATCTAAAAATGTCAACAGGAGATAGTAATTGAATCTATTTCCCGGGTAGTTGTAAGGATAAAATGAGGTAATATTTATAAAGGACTTTGTAAAGCTTAAAATATTATATAACTGCTTCTCTTATTATAAATTGGCAGCTAATGGTGCACTGGGCCTGGAGGTAGGGAGACTACTCTTCCGGAGTTCAAATACAGCCTCAGATGCTTAATAGCTGGGTGAATCTGGGTAAGTCCTTTCACTCTGTTTATTTCAGTTTCTCATCTGTAAAATGAGCTGGAAAAGAAAATGGCAAACCAATCCAGTGTCTTTGCTAGGAAAAACACCAAATGGGATCATGAATTGTGGAATACAATTGAATGACAGCAAAAGAAAGAAAGAAAAAGAAAGAAAAAAGGTAAAATAGGAACAGGTAGAAAAATCTAAACTTAACATCAGGAAAAAAATTTCCTAACAATTAGAATTATACATAATTGGAACAAGATGGAAATACTAAACCATTCCAGTATCTTTTGCCAAGAAAACCCAGTGAACAGGATGGTCCATGAGTCATAAACAATTGGACATGACTGGACAACAACAACATGGTTCCATTGTGGATACACTGTATATATTCTGTATGTAAGATGTATATGTTTGTATATACATATATGTGTATATATTTATATATGTACAAACATGTAGTACAGGCTAGTTGATACTTGTGGCTTCCTTATAGAGTGATTATTTTTTGACCATGGGTTGGATTAGTTAATTTCTGAAGTTCTTTTCATCCTTGAAATAATATTATTCTGTGAATACTCCCAGGATAAAAGAATAGAGTAGAGGCAATTAAGTTTATTTTCAGACCAAAAAAAATTCCATGTAATAAGTATACATATATATATACATATATGTATATATATGTTCATAGTTGGTGTTTTAAAATAGAAACCACCGCCATCAATTTTTTCTTCCAAAACTGCCATGCCTGGACACTAGGTTTCCACAAGTCACAGTTTGGGGGACATTGGTCCAATCTAACCTCAACACTCTACAGAGAAAGTCTATTAGCATCTTTGTTCCATCTGTTTTAGAATGAAGGAGCTAGATTAGCCCCATTAATCCACAAACATTTATTAAATGCCTACTATGTGCTCAGCACTGTGTTAGGCTTTGAAGATAGAGATTAAGAAATAAAAGTAGCCTTTGCTGTCAAGGAATTTACATTCTTTTAGATCAGATCTTTAAGTTGGGGTCCATTGATCCCCAAGATTTGATCTATGAACTTGGATGGGAAAAATTTACATCTTTATTTTCATTAATTTCTAATGGAAATTGAGCACATCTTTCAATTGTTTAAGAATGCACTTCTGAGATAGAATCCTTGTCAGGATGTCAAAGGGGTTTGTGATACCAAAAGATCAAGAATTCTCGTATCATTCAATGCCTAACATCCCCTATCATTCTGGGCCCTCTTTGTGATTCACCCAAGGATGACCAGCTCTTTGGGGAGCTCTTGAGCCCCAAGGTCCAGAAAAGAGCAGGTAGAAAAGAACACTGACCTCCTAGCAGAGAAATCTGAATTAGAATTTTAACTCTGACACTTTCTATGTGTTGTTGTATTAGTCAATCATTTTACTTCTAGGTGATTCTTTGTGATCTCATTTGGAGTTTTCTTGGCAAAAATACTGGATTGACTTGCCATTATCCTGGCTCATTTTACAGATGAGGAAACTGAGGCAGGCAGCCTAGAGTCACAGCTATTTAAGTGTCTGACTCTGTATTTGATCTCAGACTTCAAGCCCAGCGCTCTATCTACTGTCATTTAGCCAAACTGAATCTCAGTTTTCTCATTTGGAAAATGTGGTAATTAATATCTGTACCACCTATGTACAAAGTTTTTAAGAAATGAGCTTTTTGTTATAGCTTATGAACTATAAAATGTTATAGAAATGCAAATTGCTGTTATTAATTATTAGAGTTTAGCATGATCCTGGCCCATGGTAGTAGGTGCTTTGTTGAATTGAATTACAATAATATAAATTACCCAAGAAACCCCTTTTGCTTGGCTATGGGATCTTTGTGGTGCTGCTAGAGATACTTACTCGGATGTAGTTGGCATTAATGTAATCCCCATCCTCCTGGCTCTGTGCCCGCCCAAGACAGACACGGCTTTGGGGATCTGAGAGAAAAAAATTATGGAGGTCAGGGATCTTATAAAGGAATAAAGCTTATTATCAGCATCGTTAGTGAATGCTTGCTGAACGAAGAGCGACTTTATTCAGTAAGAAATAGGGAGTCATTAAAAGTCTTCAAACAGGGAAGTGCTATGTGTGATCATGCTGGAAATATTGGGAAAGATATTGTTGTTTTGTCCTTTGTTCTCGAAGAGGAACATGACACTGGGGACCGTGCCATGACATGTGAGGGCACTGGATTTAAGGGAGGGCGATCTGTGCAAAGTCACCAGCCTCACTTACCCTCCAGAGCCATCTGGGTCCAGTATTGGGTTGGATTGGATGGGATAGATTGGAGAAGTAAGAGACTGAAGGCGAGACCCCAGCCAGAAGGTTGTTGGAATAGCTTAGGTGTGTGGTGATATGGACACAGACTGAGCTGGGCATGGGAAGGTAGGAAAGATTGATCAGTATTGAAAATCATGATGGAAGAGCTGAGATTGAGAAAGAGGTGACTAGCCCAGGATTACACAGCAAACCAGGAAAAGAAGCAGGTTTTAGGTCTCTTGATTCAGAAGTTAGACCTGCTATGGAGGACTTAACAATCTTTACTTAAACAAACAAACAAACCACAAAACAAAACAAACAAACAAACAAACAAAAAACCACAAGTAGGGTTGTGAAGAAGCAATCAAGGCAGTGCTAGTTTGGAAGTCAGAAAAGCTGGTTCAAGTTTTGGCTTTTATCCTAATTTCCTGAGAGACCTTAGGGAAAATAATTTCCTCTCTCTGGGTCATCTCATGATGATGTCACTATCAGCTGAAGTCCCTTCTAGTCCAAAGTCAGGAAACTATAACCAATAAGCATCATGGACAAGGTAGCTTTCAGCAGGAAGAGGATCAGGGATGAAGTCTCCTATTGCCCATACCTTGCCATGAAGAGGGCTCTGAGGGTAGAGAGGGGCTCAGGAAGAGCCTGTGTCTGTCATCATGTAATTCTGGTCCTTCTGCTCACCTTGGAACCTCTGCGATTGGTGAGTTAGGCTTGAGTTAGTTATTGAGTATTATTTTATTTTCTCTCTAGTTGAGTGAGCCCCCATCTGCTTTTTTCTAGTCAAGTCCCTCTGGACTATGTAGCAGTCAGATTCTTAAGAGCAGAAAACTCTTCTCTTGGAATGATAGTGAATTTAGACTTTTGGAATCATCAGGTTGGGGCTCTGTAGGATCATGGAGAAGGGGAGAGACAGAAACAGACAAATACAGAGAGAGACAGAGAGATACAGAGACAGACAGAGACATACCCACAGAGTAAGGGAGGAAGAGGGAGGAGAGGGGGAGGAAAAGAGAGAAGGGGAAATAAGAGGGGGGAGAAAAGGGGAGAGAGAAGAAGGGGAAAAGAAGGGAAGGAGGAGGGGAGGAGAAGGAGAGGGAAAGAGAAGGGGTAAAGAGAGAGGGAGGAGAGAGAGTGGGAAAGAGAGGAGAGAGAAGAAGGGAGGGAAAAGAAGGGAAGAAGGGGGGAAGAGGGAGGAAGAAGTAGGGAGGAAGGGAGCAGTAAGAGGAAGAAGGGGGAGGAGGACAAAAGGGGGGAGGAGAGGGGAGAAGGGGGAAGAGGGAAGAAGGAGAAGAAGAGAGGGGGAGAAAAGGAAGAGAGGAAGGAGGGAAGGAGGGGGGAGCATCAGAGAAGCCTGTGTGCAGTGAAGACTCTGACTGGAGCAGGGCTTATGCTTACCCGTTCCCTGGAAACAGATTTTCACATCCAGCTGAGGTCGAAGATCCAAGCTCCTTGGAGCCCGGTGTCACCCTAACTCCCTAGTCTCATGGAAAATCTGCTGGACTAGATCGATCTTCCTCAGCTCCCCCTTTCCCAGTTGTCCATCTTCTGCAACTGGAGATTAGTTATATCTCCTCCAGCCGCCGTGTCTCCTTCTCTGCTGCTGACCTCCTCAGTTCAGACTCTGCTTTCCCCTACCCTCCCAGTCACTCTGGCTTGCAACCTCAGGTATCGTCCTTGACCCTCTGCTCTCTCTCAGCGGTTGTCAGATTTTGATTTTTCTCTCTTGAGCATCTCTAGTAGGTGTCCCCTTCTCATGGCCACTGCCCTAAGCCATGCTCTTATCATCTCTTGCTTGGACTGCTACAATAGCTTCTTCATTAATTTTCATACCTCAAGTCTCTCCCCATCCCAGCCCAGACTCTCCTCAGGGATCACAGGTCCTGTCTGACAATGTCTTGTTCCCCTACCACTATCCTTCACTCCATAAGTTCCAGGGGTTTCCCATCACTTCCCTGATCAAACTCATCTATTTAAAACACTGAAACTTTTCTATCTTTTTAGCATTCTCTTCCATAATTCTACAATCTGATTTTCCAATCCTCCCATATTTCATCTCTTAACTCCAGGCATTTTCACTGGAATACTCTCCTTTACCTTCCTGCAAAACTCAGCTCAAATGCCTCCACGCTTGTCTCCCCAGTGCTTAGCTTAGCACATAAGTGTTTAATAAATGCATATGGATTGATTCCTTTTCCATTCCACCTAAGCCTCTTCTACGCTTCTATTTCCTGTCTCAGCAGTGTTTTCCCAAGCCATGCTATGACTCCTCCATCCCAGGATTATCTTTTCTCTTCCAGAAAGCATCTTCCATTCCAGCTGTGCTTTCTCTAATTTAAAAGTATCCTTTGTCCCAGGTGCTTCCTCCATTCCAGCCCTTCCTCCTCCACCACTTTTCCATCCCAGATGTGGCTCCTCCATTCCGCCATTCTCTTGTGGAGAGAGGGAGGAATGTGGGACCAGCCCCATCCTCCAGCTTGACCTTGGGTTTCATGACTGAGAGAAGATGCTTCATTCAATTGGACCCAAGTGTCCTGATCACCCCTAAGTTTCACTCCACGCCTTGCCTTCCCTAGCCCCATGGAGAGGTCTCCCCCCACCTCCCCTGCTCCCTGACAGGACTCTTACTTGGCAAGATGGTCTTGTATCGGTCCTTAGAGGCATGGCCGGGAATGTCCAGTTCTTCAGGACTGACAAAGTTTGGGGGAATCTTCTGGCAAGTGTGAGGAGGAAGGGTGTAAGCGGCTGAAACTCCTGTCCTGGACTCCCTGCCGAATCCTCTACTCTGTAGCTCACTTTCCCCATATCATCGATTTAAAAGCTAGAGAGAACCTTAGAGGCCACGGAGTCCAATCCCCTCATTTTACAGATAAGGAAACTGAGGCTCAGGGTTAAGTGACTTGTTCAGACAATATCTGAGGCAGAATTTGAACATGGGTCTTCCCAAATACAAGCCCAGGACTCATTGCTGCATCTACCCAGCTGATTAATTAGTGGATTAAATTTCTTATTTTTGATATTAGCATATACAGTTATGCTATTTGTATATAAGCAGCACCAGAGAATTGCCAAGTTTTCTATGACTTTCTACTGCCATGTCTACCTCTATTCTGAAATTCTTCCTGTTAGCTCTGACTCTGCTCCGGGCCTTTCCTGGCCACAGAAAGACACAAATTTGTCTTCAATTTTTGCTAACGTAATGAACAACTGTAATGTTGCCTAATGTCTCCCCCAACCTCTGGCATCCCCTTATTATAGAATGATTCAGGGCAGTGATTCAGAAGCAAATGGGGTACAGTTGAAGGGACAGCCCCAGAGATCTTACCGAGAATTCTTCCTCTAGCTGCTTGGGGCTGGGTGGCTGGTGCTGCAGGGCCCAGCGGGTGAGGGGGTGCTTAGCGGTCCTTAGGAAGTGGAGAGTGAGCTCTCTGGGTGTAGACACTGAGCAGATGGGCTCTACTGCCCCCAGAGAGCTCACATCCAAGATCAGAGCCACGTTGGAGCCTCTCCTGCAAAGCCAAGCCAGAGGTCACAGCTAGGGAGACCATTCCCGGGGGTTCCTCATTCCAGGGTTCCACGTCCAATTCCTGGGGTCTAGAGTCCCAGTATTTTAGCACTGGAAGAGATCTCCAAGGGGATCCAGCCCAAGCTGTCCCTACACCAGGAATAACATACCTGATGAAGAGATAACCCAAGTTCATTTTCCATTAGAAGAGTTCCAATGATGTGAAACTCTTTTCCAAAGCACTCTAATCTGCTTTTGAGCAACCCTAATTATTAGATTTTTTCTCTACAGGGGGCCTAAATCTGCCTTTCTGAAACTCCCATGAATTGCTCCTGTCTGGGGCCAAGCAGAATAAAATTAATTCTTCTATATGGCAGACCTTCACATCTTTAATGATCAATATCCAAGGAAAACACCCCCAATTTCTAAATGATGCTTGAATTGACACAGCCCTCACTGCAAGGGACTGGGCACTCACCCAGGAGGCCAGGCCTTATTTCTCCCTCCTCCAAGGAATTGCCAAGGTGCATGCCCCCAACTTCTGAGGGAGCTTAGCCTTTCCCTTCTTTCTCCATATCTGCAATTCCCCTGCCCCTGTCTATACCCCACCCCAGGAAGGACAAGGACAGTCCTGAAAGGATCTGTACTGTTGATATCCTGAGAAATGCTCTTGTCAGAGTCCAGCCACCTTTTCTTTCAGCTTAGACCGACCAAACTTGAGCCTATATTAGGTTGAAGATGTGGGGGACATTGGGTTTGGAGTGACAAGAAGCTCCATGTCCCAGACATGCAAATGCACACAAATCAGCACATCTGGGTTTCTTTATTGACTCAGGTTAAAGGTCTGCTCTGTGCTAAGGTGTCTGCTTTGGAAGGACGAGGGCATTTTTAATGGTGGGGGGAGACGGGCACAGTTGGGGAGATCAGGGCTGAGGAATAAGGGGCCTCTGTATCCCGATTCAGCCCACCAGGTCTCACCTCTCCTGCAGCCGGATGTGCTTCTTGGCCGTAGAGCCGGGGGCAGGAGGCTGGGCCATGCTTGGCCCTCGTGGCAGAGCTGTCTGCTGAGCTCGGGAACACTCCTCACAGGCCTGGACCATGCTGGGCCGGGGCTCAGGGGGCCAAGGGAAGGGCCCAGAGCAGGCTCACTCAGCCATGGTAACCACCTGAAAGACACAGGCACCCCACGGCTGACAGGGTGATGGGCAGGAGGCCTTCACGCCTGCCGGACCAGAACGAGGAATCTGAGCAGGGGAGGAGGCAGGGCAGGACCTGACAGGCCAAGGGCTGGGGCTTGTGGTTTTGCCCCAGTCTGTCGTCCGTTTTCTCTTGATGCTGTTATCATTCCCCCCAGAGCTGGTTGCATTTCCGGGGTGGGAGCAGTTATTATCTGGAGGTCAGGACGGGTGGCCTTTTAGGGCCCAGGATGAATTATCTTAGGGGAAGAGGAGAGGGACTTGGTGAGGGGGAGGAGGAGAGAGGTGGGGGTGAGATATACCCATGTGTGAGTGCACATGTATACATGATCAGAAGAAGCTGGGAAGAGGAAAATAAGAGAAACAGGTTCAGTGCGGGAAAAGCAAGAGAGGAAGAGAGAAGGATGGAGGTGGCTTTCTTTTTGGGCATATTGGTGGTCCCCAAGACTCCAGGCATCAGTGCCTCCCAAGGGAGGTAGAGTGGAGGATCCTTCCCAGCTTCAGCTCTGGGGTCTCGGCCGGGTGAGGAAGACTGAGGGAGGTGATTCCTTCCTCTTCCTGTCCTTCCCCAACTCTTGCCTCCGTAACTGTCAGGAAATGGCTTCACTGAGCCTTTAATCTGTGGGAGCATGTGGCAGAACACAGCTGGGAGCACGTGGGGGTGGGGATGGGGAGGTACCTTGGCCTTTTCCTATTTGGGGGCAATCCCCTCTCCCAGAGTCTCAGGGAATAAAGAGGGGCAGCGGGGGAACTGAACTTCTTAGTATCGGAGAGAAGGAAAAAAAGGGAAGACGAATGGATGTGGGATCAAGGGGAACGTTGCATTTCTGGGTTTGGAGAAAGAGGAACTTGGCTCCTCTTTTTCCTGGGAGACCCCTCAGCCTTTTGTGTTCTCAGAGGGTTATTGGAAATTTGTGTCCACTGCCCAGTCCAGCCCCAAGGTGTCGTGCCCCTTCCTCACTTCCACCTTCTCCAGCAATGCCCTCCTCCCCCATATTGCTGCATTGCACAGAACTGAGGGATTCCACGTCCCCACCTCCCCATATCCCCCTTCTAGTACTTACTGGAGTGGCCGTGTCCCCCCAGGCTGCCTCCTGCCAGCTGTCTGTCTGTCTGTTTGAGGGCTGAGAAGGCTTCAGGAAGCCAGCTTCCTCCCTCAGCCCCTCCTTGCCTACCACCCACGCACACCCAACCACATGCTGCCCTCCATGCGCCCACTGCCACCAGGGGGAGGGTGCCCGTTTGCCTGGGCCATCTGACAATCCTGACATCAGGTGTCCCTCTGTCCATTTTCCCAGGAATTCAATTCAAAGCAATGCAATTAAATCCAATGTTTTAGGATCTTGAGCAAGACACTTCTCCCATTAATTTCCTCCTTGGTTAAATAACGGGGTTGGTCCCTTTTAGTTCTAAATTCTGAAACTAATTAAATTCTACAATTTTTTTCTTTTTTTCAACAAATATTTATTAATTATCTTCTATAGGCAGAGCATTTTGTCAAGATTTTAATAAACAAAGTTATTTTAAAGAGGGAGTTTCTCCTCTCCAAGGGCTGTCTCTGACCACTGGGCAGGGGCAGGGGGTGAGAGAGCTGGACCAGGAAGAACCTTTGGAGTCCCTCTAATCCATATGCTGTGACTCTGTGACCCATTTTGTGAAAAAAGGAAGCACTGGCTCTCCTAGGCCTCCTCAATTTCATAGGCTTTAGAGGCCTGAGATAATTTAGTCCAATTCTTGTTTAACATGGGGAAATTGAGGGTTAAAGTAGTGAAGTGACTTTTCCAGGATCTCACAGGGAATAATAGCAATGTTAGAGTTCAGTACCAGGTCTAATTACAAGTCCAGGCTATTTCCACTGTACATCAACATTTATTTACCCAGCTCCTGAAGCATCTTCTCACCCTTCCACTTACAAGGGTTTCTAAAGATCTTCCTCCCGAACGGTTTCATTTCTAGGCAGTGTGGACTGCCCTGAATAGTCACATGGCATCTTTTTGCTGGACACTGCCACTCCTGACCCCTAACCTTTATCCAGCTTCCCCAGCTATCCTGTTGTCCAGCTCTCCCCCTGCTCACTCAGCATCCCTTGGTGGGAGGCTTCTCCCATGCATTTCTTGCCCTTTCCAGCTTCCAGAATTCACAGACAAGAAGAGACCTTGTGAACCTCAGAGAGGATGTGGGCTACCAGCTAAGAATGGGACTATCTGGTCCCTGGCTCTGCAGTTTCAGGGAGAAGACCCCAGAGCCCCGAGCAGCAAAACCTAGCACAGCTTCACCTGAACCTAGGACATCTCTTGTCAGACTCTCTGACCCGAAGACAGGCAATTCAGCCGATTAGCCGAAAAAGGAGAATGATCACAGGAGAATCTTTCCCAACCCTGCTTACATTTCTCCCTGACAACCCCTTCCCACCCCCACATACCATCTCAGAAGACTTAAGGATCCAGGAAAACCTCTGGCCTGAGAGAAGGAGGGAAGCTGGCTCTCCAGTCTCCTGGCTCCCCAGCTATCCAATGGCTTTCAAAAGGGAGACAGACCCAGCTGTTTGCCTTCTTTCCTCCCTGCCCCCCAGCCCTGCCCCCACACACCTGGAGGTCTCCACCAGCTTCCCCGTTCTTTTGCCGGTCAGCAACGCAAACCTGTTCATGTTCGATATGTCTTTTTTGCCTTATGTCGTCCCAGGCATCCTCCCTTCCTTCTCCAACCCTTCCTCCGGTACCCCCACCCTCTCTTTTTTTTCCTCCCACTTTTCCTGATTCAGCCATCAAACTGTGACAGCATCAAAGAACTGAGGTACAATAGGTGCTGGAGGGGGTGGGGGGGGTACAGCCATGAGGGGAGGGGGGAGTAGGAAACGCACAGGGTCCTTTTACAGGGGAGGAAAATGAGTCTCAGACTGGGGGACCGCATCCCGACAAGGAACAGAGACAGCAGGCGGACTCTGGTGCTCAGAGGGCAGATCCACTGCTCTGTCACTTTTTTTAAGTGTCCCTCTTTGGGACTTCCCTTTTGAAGGACCATGTTTTTTTGTCTCTTCTTGTGACCATAGACAAGTCGTTTCCCATTGGAAAAATCACTTTCATTTTCTCAGAAATAAAATGAGGGGGTGGAAAGAGAAGATTTCTGAGGTTCCTCCGGCCCTCACGGCCCAGATCCCATTTCTCAAGGGGGAAGAAAGGGTCACCCCGGTCCTGGATTAAGGTGGGAAAGGAAAGCCTCCTATCCGCGGAGGGCCGGATCCTAGAAGTCTCACGCAGCTTCCTAACAATCTGCTCCAGTGAAGGTTTTCTGGGTCGGGGAGGGGAACAGAGAGGGGAGAAGGGGCCACCTCCTCAGGGTGCTGATTGTAATCAGGAACAGGAAGCTAGGATGCCACAGGGGGGCGGGGAGGAGGAAGCGGCGAGTTCCCCCCATCCTCACCCCGAAGATCCCCCCCCGCCCCACCATGTTTCCATGGTGCTGAACCCCCAGCCTGGTCCTCCCTAGCTCAGCTGGCCGGTGGTTTGTGCGTGGGTGGCCGGCTTCGGGTCCTGGGGCCTCCTGGGGAGGTGAGGGCGGCATAGGTGGGAGGAGGGAGGGGCTTAGGTTGGGGAAGAGCTAATCCCGGTACCTGGTGTATCCCCAGCTCCCCTTGGGATTCTTTGGGTACCCACCCCTCAGCCTTCTTGATCTCCCCCCGGAATACTCAGACACCTGTGCAGGATAAATTTGCCTTTCTGTCTCTGCTGGGTTCACCTCCCAAGGGTGGGATTAAGCTTCCAGTAGCCCTTAATTTAGAACAGTGAGGGTGGGAGCCTAGGACACGCAGGTCAGAATACTGAATGGAGTGAGTTTCACCCCCAGCACTGCCACTCACTATGACTGACAATCACTAAGTCATTTCTCTGGCGTCGGTTTGTTCATTGATAAAGCCAGGGGGAGGGTTGGGGTCAGCAAACCATGGCCCTGGGGCCAAATCCAGCCCACTTCCTGTTTTCTACAAAAACTGGCTGGATTTGGTCCAGGGGCCTTTGTTTGCCTACCTTAAAAGGGAGTGCGTTGCCCACGGCAAATTAATCAACCGGTATTTCTTAAGCACCCACTGAGCATCTGCACCCAGAGAGGGAACTACGGGACCTAATGCGGATCCTAACTTAGTTGTTTCACTTTTTTGTTGATGTTCGCTTGCATTTTGTTTCCTTTCTCATTTTTTTCCCTTTTTGATCTGATTTTTCTTGTGCAGCAAGATAATTGTGGAAATATGTAGAGAAGAATTGCACATGTTTAATATATATTGGATTACTTGCTGACTAGGGAAAGGGGGTGGATGGAAGGGAGGGAGAAAAAAAATCGGAAATCAAGGTTTTGTAAGGTGAATGTTGTGCAATAATGAGATGATTCAGGCCAGTTCCAATGATCCAATGATGAAGAGAGCCATCAGCACTCAGAGAGATAACTGTGGGAACTGAGTGTGGATCACAGCATCGCATTTTCACTCTGCTGTTGTTTGCTTGAATTTTATTTTCTTTCTCATTTTTTTCCCTTTTTGATCTGATATTTCTTGTGCAGCTTAATTGTATAAATTTATATACCTATATTGGATTTACATATATGTTATTTTTATTAAAGCTTTTTATTTACAAAACATATGCATAAGTAATTTTTTAACATTGACTCTTTTGTTGTTGTTGAGGCAAATTAGGGTTAAGTGACTTGCCTAGGGTCACACGGTTAGGTAGCCTTAAGTGTCTGAGGTTAGATTTGAACTCAAGTCCTCCTGACTTCAGAGCTGGTGCTCTATCCACTGGGCCACCTAGCTGCCCCAACACTGACTCTTGAAAAGCCTTCTGTTCCAAATTATCCTCTCCTTCCCCCTACCTCCTCCCCTAGATGGCAGGTAGTCCAATACATGTTAAATATGTTAAAAATATGTATATGTATATAGGATTTACATATATTTTTACCATGTTTAACATATATTGGATTACTTGCCCTCTGGGGGAGAAAGTGGGGGGGGAAATTGGGACAGAAGATTTTGCAAGGGTCAATGGTGAAAAATGATCCTTGCATATGTTTTTTTTTTCTTTTTCTTTTTTTCTTTTTTTATTATTAATACTTTTTATTTGCAAAACATATGTATGGGTAATTCCTTTTTTTGAAAGTTAAAAAATATATGCTTTAATTTATATTCAGACATCAGTTATTTCTCTGGGGATGAATAGCATTTTTCCTAAGTTCTTCAGTTGTCACGGATCATTTTATTATTGAGAACAGCAAAATAGTTAACAGCCGATCATCTTACAACATGGCTATTACTTTGTACACAGTATATTTAATTTCTCATCAGCTTATGTAAGTTTTCCCAGGTTTTTTGAGAGTATCCTGGTTATCATTTTTTTAGCACAATATTATCACATACCACAATTTTTTCAGCCATTTCCCAATTGATGATCATTTCCTCAATTTCAAATTTTTTTGCCCCCAGAAAAGAACTGCTACAAATATTTTTGCATATACAAGTCCATTTCCTTTATGAGTTTTTTAAAATCTCTTTTGGAATATAGACCTAGTAATATTATTGCTAGGTCAAAGGGTATGCACGGTTTTATAGTACTTTGGATAAAGGTCTAAATTGCTTTACAGAATGGTTGAATCAATTCACGACTCTACCAACACTCCATTAATGTTTCATTTTTCCCACATCTCCTCCATCATTTGTTATTTTCTTTATCTGTCCTATTAACCAATCTAGTAGCTATGAGTTAGTGCCCTCAGAATTGTTTTAATTTGCATTTCTCTAAACAATACTGAGTTAGAACATTTTTTTCCAATATGGCTATAAATAGTTTTGATTACTTCATCTGAAAACTCTTCATATCTTTTGATCATTTATCAATTGGGGAATGGCTCTTATTTTTAATAAATTTGATTTAGTTCTCTATGTGTTTGAGAAATGAGGTCTTTATCAGGAAAACTTTAATTTTTTCACATTTACATTTGCTAATTGTATTTCTCTCCATTCCTATTTCCTCCCCCCTCCATTAATTATATTTTCTCTGTTCTTTCACCCTGTCCTTCCTTTTTTAAATTTTTTTTAAAATTTTTTAAAAATATATATAAAGCTTTGTAATTACAAAACATATGAGTGATTTTTCAACATTGACCTTTGCAAAAACTTTTTTTTTCCCCAAGCTTTTCCCCTCCTTCCCCTCACCCCCCACCCCTAGATGACAGGTAATCTAATACATACTAAATAGGATAAATTATATGACAAATACAATACATGTATACATATCTATACAGTTATCTTACTGCACAAGAAACATCAGATCTAGAAAGAGAAGAAGAAAAAACAACCTAAGAAGGAAAACAAAATGCATGGAAATATTCACAGAAAGCATTAAAATGCTGTGTTGTGGTTCACACTCAGTTCTGTATGGGTAATTCCTAAACATTAACCCTTACAAAGCTTTCTGTTACAAATTTTCCCCCCCTACTCCCCACCCCTCCCCTAGATAGCAGGATATCCACTACATGATAGTTATGTTAGAATACTTAAATCGAATATATGTATAGTTATTGCCACACATCATTTTTTTGTTCAGGAGAAATCGTATCTATAAGAGAGAATAATCCGATAAAGGAAATACAATGCAAGCAAACATCAATAGAGAGCATGAAAATGTTATGTTGTGGTCCACATTTCACATCCCTCTCTCTGGGTGTATATGGCCTTCTTCACTGCACAATTGTAATTGGTTTGAAGCATTTCATTGTTGAAGAGAGTCACGTCCATTAGAACTGATCCTCATATAGTATTGTTGTTGCCGTGTACAACGATCTCCTGGTTCTGCTCGTTTCACTCAGCATCAGTTCATGCAAGTCTCTCCAGGCCTCTCTGAAATCGTCCTGTTGGTCGTTTCTTACAGAGCAATAATATTCCATAACATTCATATGCCATAATTTATTCAGCCACTCTCCAATTGATGGGCATCCATTCAGTTTCCAGTTTCTAGCCACTATAAAAAGAGCTGCCACAAACATTCTTGCACATGTGGGGCCCTTTCCTTCTTTTATGATTTCTTTGGGATACAAGCCCAGTAGAAACACTGCTGGGTCAAAGGGTATGCACAGTTTGATAACTTTTTGAGCATAGCTACAAATTGCTCTCCAGAATGGTTGGATCCGTTCACAGTTCCACCAACAATGTATCAGTGTCCCAGTTTTCCCACATCCCCTCCAACATTCATTGTTATCTTTTCCTGTCATTTTAGCCAATCTGACAGGTGTGTAGTGGTACCTCAGAGTTGTCTTAATTTGCATTTCTCTGATCAATAGTGATTTGGAGCACCTTTTCATATGATTATAAATAGTTTTAATTTCATCATCTGAAAATTGTTCATATCCTTTGACCATTTATCAATTGGAGAATGGCTTGAATTCTTATAAATGTGAGACAATTCTCTATATATCTTAGAGATGAGACCTTTATCAGAACCCTTAAATGTCAAGATGATTTCCCAATTTGATGCTACCCTCCTAATCTTGTCTGCATTAGTTTTGTTTGTACAGAAACTTTTTAACTTAATATAATCAAAATTATCTATCTGGTGTTCAATTAAGAGTTCCAGATCTTCTTTGGACATAAATTTATTCCATCTCCACAGGTCTGAGAGGTAAACTATCCTATGTTCCTCTAATTTGGTTATAATATCACTCTTTATATCTAGATCATGAACCCATTTAGATCTTATCTTGGTGTGCGGTGTTAGGTGTGGGTCCAGCCTTATTTTCTTCCACACTAGTTTCCAATTTTCCCAGCAGTTTTTGCCAAATAGTGAGTACTTATCCCAGAAGCTGGAGTCTTTGGGTTTATCAAACACTAAATTGCTAATGTTATTACCTAGCTTGTCCTGATATCCTATCCTATGCCACTGATCGACTGCTCTATTTCTCAGCCAGTACCAAATGGTTTTGATGACCACTGCTTTATAATATAGTTTTAGATCTGGTACAGCAAGGCCACCTTCATCTGTCTTTTTTTTTTTCATTAATTTCCTTGAAATCCTTGACCTTTTGTTCTTCCAAATGAACTTTGCTACTATTTTTTCTAGATCTGTAAAATAATTTCTTGGGAGTTTGATTGGTATGGCACTAAATAAGTAAATTAATTTGGGTAGTATTGTCATTTTTGAAAATAAAAAGCTTCAATAAAAAATTAAAAAAAAGAAAACTATGCATGTTTTTTTTTTTGTTGCTTTTTTGCTGAGGCAATTGGGGTTAAGTGACTTGCCCAGGATCACACAGCTAGAAAGTGTCTGAGATCAAATTTGAACTCAGGTCCTCCTGACTTCAGAGCTGGTGCTCTAAGCACTGCGCCACCTAGCTACCCCACTATGCATGTTTTGAAAATAAAAAAGCTTTTTTAAAAAAAGCACCTGCTGTGCATCAAATACTAAGAATGATAATCCTTCCAAAGTTATCTGGGAAAATTTCAAAGAGAACCCTCAATCCTCCTTGGTTCCATCTGGAGAATGGGTCTTTTGGGTTGGAAGAGATGCCCCTGGAGTTGCCCAGGACCCACTGTGCTCTGGAGGAGCAGAAGGCAGAAGCACACACTCCCAGCCCAGTTGGGCTTTCTGGGAGGAGATATTGGGAGGAGGGGAAGGGCTAGGATAGCTTCACACTCTCTCGGTGGTCTGGAGCCCGAAGGGGCTTTGTCTGGGGCTTTGGCCCCAGTCTCCTTCCCTCAGCCTCCCTTTCCCCACTCCAAGGCCCCCTAGGACTGAGATTATCCAAGTCCTAGCATCAGCTCCTTGGGGAGGTGGTTGGGGATGGGGGTTTCTGCAGAGTTTCCAGCATACATCCCCTTGGCAAACCCCTACCAGGATTCTGGGGGAGGGCAAGCAGAGGGAAGTCTCTTTGCAGACTGGTGCCAGCCTTTAAGCGGAGCTGCTAGCACCTCATGGGATCTGAAGTCAGGTTATGGACAGCCCAGGGTCTGGTCCAACTGCAGGGCCCAGGACTCCGGAGTCCTGGCTTTTTTTTCCTCTCCCTTTCCCTCTCTGCTCTGTCCCAGTCTCAGTTTCCCCAGTGTAGCAGCTCTAGATTCAAAGTCCAGGATTATTGTTTCTCCACTGGCTTAGCTTCTCCCTGCTCCCTCCCCTTATCCTCCTCCCACCAGGTCCTAGGGGTGGAGAGGCTAGCCTGGGCACAGCCCGCCCCCCTGTGCCCGCCCAGGCTTGTCTAGCTGGTGTGATGGTTGGAGCAGGGAGGACCCATCCAAGAAGAGTAAGGGAAAGGACACCGAGACAGGGACTGTGAGTGTGGCTGGACACTGGCCCCTGAGCAGTCTGCCCTTCTCTGAGGCCATACTGGGGTGGGTGAATGCGGGGCCCAGAGGTGGGAGCTTCAGGCCCATGGCAAGTGCTGCATGGCTTCCTATGGCTGGGGAGGTGGGGGTACTGCCAGCTTCTCCTCCAAACCCCACCTTCTTTTGTGGATTCTGTATCCCTCGCTGCCTCTGAGTGTCTGACCCTCCCCAGGACAGAGAGGTAGTCTGCAAAATCCAGGGTCACCGGGGACTTGGGCTCAGTCTAGCCTGGCGTGGGCAGTTTGTAGCTCTTTCCCCCAGTACTGGGCTAAGGCAGAGCCCAAACTCTTTGCTGGCTTTGGGTGACTCGGAGGGCTGAGGCAGGAGGGGCAGCACCTCAGCATCCCCCCTAGAGACCCCTGAGAGTAAGACTGAGACCCCTGATCCAGGCCAGCCCGTCATCCCCAGAATTTGTGCTCAACTCTCCCACCCTGGAATCAATCAGTCAGTCAATCAGCAGCCCCTGTACTCCAGACACTGGCCGAAGGGTTGGGTACGCAAGACCAAAAAAGAGAAATGATCCCCTCTCTCAAGAAGGTTCCTTTCTAACAGGGGAGACAAAATGTGCATGCAGAATAAATAGGAGGTGGTTTGGGAGGTGGATCAGGGAAGACTTCTCCTGCGAGATGGTGCTGGAATAGAGTCTAGAAGGAAAAGAGAACTTGGGAAGCTGAGGTGAGACAGGAGCCTTCCAGGGCTGGAGATGGCCCAGAGCAAAGGGAGATGGAGGAAGGAGCCCCAAGAGGTCATTCGGGCTGGGTTGTAGTCAGTGGGCAGAGGAGTGCACTAAGGCTGGAAAAAAATGGAAGGGTTTATATTTTGTAATCTGGGGGCTGGGGAGTTCAAAGCAGAAGAGGGGTAGCTAAGGGGAGCCAGGTGAGTAGAAAGAAGGGGTCAGAGGTGAAATGTCATGGACAGAGGTAGAAAGGGTGAGATTTGGTGACTGATGCCGGGCCCTGGAGAGTGGGGGATAGGGAGAACACCCACAATTTGAGCTTGGCAAAATGACAAGTCCTTCTGCAGAAATGGAGAAGTTTGGTAGAGGTTCTGGGGAGAGAGAAAATGAATTCTGCTTTGGACTGGGTGATTCGAGATAACTTTGGCACTTAAATGTCCAACACGTGTGTATATAGTAGCCTCACCCACACCATAAAGCATACACATTCACACTTACAAGAGCACATAGTGCACGTACTCATATTAGACCAAGAAGCATTTATTAAACACCATCTGTGTGCTGGGCACTGTGTTAGGTTCTGGGATATAACAAAAGAGTGTATGTGGATATTTGATGTATATTTTATGTGTATATCACATACCCACGTGTGCTCTTTGTTGGGTATCTCACACATGCTCAGCACGTTTGTGCACACATCCATGCTTAGAGACAAGGATACTCCATGTTGTCATGTGCACAGATAAAATATATTCTTAGACATGCATGCAGGTACTTATGATGTGTACATTCAGTGTCCTCCTCATACATTTGCATGTATTATATGTATATAATATATATACATATACATAAATATAAAATATATACATATATATATATATATATATATATACACACACACACAAAGTACCTATATACACACAAATCTCAGGTCCCTCTTTTTATCTATTCCCAGGTCAAAATGGCAGTTTGGACCTTCCCTTCTTTCTTATTGGTAGGAAAGAAAGCCCCAAGGGGGTGGGATGTTGGTTCTGCAAGTCCCTTCATCCTTCTAACTCACTATCCTCATCCTCATTCTGTGGGGGGGATGCCTGAATTACCAGGTCAAGGTTATGAGAAAGGACCACTGGATCTTTAAGAGTCAAGGCTGGGAGGGGTAAAGTCAAAGCCATGTTTGGGATCCAGGACCCCTGGCTACCTAGGGTCTAGACCCTATCTCTGTACATACTGGCTGGTTTTTGTTGTTGTTGTTGTTGTTGAAAGGTAGCCAGAAAAGTGCTTTGAGATCCTGGAAGGATCATGGGAAAGATTCAAAGTTGAGAGGGATAGTTTCTGGTCTTGTGAAGACCTTGCGTCCTGAATGTTTGGGAGGGGTCTGCTTTCTGTCCCTTATCATCTTTTTTTTTTTGCTCTCTGTTGAGCTATGGCCTTCTGAGGCTCACAGAATGGAGTTAAGTCCAACCCCTGGCACTCCCTGACCTCTCTTAGGGTGGTGCTAGTGATATGGGGGCAGCAGGAACAGCACAATGAGTTAGGGAGAAAGAAAGAGAGACAGAGACAGAGACAGACAGAGACAAATAGAGACAGATACAGAGAGAGAGCCAGACAATCAGACAGAGACAGAGACAGAGACAGAGACAAAGAGAAAGAGAGACAGACAGACAGATAGAGACAGAGAGAAAGAGAGAGAGGCAGAGAGCATGAGAGAGTGAAGAAGGGAAAAGGAGGGAGGAAGGGAGGGAGGGAGAGACAGAAAGAGAGAGATAGAAAGGGAGAGACAGAGACAGAAATAGAGGAAGAGACAAAGAGAGACAGAGAGACAAAGACAGAGACATATAAAGAGACAGAGACAACAGAGAGAGACAAAACCAGAGACAGAGAGACACAGAGAGAAAGAGACAGACAGACAGACACACACATACACTGAGAGATACAGAGACAGACAGACAGACACACACATACACACACTGAGAGATACAGAAAGAGACAGACAGAAAAAGAGACAGACAGACACAGAGATGGGCAAGGGGTAGAGAGAGAAACAGGAGAAGCAAAGAGAGACAGAAACATGGCGGGGCAGACCTCTGTGCCACAAATGTGGGGCTATTTATGCTGTCCTTCCTCCCCTTGCCCACATCATGGGCCTCTTCAGATGTGGCTCAGAGACCCCTGCCCGGATCCCATTCAAGCCTGCTCCATTGTCCAAGTACAAAGGCTGGGTCCTCCAGCCTCCTTGCTTTCCTTCTCTTTTAAAGTCCTGTTTTTTAAAAAGTGGGGTAGGGTGAGATGGGGGAACTGAGGCCTGGCTGGGTATGGGGGCCCCAAGCATGGGATGAGGTTAGCAGGCTTTCTCTTTGGCCTAACGTCAGCCTCCCTGCCCGTCTCCCCCCTTCCCCATTCCCCTGAGCCCAGAGCCTGGAAAATCTGATGAGTCTGCAACTCCTAAGTTTCCAGGCCCTTATCCAGGGGCCTGGCGGCGGCTCTGAGGTTTGGGGCCAGACTGGGGGGAAGGGAGCAACCCCCCAGCTTAGTCCGTATGGGAGGGGGAGCCCGGAGGCTTAAGCAAAAGCACTGTGGGGCTCTGTCTAGTCTCCCCTTCGGGATGCCCTGGTTCTTGCAGAATGTCCATGACTCCTGTTCCCCATCCCTTTCCTTCCCCTGCCCTACCCATCCCCTCTTTCCCCTTTTCAAAGCCCACCCTACCACCCCTTCCCCATTACCCCAGCTTTCCACTTCTGATTCTGGGGTGGAGTAAGGCCCCCCTGGATGTGGACCAGCCAGGTCTGGCCTGGGCAGGGGCCAGCCAGACAGGAGCTGTGAGAGGCAGGAGGAACCAGTTTGGGCAGCAGTGCCAAAGGGCACTGGTCTCCTTGTAGGTCACTGACACCCCCTTTCTTTCATAGCCTGTCTGAAGTTGAAAGGCTTCTCTGTTCTGGATTGGTGGAGGGCAAGACCTTCTGACTGACTCCTGGCTTCTTCTCAGTGTCCCCCACTAGGGACCGTGCTGATTGATTCCTACACCAAACCAACTCCATTTTGTAACCGGTCTTCCCCCATTTCTTCAACACAGAGGACACAGTGGGAACAGGGCTGGGCTTGGAATCAGAGATCTGTGTCCGAATCTTGGGCCAGTCATTTAATGTCAATGGGCCTCCATTTCCTTTTCTGTAAAAAAGGAAGAGGTGGATAAGATAACCTTGAAAACTACCAATCTCTAGATTTGTAATCCTATGATTTTGTGATCATAATCATAACTCTGTGGCCTAATATATAGAGCTATAAGTCTGAAGTCAGTAAGACTTGAAGTTGTGTGACTTACCTTCTGTCTGCCTCAATTTCCACATCTGTAAAATGGGGATAATAATAGTCCTTATCTCTCAGGATTGTCATGAGGATCAAATAAGATATTTGTAAAGCTCTGCTTAGTACAGTATCTGACACATAGTAGGTGCTCAATAGATACTTGGTCCCTTCCCTGCCACGCCTTGACCTAGATTCCAGTCCCAGTTGGGCTCAGTAAAATGAAAGGGTAAATTAGATGGCTTCTAAAATATTTAATTCTGTGACTTGATATTCCACCTGCCCACAGATGCATATATGCAGGTACATGCAGGCTGAAGCCTGTGCCCATTCAGGACAATCCTGCCATCACCAGACAGCTTTCTTTCCCATGTAGGCTGCTCATACTGCATTCATACATTCAGATCAGCATCATTTCTATGATACACTAAAGTTGAAAAAGTGCCTCCCCCCAACCAACTCTGAAAAAGCCAGCTAGCAATATTATTGTCCTGCTTTTATGATGAATGAAGAGATTGAGATTCATGGAGATCGACTTGGCCACAGTCCTCCGGCCAGTCACCTTTATGATTTTAATGTAGGTTGTTTAACTCAAAGGATTCTAGATATGGAGCTAGAAGGGACTTTGAGGTCATAGAACCCATTTTTCAGATAAGAAAACTGAGGCTTTCAGAGGGAAAATGATTTGCAAGTAAGCATCTGAAGTAAGATTTCAACCTAGGTCTCCACCACTTGATCTTTGCCTCTGTATCTAACACCTCTCCTGCTCTTCTCCCCAGAGGTAGAGAATTACTTCCCTTTCAGGGAGTCTTCCCTACCCCACTGAGGGAGAAAGAAAGAGGGAGAGGGAGGAGGGAGCAATTGGGGAAAGGGATGGGGTTGGCAGTAGAGAAGGGATATGGACAGAAAGGAGCTGGACATGGGGAGCTCAGCCCTGCCTGCCCTCTCCACTGTGCCAGCCTCAAGCTGGCATCCCTCTTGCCCTCTTCTCCCAGCCAGGTCTTAGGTAGGCAGAGCTCCTCGGTTCCTGCACAGGCAGCCTCCTGCTCTCGGCCCACAGGCTAGGCGGGGAGGCTGGTGGGTGGGTGGGTGGATGGGAGGGGCCGGCTCCACCCCCACTGCCTCCTAACTATCCCTTTCAGGCTCGGTTATGAGGCCCCTGCTCTTCCTCCCTGTTCTCCTGTGGCTCAAGGCAACCTTAGCAGAGGTAAGGTGGGCATGGCTGGGGTGGCCAAAGGGGCTCGGACCATCGGGGCTCTCCTACTCCCTTGCGGACCCACAGCTGGTCTGCATTAGGTCTGCAGGGCGGCTGTTCCTGTGCTGGCTGCTGGCAGACCACAGACCAGCCCTCCCCCTGCCTCTCTGCTGCTGCCCTAGAAACTCTGGGTGCCCTTTTGGGAGGCGCAGGCTTGTGCTGGGGGGCATCAGAGACAACCGGGAGCTTCTTCTTTGCCTCTGGACCCATCTCCTTGGTCTCCCTTCCGTCCTTGTCCCATCCCAACTAGAAGTCTGGGTACTGGGCCATTTGTCCCTACTGTTCTCCTCCCCATAGGACCATGATGGATGCAACCAGGTAGAGGTACCCGCAGAAGGTGATCGTGGAGGTAGGTGCTCAAAGAAGCCCCTGCAAAGTGCCCTGGGACAGTTTCCAGCACCAGCTGGCATTCTCCATGCCCTCTGCTCCACCTCCCCGACCCACAGTTGTTTTTTCTCCCTCTGCTTTTTCCCTGCATGGGCCTTAACCTCCCCTAGGCAAGGGAGAGGTGAAGCCAGGAGGGGAGGGTGCAGCCCCCTCCCCCCCCACTGGGTGACATCTGTGCTGCACTTGAAGGCAGGAAATCCAGGTTCCTCTGTCAGTAGCTGTGTGATCCAAAGCAAATCCATTTCCCCTCTGGACCAGGATATTTATTTATTTATTTATTTATTTTTGGGTATAAAAATAAGGGAGATGGATGAGATGACTTATTAGATTCCTTCTACCTCTAAGGGCAGCCAGGTCGTATGGTGGATAAAACACTGAAGAGGACCTGAGTTCAAATCTCTACTCAGATACTTGCTTGCCCCTTACTAGAGGGGCAAGTCACTTAACCGAATTTCCTCACCCCAAAACATAAAGCAATCCTCCCAGCTCCAACCTCCTCTGATCCCATGGATTTATTCTCTCCTAGGACAGCCCCTGCAGGTGAACATCAGTAGCCAAGATCAGCCTGCCAGCCTGGTCCTGAATTGGGGGACACCAGTCCCTGCGGGGCTGGGCTATGTTCTCGGCCTTACTCGCCTGGGCCCCTCTGACCCCCTCGAGAGGCTGCAGCTCCAGGCTGGCCCCAATGCCAGTGGTTTCGAGTTTCAGGACCTGGTCCCAGGGAGCCATTACCAGCTTGAGGTGACAGCGCTGCTCCCCTGCTCCCAGAATTCCACCATCACCCTCACAGCTCAGACAAGTGAGTGGTAGCTGTGGGAGGCGAGGAAACCAGCCCAAAGGGGCAACTTGAAGTGAATTGGCAGAGGGCAGCTTTTCAGAGCTCAGATTTAGCAGGGTGAGCTGATTTTGGGTCTGGACAGAATTTTGGAAATTGAGGGGAGATGGTTACATTCCCACTCACTCCCTTGTCAGCCCACTGGGTGCCTTCTTTTCTGTCCCTGGTGCAGCTCCTTCCCCTGTCCATAACCTGAGGCTCAACAACTCTGGGAGCCCAGCCAGCCTAAAGGCCACTTGGGATTCTGCTCCTGGAGAACAAGACAGCTACCAGCTTCTCCTCTACCACTCGGAGTTCCAGACATTGACAAGGAATATCTCAGTGACTCCAGGAACTCTCTCCTACCATTTTGATGGTCTCTTGCCAGGCAGTGAATATGTCTTATGGGTCACTACCTGGGCGGGTGACCTCCAAGCTAAGACCAGCATTCACCAGTGGACAAGTAAGGAGGGAATCCTGATTTAACCTTTGCTGGAATCTGTCTTCAGGGATTTGGCAATTTGGAGACTGGGATGAGGAGAGGGCAAGTAGGCAGAATTTCATTGAGAGGATATTTGAGGAACAAGCTAGTTTCTCTGTTCTCCTATGTCTAGTTCAGCTCCAATTTCCCTCATTTTCTAACTCTTTAATTTTTTAAAATTTTATTAAAGCTCTTAATTTTCAAAGCATACACAGATAATTTTTTGACATTGACCCTTGCAAAACCTTGTGTTCCATCATTTTCTAACTCTTAAGGCAGCTAGATGGCACAGGGGATAGAAACCTGAATCACAAAGAACCAAGTTTGAATCATGCTTCAGACATTAGCAGTGAGACCGTGGGTCAGTTATTTATTCTCAAAACATTAGTTTCTTCATCTGTAAAATAAAGGGATTGGACTTGCTAGCTGCTACGGTCTGGGAGAGTGATCTTACTTAAGATTCACCATTTTTCTCTCTGCCCCTCCTCAGCTCCAGTGCCCCCGGAACATTTAGTACTGCTTGCCACGGGTACAAGTGCCCTTCAAGCTTCTTGGAGCAGGGCTGAAGGGGCAGCATGGTTCCACCTGACCCTTTTGGACCTCTTGGATGGCACTATCCTCACAGCTGTGGCCAAGAGGGGTACCACCAACCACACCTTCTATACCCTCTCCCCGGGCACTCCCTACCAGCTGTCACTCAATGCTACTGCTGGCCTCTTGCAAATTGGGGGACCCAATGCCACCGAGTGGACCCGTGAGTGCTGTTATTTATTGTTGTTGTTATTTGCCCTTCCAGGGCATGTGAGGGAGGGCTGTGCAAGGTCACCTGCCTCACTTTCCCCTTCAGAGCCATCTGGGTCTAATGGGGAAGCAGAGCCAGAAAGGCAAACTGGCATTCCTCTTTAGGGGGCAGCTGCAGGACAAGTTACTAGGCTGACCTTGGAAGTGAGCACCTTGGTATCTCATAACAAAAGGGTATCCTTGTTGAAAGGGTTGTATGAACCCTCTCCCAGTTAATGAGGTGATATTCACCTACAGTAGCAGGAGCTCAATTCTTCTCTAACACATGCTATGTGGTAGCCCCCATCATCTGGATGGGCCATTCAGATGGCAGGATTTCCAGTACCCACCTAAAACATGTGACTTACCTTCTGACCCTCTCCATCTTTTTCTCTCCCTCTGTAATTTCTCCCAGCAGATCCCTCTGTCCCTTTTGGCTTAATGCTGACTCCTTGGCTCCATGGGCTCTCGGCGAGCTGGCAGGCAGGGCCAGGGCACCTGGATGGCTACCTGTTGCATCTGAGTGGACAGGCTGTGAGGAACACTACCTTGGGACCCGAGGCTCTCAATGCTACCTTCCCTGGCCCTCTTCCTGATGGCCACTATACTTTGGAACTCACAGCCCTAGCTGGACCCCATGGTGCCTCGGCTCAGGCTGATGCTTGGCTGGAACGTAAGTTTGTGCATGTGGGCACAGGGTGGAGGGTGGAGCTTGAGTCATGGTTTTTTCTGGGCACTGTTCAAGGGCATCAGCCTCCTGGGTCCCTAATCCTTAGGATCCTCTTGGCCCAGGCCTGTGGGACATAATATAGGCAGAAAGGCTATGTAATCTGCCAGCTTCCTCTGGGAAGAAAGGGAGCAACACTTAGTGAACCCTGGATCATCTTACCCAAGCTTTTCACCTTTCTGATAGAACCAACACCCCAGATTGGACTGAGCAATCTTATCTCTTGTTAGATGTAAAAATAAGATAATTCAAATCTTTATATATTAAATATCCAGAAGGGAGGGGAGAAGAAGGAAGGAAATTTACTAAACTTTTGCTATATTATCTCAGATGATTCTCACAACATGATGCTATCATGACTCCCATTTTACAGATAAGGAAACTGAGGCAGACAGGAAATATCTGAGGCTGGATTTAAATTCAGATCTTCCTGACTCCAGGCCAAGTGTTCCATCTCTGTGCCTCCTAGCTTCTAAGAGAAGCCTAGCATAAAGCCAAGAGCCCATGCATTCAGAGCCAGGAGTCTTGGGTTCAAATTCTGCTTCTGTCATTAGCTAATCTCAATTTTATCATCTCTGCACAAAAGATATCTTTATCATTGTGGGGAACTGCAGGTGCAGAAATTCCCTTCACTAATTCAGAATCCAGCCAGGCTATGATAAGTCCTAGGGAGCTGCTTGAGTCTCAGAGAGTTTAGTGACTTGCCAATTAATGATTGGGAGATGGGATATGAACTCTGGTCCTCATGTCTCCAAGTCTAGAATCCTTTCTACTGTATCATACCTCCCTTAAAAATAAAAGATACATACATCTTTTATTTTAAGTGATGCAGAATGTTATAGTAGAAAGGATATATATATAGAAAGAGATACACACTTACATATACATACATAGCAAAGAATAAAAAAGAGAGGGAAACAAATAGTTGAGCAAAACTGACTAATTCATCCCTCCAATCTGGTATCATATGCACTATTCCACACCCCCCCCACCTCTGTGTAAAAAGGGGAGGAGGAACATTTTCTCTTCTCTTCTTTAGGACCAGACTTGGCCATTATAATTATGCAACATTGTTTCTTTATGTTGTTGTTATTGTTTCTACTTGGCTTTGTAGATTGTTTTCAAGTTCTGCTTGTTTTATTTTTCATCAATTTGTATAAGTCTTCTCAGGCTAATCTGAATTCTTTCTGCTGATTTCTTACCAGGTATTACTAGCCATTATGTTCCCATAGTACAATTTGTTCAATCATTCCCTTGTTGATGAACTATCCTTTTGTTGCCAGTTCTTAACTAAGTCAAAAAGCATGAGCTCTACTTCTTCATCTATAAAATAAGGACATTACTTGCCTCACTAGCCAGTCTCAAGTTTTCCCAGCTGTAAAATGGGGATCAGAATACTTGTGCTACTCACCTTATGAGCTCATGAGGAAAGCTTTGTGGATTCTGAAACCCTCTGTCTCTCTCTCTGTCTGCTTCTGTCTGTCTGTCTGTCTGTCTGTTCTCTCTCTGTCTCTCTTTGTTTCTGTCTCTTCTCTCTGTCTGTCTGTCTGTCTCTTCTCTCTGTCTCTCTGTCTGTCTTTCTGTCTCTCTGTCTCTGTTTCTCTGTCTCTGTCTCTCTCTCTTTCTCTCTCTGTCTCTTTCTCCTCTATCTGTCTTTGTGTCTCTCTGTATCTCCCTGTATCTCTCTGTGTGTCTCTCCTTTCTCTGTCTCTCTCTCTCTCCTCTTTCTTTCTCTGTGTCTCTCTGTATCTCTCTCTGTGTCTCTCCTCTCTGTCTCTCTCTCTCTGTGAATGTGTGTATAATTTGTGTGTGTATATTTGTTTTCTCAAATAACTTTCAAACTTTTTTGAGTCAATTAAGAAAATTTAGCCCATAACCTTCCCCTTGAATTCACAGCAGACAACTCATTCCAAACTGTCACATCTCTTTGTCCTGATTGCCAGGGGAAGACATTGGGGAGCAAGGGTTAAAAAGAATAGTAGCTTTATCCCTAGGGTGGACAGCCAGACCAGAGGCAACTAATGAACAATTCTATCCCTTGTGCTTTATTTCTTTTCTTCTTTTAAAAAAATAATAGCCTTTTATTTTTTGAAATGCATACAAAGATAGTTTTCAACATTCACCCTTGTAAAATCTTGTGTTCCAATTTTTCTTCCTTCCTCCTCTCCTCACCTTCCCCTAGACAGCAAGTAATCCAATATAGGTTAAACATGTATAGTACTTCTAAACATATTTCCTTAATTTTCTAGGGCTATATATTCATTTCCTTACTCTTTATTTGTGTGTTAATTCAATTCAGCACATTTATTTACTAATTCCCTATGTTCAGGGTCTCCCCTCTGGGTACTGGGGAGAAAAAGATTGGGGTCTTCAGGGAACTCACTTCTATGGATGGGGGAGGGGAGAAACAGAAATGAAATGTGCACAAAAGGAAAATGAAGGTATTTTAAAGCTGGATAGAGTACCAACAACTGAGAGGATTAGAAGAGATTTTAATTTGGTAAAGTTTTGTTTTTTTTAAATCACCTTTGCCTGTATTGGGTTGGGGTGGAGGGGTTTTGGTTGGTCGCTTAAGCCAAGTTGCATTGGTGATACTCAGGTATGGCAGGAGAGCCAGGGAGGGACAGGAAGCCCCAACCCAGACAGTCTGGGATTCAGTGCCAGTAGATTACAAAGGCACCATCTGCTCTGCTTTTCTTCTGGGCATTTCTTTGTATTTCCTGTCTGAAACTCTGGGCAGTATGGCGTGGTCCAGAGAGCCATGGGCTTGGGGATGAGCAGACTTGAGTCTTAGTTATATTTCTCTGTCACTTTGCTGATCATTTCATCTAAAACCCAGTTTCATCATCTGTGAAATCAGGAGAAAACAACTCTCGGGGGCAGGTTGTTAGAACCATGAATCTGCCAGGCAAGCATGAGCTGTTCTTTGCTGTTCTGGCCAAGGTAGAGACAAGCTCTCTTTTTCCCTTAGTTCAGCAGAGACAAAGATGTTTTTCCCCTAGAAAGGGCTTTACTAAGGGGAAAGTGAAACGAAGCCAAATACCAGAGCATAGGAACCAGACAAGGGCAGAGATCTTATCCTGAATTTCGGAGCTGGCCACAGCTTGGCTTGGTTGGCACTGCATCCAGCCCACTCCATCTAAAACTCTGCCTGGGGCTGTTTCTCTACTGCGTCTCTTCCAGATTCCCAGGCCAGGCCCCAGCCCGGGGTTCTCCAGCTAGCTGGACTGCAGGCCTCGAGGGAGCCAGGCAGGAGGGCATTGCTCTACGCTGACGGCTCCCCAGACATCATTGCCAATGTTTCTGTGCTGCCCAATGCTACCCGCGCCACTTTCCGAGGGCTGGTGCCAGGGACCCAATACCGAGTGGATATTCTCTCATCCTTAGGGGCCATCACTCAGAGCCTTGTTGGGTACACCTGTGAGTATCAGGATAAGGTGGTCTCTGAGAGAAGGGTGGGATAATGGGATCGATCACGGCCCTATATGTTGGCAAGCTCAGTAAGGCTGTGTTGTAGTAGGATCAGGAGCCCAGGGGGTCGCTCCTTGAGATATGTAAGGTGAGATCTCAGGGGTTATCTGACCAGTGGATGGGTGTCCAGTTTTTGTCATCAGGTCTTATATTATTTTTTCCTCTCTTCAATAATATTTTATTTTTCCAAATACATGTAAACATAGTTTTCAACGTTCATTTTTTTTGAGGTCTTAAATTTGTATTTATTTAAACAAAAATAAATTTTAAAAACTACATTTTGCAGGCTAAAATCTTAGCGGAAATGTGAGACCAGACCATTTTCATTGAAATAGACACTGTTGGAAACAACTAGTTGGTGTAGTGGACAGAGCACCAGCCCTGAAGTCAAGAAGACTTGAGTTCAAATCTGGCTTCAGACACTTAACACTTCCTGACTGTGTGATCCTGGGCAAGTCACTTAACCCCAATTGCCTCAACAACACACAACAACACACAAAACAAAACAATCTTTGATTTTTGTTTGGTGAACTCAGCAGGGAGAACAAAAGAATACAGGAGTTACAAACATCTCATTAGTTTTTATATTTTCAGGAAGCTAATAACATTGAATAAGTCTTATAAAGTTGCTGAACACATAATCAGATTCTTACTTCTTTCCCAGATGAGCAAATTAAAGGAAAGCCTTTGAATAGTTAGATGTATGGATATATGAGTGTATTTGCATATACCTACAATGCATATGATCAAATACACATATGTGCATATGTACAGACATTTGCAAAGATATATGCAAGTGTACATACTCACATACAATATTCATTTAAGACTTTGTGTTCCGAATTTTTTGCCCTCCCTCCCTTACCTCTCCCCTCCCCAAGGTAGTAAGAGATCTCATCTAGGTTAAGAATATGTAATGTTTTTAAACATATTTCCATATTTGTCATGTTGTACAAGAAAAATCTTATATTTTTACAGGGCCCTTGGCTCCACAGTCACTGGAAGTCACAAGCAGGGGCAGCACCTCCAACCTTGATGTCCAGTGGGTCTCTCCAGAAGGAAGGCAGGATGGGTACAAGGTTTCCTGGCAGGAAGCAGGGAGCCAGGAGACCCTAGGCTTCCTCAGTGTGGGCAGCAAGCAAACTAATTTGACTCTTAAGGGTCTCACCCCTGGTTCTTGCTTCGTCGTGTCAGCTTGGGCCTGGGCTGGGCACCTGAATTCTGCCACCCAGAAGGCTCATGCTTGCACATGTGAGTTTCTAGCTCTTCATTCTTCTGGTATTGAATATAGAATATTTAGTGTGCTCCTTTTACTTCCTGGCTTTTCTGTATGTTATATAATTGTACTGATGGTAAGGAGGTATTCTGAATCTGCTTCTTCTCTGTGTCTGTAGTTCCTGCCACCCCTGCCAACCTGAGCCTGGGCAGTGAGGGCAAGCCATCTACCCTGACTGCACGCTGGAGCCCACCTGCTGGGGCTTTGGATGGTTACCGGTTAAGGCTATACCACCTAGCACCCCTCAAACTGAAAGGAGAAGCAGAATTCTCTGCAGAGATTCAGAACTTCTCCTGGTCCCAGCTACCAGCAGGCATGGAATTCATGGTCCAGCTGGTCGCCCTGCGGGGGGTAGATGAGAGTGACATTATAAATGCCACGGCCTGGACATGTGAGTGAACTTGGTGCCCCTGTCCTTCCTGCCCCAGCTCCCCACCCCCCACTCCAGCATCCCCTGGGTACCAAATCCCAATCCTAATTACTCTTGCAAATACCTTCTTTGTCACCTGCAAGAGTCTCCTGGGAATGCTGCATCGTTCCTGTTGCAGGGCATTGCCCATGGACTCTCACCACACTGGTTATTTCCCAGATCCAGAGGCACCAGCAAACCTGACTCTCTTCAATGTGGGCCATCCTGAGGCCCCTGCCCTGTTGGCATCCTGGAAAACGAGTGGAGCCCAGAACTTTGAGTTTACTTTGTACCAGCTGCCAATGGGCAATGTCACTCACCATGTTATCCTCACGGGCAATGTCACCAGCTATGCCTTTGGGGGGTTGGAGCCCGGGGCAGCTTACAGTCTGAGGGCTGGAGGCATTGGGGGACCTTACCGGGCCTGGGCCCCCAATCTCACTTCATGGACTCGTGAGTAGCTATCTCTAGATCTCTCACTCTGGGAATATGTTGGAGGGAGAGAGAGTAATATTTATTGGGGCAGTAGACAGATATGGGGGAGATGGAGAGAGTATCCTAGAACTGGGGCTTTCAGAGGTCAGCCAGTACATCCCCCTAACTCTAAATAGGGATTATTATCCCTTAGATAATAATCTAAATTGCATAATCCCAATTTAGATTATTATAACAAGATTTTGGGCATAGGGATGTGCAATCCCACAGCCAAGCGTGGCAGAGGAGAGCAGAGATGGCTCATCAGCCGTGCTGGGATTCTTGTCCCTTTCTGGACTACACGTGAATTTTATCCCTAGCCCAAGGGAGACTTGGGGGACAGGGGTCTATGAGCAGCTCTGAGGTCTGTCCACCCTAGTTCTGTCCATGGAGGAGGAAAAGCTGCCCTCTTGATCACTGCTCAAGTGGAGGATTGATGAGGAAGGGGGAGGCTTTTATGGAGGGGATCTAAGGTCATTGCTTACAGCTTCAGTCTCCTTCCCTGCTCCGATTCTGCTCTCTCCAAAGTTCCCTTGACCCCAGCCATGGTAAATGTGACCAGTAAGGACCCCACCAAGCTCCATGTATCCTGGGAACAGGCATCTGGCAGCCACCAGGATGGCTACCGAGTCACCCTGCACCAGGAAGGCGCGATGGTGGGCACCAGAGCTGTGGGACCCGAGGTGAACAACATCAGTTTTTCCAGTCTGACTCCAGGCACCAAGTACTGGGTGGAGATCGTCTCTTTAGCTGGTCCCCACCGTTCTGCGGCAGCCAACGTCACCAGCTGGACCCGTGAGTGGGGGGAGTCAGAAATGATGAAGGGGAGGAGGGGAAGTCAAGTCAAGGCAACCAGTATTTATTAAGCCCTTAGTGTATGCCAGGAGCTGTTCTGAGTGTACCAAGAGAGGAAACAAAACAGAGCCCCTTCCCTCAGGGACCTCACATTTTAATGAGAAGACACCATAAGGTATAAGCAAAGTGGATGGCAGAAACTCCAAGAGGTGGCAAAAGCATTTGTCCAAAGGGCATCGGGAGTCGCTGTTTCTAGAGCACTCCCTCTGGGAATATGTTGGAAGGAGAGAGAGTGATACTTATTGGGAGAGCAGACAGACGTGGGGGAGATGGAGTGTCCTAGAACGGGGGCTTTCAGAGGCCTCCATAACTCTAAGTAGGATGGTCCCTAATCCAACTCAGATTATTGTAACAAGACTTTGGGCACAGGGATGTGCAATCCCACAGCCAAGCGTGGCAGAGGAGAGCAGAGATGGCTCATCAGCCGTGCTGGGATTCTTGCCCCTTTCTGGACTACACGTGAATGTTATCCCTTGCCCAAGGGAGACTTAGGGGACAGGGGTCATGTGTGTGGACCAAGGGCTTCCAGTCTCAGTTAAGTGGGGAGGGTGGCTGAGACAGAGATAGGATGCCTTGGTCTCATCTCCAAATTAGTCCTGCCTTTATTTCTCTTTTTTGCTTGTCTTCCCGAGGTTCTCTGGCACCGGAGTGAGCTAGAGGCTGCAGTGGACACTGGCGCTCTCAGGGAGGGTTTGGAACCAGGCTATGTTTGGCTGAACTGCTCTCTCTCCCTCTGCCCACAGCTCCACTGGTGCCCAAGGAGATCTCAGTGACCACGCAAGGGGACAGTGCCATGGTGGCTTTGGCGTGGAGTGCTGCCCCAATGGGGCAGGGAGAATGCCAAGTGCAGCTCTTAGAGTCTGAACAGATACTCCACACGCAGCCCGTGTCCTTGGGCCAAGCCCGCCTCATCCTAAGGGGCCTGATTCCTGGGCACACCTTCTTCCTCTCTGTGCTGTGTCAAGCGGGACCTCTCCAAGCGTCCACCGTTCCTATAGCACTGCTTGTCGGTAGTTGTATTTCTTGGAGGGTGGGCATGGGCGGCTGAGGGTTAGTCCAAGTTAGTGCTGATACCCACTCTGGGTCCTTATCCAGGTTCAATGCCTCCCAGATGGCATTATCCTTCAGGGGCGATGATGCCCAATTTAGAATTTTTTTCTCTTTGGGGATTGCCCCTCTTGATGTAGTAAGAGGTATTTAATCTCTCTATTGCATTCGATGGGAAGATCCATCACCCACCTGCATGTGGACGCCCATTCTTTGAAGGATGCTACATGAACATCTGGTCCCTACAGAACCCAGGCCAGTGGAAGATGTGCAGTGCCAACCGGAGGCCACCCACCTGGCACTGAACTGGACGGTACCTGCAGGAGAAGTGGACACCTGTCTGGTGGCGGCTGAGCAGCTGAGGACCGGAGGGAAAGTAGAACCCATTTTCAGGGCCAACACTTCCCAGAACGCCCTCCAGCTCCCTGGCTTGACCCCTGCCACTTCTTACCGCCTTAGTCTCACCTTGCTGGGGAGAAATGGGCTCTGGAGTCAGACAGTTACTTTGCTATGTACCACCTCTCCTGAAGGTAGGGGCACCTGGCCAAGCCGGATTCCCCCTCCTCTCCTCCCAGGGCCAGATCATAGGATCAGCAGGTAGAAAGGGAATTCTGAGGTCACCAAAGCAAGAGTTTCTTATCCCATGCAGGATGGAAATCCTAGAGGCTGATATCTTCTCCCTAACGCTCCTTTTGGACTTTGGTGGGTACAGCAGAAAGAAACTGAATGTAGAGTCAGAGGTTTCATTATCAGCCGCCTTGATTATCAGCTGTTTTACCATCTGTGCATTAATTACATAGCCTCCCTAGATCGCAGTTTCCACATCTGAAATATTAAGAATATGAGCTAGATTTTCTTTCTTTTTAATATATTTTTACTTATTTCATTAAATGTTTCCCAATTATATATAAAAAATTTATTCTTAAAATTTTTGAATTCCAAATTCTCTTTCTCTCTACCTTCACTCCACCCTCTTCCTTGGGAAGGCAAGTAATTTGATATTGATTATACATGTTAAGCCATGCAAAACATATTTCCACATCAGCATGGTCTAGATTTTTTAAAATTAAATTTTATTTTATTTTTAATGTTGAATTCCAAATTCTCTTTCTCTCTACCTTCACCCTACCTTGTTCCTTGAGAAGGCAAGTAATTTGAGACTGATTATATATGTGAAGTCATGCAAAACATATTTCCGTATCAGCATGGTCTAGATTTTTAAAAAAGTTAAATTTTATTTTATTTTTAAATGAATCTTCTGCTCACTTCCTCTCCTCCCTCCTTCTCTCCCTCTCTTCCTGTTGAGAAAACAGGGGAAAAAAAGCCCTGTTACAAACAAGCATCCTCAAACAAAACACATTCTGGCCTGGATTTTAAAGGTCTCATATCTGTAGGGCCTGTGAACTCAAGTTCTTTCCACTGGCTGTCTACCTTTTGTCTGAGGATCCAGCTTTTAAGACTATTGCCAACACTTTCCAAGTTAAGCAGTCTCTTAATGAAATTATTCTGCCCTCCTCTTGTCCTACTCCTGCCCTTAGCCTGGCGCCCACCAGAGATGGCAGCTGCCCCTCACTTGGAGCATGAAGCAGGCACTGGCGTGGTGATTACACGTGACATGTTTGGTGAGGACAATGGACAGATCCAATGGTATGGTGTTATTGCCACCACCAATGCCTCATGTGAGTGCCTTGTGATACGGAGCTCTGGAAATGATCTCTAACTTTGGGGGTGGGATCAATGGACCTGTAATCCAAGTGCTAGGGCTGCAGGAGGAAAGAATATTTGGAATTAGCATTCAATGGTGGACACTATTAGGCTTGTCCTAGGCTGAGGGACTTCAAAATCTTTTGTTTTAAATTTAATTAATTTTTTTCTATTAGAGTTTTTTTTAAATTTTCAAAACATATGCATGAATAATTTTTATACAGTGACCCTTGCAAAATCTTGTGTTTCGAATTTTTCCCTCTCTTCTCCTCATCCCCTCCCCTGATGGCAATATATATTAAACATATATAAAATATGTAAAATAAAACATATATAAATATATATGAAAATATGTTAAATCCAATATATGTATACATATTTATACAATTATTGTGCTGCACAAGAAAAATCAGATCAAAAAGAAAAAATGACAAAGAAAACAAAATGCAAGCAAACAAGAAAAAAGAGTGAAAATGCTATGTGGTGGTCCACACAGTTCTACAATTATCTCTCTGGGTTCAACATATTTCCATGATCTCTATCGATGTTTGCTTGCATTGGGTTTCCTTTCTCAGATATTTTTTGTTCATGTAGATACGATTGTTCTTGCACATCAAGATAAGTATGGAAATATGTATACATCTATTTGACTTGTCAAGTACTTTAATATAATTAACGTGTAGTGGACTTCCTGCCATCTAGGGGAGGGGTGGGGATTAGGGGGAAAAATTTGTAACAGAAAGCTTTGTAAGGGTCAATGTTGAAGAATTACCTATACATGTTATGCAAATAAAGAGCTTTAATTAAAAAAAATTATCTCTCTGGGTTATCTTTTGAGGAAAGGAAGAGAGGGCAGATACTAAAAAAATGTGGATGTAGCTACGGGAAAGAATATGAAAGATGGGTGGAAGCAGAGGGTCTAAAGCTCCTAGAGTTGCTCAGTATAGCTACATTTTTGTCTTGTATGATTCGGGACAAAACTTGGGGACTTTCCTTTGAGTGAGTGGGTTGAAAAGGGAAAGGTAAGGAGGAGGATCTGTGGAGGGGAAAGCAATCTATGCTCCTGTGTACTGATAGTTACCTCCCCTCTCTCCCTGCTTTCCCACTTTCCAGTGGTCCAGCCCTCCCAGGAAGCCATCTCGCACACATGGTATGACCATTATTACCGAGGACTTGACTCCTATTTGGCTGTCTTGCTGCCATCCCCCTTCCGCCCAGGCCCATGGGCAATGCCCCGCTCTTGGACCGTGCCTGTGGGCATCGAGGATTGCAGTCAGACCCAGCAGACCTGTAACGGGAAGCTCAAACCCGATGTCCAGTATAGGTGAGGGCTGATGCTGAAGGGGGCTGGGTGGCCATGGAGAGAGTGATTCAGCCCATCCAGTCAGGCCGGTCCACAAATAACAGGTTCGCCTGTTCTTTGGGCTCTGGGAGTGTGCCCGCTGTTCTTGCCCTCCTGGGAAGAGATGATGAAACAAAACTAGGGGGAGCCTGACCCACAAAAGTGAAGGGCAGGTGGAGTCCATGGCCCTGGGAAATCCCAATTGGTATCTTCTAGTTCAGTGTCCTGGTTCGGTTAATTATACTCTCTCCTTGAAATCTGAATGAATCTCCAGGTTCAGTGTCGCAGCCTTTACCAGTTCTGATCCAGTCAATCCTATTGTCTCCTTTACAGCCTTCTCAGGTAAGTAGGAAGCAAGGATGCTTCATCTATCACAGTTGGATTTGGGATTGAGGAGATGAAAAGAGAGCATTTGTAGATTCTCCTTTTTCTTTTCTTTTCTTTCTTTTCTTTCTTTTTTTTTAATTTACAAAACATATGCATGGGTAATTTTTCAACATTGACCTTTGCAAAGCCTTCTGTTCCAAATTTTGCCTTCCTTTCCCCATCCCCTCCCCTAGATGGCAAGTAGTCTAATACATGTTAAATATGTTAAAATATATGTTAAATCCAATATATGTATACATATTTATAAAGTTAACTTGCTGCACAAGAAAAATCAGATCAAGAAGAAAAAAAACTGAGAAAGAAAACAAAATGCAAGCAAACAACAACAGAGAGAGTGGATTCTCCTTTTTCTAGCCACATAAGAATTTGAGACCAGGACGAGCATTTTCCACATTTGGCTACTGCCGATATACATTATCATATAGGTGAAGGAATAAAAAGGAAGAGAGGGAGATAGAGACAGATAGATATGATGGAAGGAGAAAGAGAAAAAGAGGAAGGGAGAGACAGAGACAGGACAAAAGAGTGAATGGAAAGAGAGAGAAAAAATAGAGGGAGAGAGAATGAATGGAGGGAGAAAGAG
>JAJPUD010000937.1:55855-73323 GCA_023553655.1 Myrmecobius fasciatus
GAGGGAGAAAGAGAAAGGGAGAAAAAGAGAAAGGGAAAAACAGAGAGATAGGACAAGAGAGTGAATGGAAGGAGAAATTAAAAATGGAAAGAGAATGAATGGAGAGAGAAAGGGAGAGGAATGAGGAAACAAGGGAAGGAAGGGAAGAGATACTAGTATATTTCATATATATATATTACACACACAAAAATCTTATTATAGTTTTAAACTCTAATAACTTGAATGGAGAGAGAGATCAGCAAGGCCTAGTTTCAAATCCTGCAAGTCGCTTAATCTCTCTGTGGCTTTCTTTATCCATCTGCAAGAGGGTAAAATGGTGTTGGTGAGAGGTGGGGGGTAGGGCTTGGACTCGATGGTCTGTTCCAGCTCCAAATCCATGATCCAGGGCTCCCAGGACTGTGTCACTCTGCCCTGTTCCCCCAAGTCTGGGTGTTTCATGGTCTCTGAGTGTTCTAGAATCCCTGGGTCAGATGGGACTGTTTACCCTGTTATCTATCTCGTGGTTGGTTGCCAGTGGAGGAGAGGGAGCATACCCAAGAGTTGAGGGCAGAACAGAACTGAGCTTTTGAACTCCCCTTCGGGATGCCGTCTCGCCTCCATGGTAGACAGGAAGACAGGGAGGAGCTTTAGTCTCTGGAATCCGTAGGGTAGGCTGCTAATTTGTTGACAAGTTTCTGATCATCAGGGGATGGCATGAGTCTGACATGGGGACTGGGGGAGCCCTCAGGGATAGCTAAATGAAAATGCCTGGATTTGGGGGGCCGGCTGGGCAACCCGGCTTAAACAGCTCCATCCTTTTCCTTTGTCTTCCCCAGAGCCTCGGACCAGCGTCTCGGGGGCATCCATGCCCCTTCTGGTGGCTTCAGGCATCATATCAGGTTGCCTCTTTACCCTGTGTGCCGTGCTGGGCCTGTTGTGCTGTAGACGGGTATGGGTTGAAAGGTAGGCCTTGTGGCTGGGGGTACCAAAGGGGAGACAGGTTGAGGGGCTCCCCACGGGCTCCAACTGTAGTTCTAGAGATTGAGGGTGTTGAGACCCGGTGGTTGAAGAAGAATGACATTTTCTTTGGTGGGGATGGGTATTACTCCAACCCTTTGATCCTCTCTTAGCCCATTTCCTTTTTCTTTTTAGGACTGAAAAGAAATTCTCTGAAGAGATGACATCCTACAGCTTACGGTGAGTGTTTTATCCTGGGCTCCTCCCTGCATGAGGCTGAGAGTTCCAGATAAGTTTACCAGATGCTTGAAGTATCTTATTTAGTTCTTATGGAAAAAATGGGGTAGATCATAGGATCAGAACTGAGAGAAATCTTAGAGATGGTTGAGTTCAATCTCCTCATTTTATTGATGAAGCGACTCAGAGTCACACAATTAGGAAGTAACAGAGTTGGAAATGGGATTCAGATCTTTCCAGAGACAAGTCCAGGGCTCTAGTCACATTATCTTTTTTTTGTTGTTGTTGTTGAAGCAATTGGGGTTAAGTGACTTCACACAGCTAGGGAATGTTGTGTCTGAGACCAGATTTGAACTCAGGTCCTCCTGACTTAAGGGCCAGTGCTCTATCCACTGCGCCACCTAGCTGCCTCCACATTGTCTTTGGATGGATTCATAACTGACTGAAATATTCAGACTCAAAAATTAGTCACTGAGTTCCATGCCAACTTGAAAAATCCACCATGGAGTGCATTATGAATCCATGTGCAACCTTTTACTGCTTGTTTAGCCTTTCTATCAGTAACGTGGATAAAGGCTTATTTGTTGATAATACAAAGCTGGGACATATAGTTAACATGACAGAGGTTAGAGTTTAGAGATTCCAAAGACCTCGGGCTAAATCTAATTAGATGAAATTTAAAAGAAAGCGGCAAATCATATTTAGGTTCAAAAAAACAACTTCACAAGAGTTGGGAGAAGACAAGATTAGATGGAAATTTATTGGAAAAAGGTTGAGGATTTTGGTGGATTGTCAACTTAATACAAGTTGGACAGTTTAGTAGGACAGAAAAAAATCTATTAATGCAAAGCAAAAGACATTTATTTCATCAAACAACAGAGCAAGATAAGAGATAAGAAAGACTCTTTCCATATACTTGAAGGCATATCCTCGTCCACATCATGCGTAGGCCTGGGGACAGAGGCCGGCCACACAAGTGACCATTGAATATGCATAGAAGAATACAGATGGCCGATAACCAGGGGTGCTTAGAAAAATTCAAATTTGCTTCCAAGAGGCTGCTTAACATCCTCAGGGGATCCCATCCCATTTTCCCTGCTAGGCGTCTGTCCCTTCTGAAGATTGCTGCTCTCTTGTCATCCGCTAGTCTTCAGCTTTGATTTGGCTTCCCCCATCTTTGAAGAGAAGGTTTTGACAGCTCTTTTATAACTTAAAATTCCAGTGCTTTTCTTGAATCTTTTGTGATGTAGACCCCATCAAACCACACTCATCCACGACTGAGGAAAGTCTTTGGGCATTTTTTTTCATCATTTTAATTTTAATTTCTTATCATGACTTGATGCACATTAACAAACATGAATATTTATTCTCCTTTGTAAGGAACAGAGAGTTGTTTGTATAACCATGAATGTCTTTTACATATAACTTATTTAAATAACATTTTAGTTCTAAAACAGTCTGCTTTGTTTGCATCTCTCTCTGAACTTCTGTCCTTATTTGTGTATTAAAAAATGTATCATTGACCTATTTTTCTTTTTTGGCGTCATTATCATTAAACCTTCTTTCTCTCTCCCATGAGTCATTTCCCTTCCCCCTCCAAAAAAAAGCTGTCTTTTATAAAAGTTAACAATAACAAGCAAAACAAATTCACAGACTGGACATATTTGAAAATGTGTGTCTCAGTCTGTTCTCTGGTCCATCACGTCTCTGTTAAGAAAAAGGTAGCATGCTTCATCCTCTGTCTTCTGAAGTCATTGTAAGTTACTGGATTGATCAAAGTTTTAAGTCTAGAAAGTCTTAAGAGTCCTTAAGTCCTAAAGTTTTTCTTTTCAGTGTTTTAGTCATATAAATTATTCTCCTGGTTCTTGGTCACTTCCCTCTGTATTAGTTCATATTAACCCCCCCAAATTTCTCTAAATCCATTCCTTTAGTCTTGTCTTATAGTACAATAATATTTTATTTTATGTACTATAACCAACCCCAATTAATAGACACTCCCTTAATTTCCCTTTTTTTTTGGAGCTACAACAAAAAATCCTTCTATAAATATTTATGCATATCTAGGTCTTTTACTGCTTTCTTTGACCTCTTTGGGGTATATTCCTAGTACTGATATCACTGGATTTAAAGGTACCTACAGTTAATTGAGTGGTTTCTTGATTATAGTTCTGGAGTGCCTACCCATTAGTGCCATCCTCTTGTAAGGATTTCCAACAGTTGTTATTTTAATTTTATTTTTTGTCAATCTGATGGGTAAGAGGTAGAACCTCAGAGTTGTTTTAATTTTCAGTTCTTTTTTTTTTTTTTTTTGCTGAGGCAATTGAGGTTAAGTGACTTGCCCAGGGTCACACAGCAATTTGCAGTTCTTTTATTAGTGATTTAGACCATTTTTTCATATATTCTTAAAAGCTTGCATTTCTTCTTTTGAGAAATGCTTGTTCATATCCTTTGACCATTTATCTATTTGTTCTTATATATTTCAATCAGTTCTTCCTACATTTTGAATGTCAGACCTTTATCAGAGGAATTTGATGAAAAGAATTTCTCAGTTAACAGTGCCATTTTAATTTTTACTATATTGATTTTGTTAAAAAAACTTTTTAATATTATGTTATCAAAATTGTCTAACTTATCTCCTGTTATCCTCTCTGTCTCTTGTTTGATCAAGAACTCTTACCTTAGATAGCTAGATAATATAATGTTTAGAGCACTGAGCCTGAAATCAGGGAGTCAGTTCAAATTTGACCTCAGACTAGAAGCCAGTTATGTGGCCTTGAGTAAAAGTTATTTAACTTCTGTCCACTTCAGTTTTCTCAATTATCAAATGGTGATTATAATAGCACCTACATCCTAGGAGTGTTGTGATGCTCAAATGAGATATATTTTTAATAGCATTTTATTTTTTTCAAATACATGCAAAATATTTTTCACCATTCGCCTTTGCAAAACCTTGCGTTCCAAGATTTTCTCTCTCTTTACCATCTTCTTTCCAAAGACAATAATTAATCCGATAAGCTTAAGCATATGCAATTCTTTTATTCTAATTTTTTTC
The DNA here is from genome assembly GCA_023553655.1 of Myrmecobius fasciatus. Classification (NCBI taxonomy): domain Eukaryota; kingdom Metazoa; phylum Chordata; class Mammalia; order Dasyuromorphia; family Myrmecobiidae; genus Myrmecobius; species Myrmecobius fasciatus. Next base: position 60,081 of record JAJPUD010000937.1, read on the forward strand.
TAATTATTCTAATTATTCTAAACATATTTCCATATTTATCATGTTGCGTGAGAAAAATCAAATCCAAAGTGAGAAAAAATGAAAAAGAAACAAAAAACAAGCAAACAACAATAACAGCAAAAAGGTAAAAATACTATGCTTTGATCCACATTCAATCTCCATAGTTCTCTCAATGGATGTGGATGGCACTTTCCATCTCAAGTCTATTGGAATTGCCTTGAATCACCTCATTGTTGAAAAGAGCCAAGCCCATCATAGTTGATCATCACATAATCTTGTTTCTGTGTACAATGTTCTCTCGGTTCTGCTCACTGCTTCCCTTATAATCTTGGCTGCATTGGTTTTGTTTGTGCAAAACGTTTTTAATTTAATGTAATCAAAATTATCCATTTTGCATTTCATAATATTGTCTAGTTTTTCTTTGGCCATAAATTCCTCTCTTCTCCACAGATCTGAGAGCTAGACTATCCCTTTTTCTCCTAATTTGCTGATAGTATGACCTTTTATGTCTAAATCATGAACCCATTTCGATCTTATCTTGGTTTGGAGTGTTAGATATTGGCCAATGTCTAGTTTCTGCTATCTTTTTTCCAGTTTTCCTACAATTTTTGTCAAATAGTGAGTTCTTTTCCCAGAAGCTAGAGTCTGTGGGTTTATCAAATATTCATTGAGCATTGTATCTTTTTTTCTATTTCTTTCTTTTCTTTTTTTTTTCCTGAGGCATTTGGGGTTAAGTGACTTGCTCAGGGTCACACAGCTAGGAAGTGTTAAGTGTCTGAAACTAGATTTGAACTCAGGTCCCCCTGACTTCAGGGCTGGTGCTCTATCCACTGTGCCACCTAGCTACCCTGAGCATTGTATCTTGTGAACCTAATTTATTCCACTGATCCACCACCCTTATTTCTTAGCCAGTACCAAATGATTTTGATGACCACAGTTTTATAATACAGTTTTAGGTCTGGTATAGCTAGGATGCCTTTCTTTGCATTTTAAAAATTCCCTTAAAATTCTTGACCTTTTGTTCTTCCAGATAAATTTTGTTATTATTTTTTCTAGTTTTATAAAGTAATTTCTTGGCAGTTTGATTGGTAGAACTGTCATTTTTATTGTATTAGTTCAGCCTACCCAGGAAAACTTGATATTCTTTCAGTTGTTTAGATCTACCATTATTTGTATGAAAAGTGTTTTGTAATTGTGTTCATATAATTCTTGGTTTTGTCTTGGCAGGTAGACTCCCAAATATTTTATATTATCTACACTGATGTTAAATGGGATTAAATGAGATATATTTTAAATATATTAAATGAGATAGTTTTCAACATTTATCTTTGTAAATCCTTGTGTTCCAGATTTTTCTCCCTCCTTTCCCTCACCCCTTTCCCTAGACAGCAAGTAATCCAAAATATGTTAAACATGTATAATTCTTCTATACATATTTCCACATTTATCATGATGCACAAGAAAATTCAGATCAAAAAGGGAAAAAAATGAGAACAAAAACAAAAAGCAAGCAAACAATAAAAGTGAACAAATTATGTTGTGATCCACATTCAGTCCCCATTCTCTCTGGATGCAGATGGCTCTCTCCATCACAAGTCTATTGGAATTAGCCTGAATCACCTCGTTGTTGAAAAGAGCCACATCCATTAAAGTTGATCATTATATAGTCTTGTTGCTGTGTACAATGTGTTCTTGGTTCTACTCACTTCACTCAGCATCAGTTTATGTAAGTCTCTCCAAGCCTCTCTGAAATCATCCTGCTAATCATTTCTTATAGAACAATAATATTCCATGACATTCAGATATCATAACAACTCAGCCATTCCCCAACTGATGGGCATCCACTCAGTTTCCAGTTCTTTGCCACTACAAAAAGGGTTGCCACAAACATTCTTTTCCCTTTTTGATGATCTCTTTGGGATACAGGCCCAGTAGAGACACTGCTGGATCAAAGAGTGCACAGTTTCATAGGTCTTTGGGCATAGTTCCATATTGCACTACAAAATGGTTGGATCAATTCACAACTCCACCAACAATGTATTAGTATCCCAATTTTCCCACACCTCCCCCCAACATTTATCATTATTTTTTCCTGTCATCTTAGCCAATGTAAGAGATGTGTAGTGGTGTAAATGAGATATATTTTAAAAGTGCTTAGCATAGTTCCTGGCACATAATAGGTGCTTAATAAATCCATCTATCCTTCCTCCCTTCCTCTCTTCCTTCCTCCCTCCCTTCTTCTCTTCCTTACTTTCTCCCTCTCTCCTTCCTTTCCTCCCTTCCTCCTTCCTTTCTTCCCTTTCTCCTTTCCTCCCTTCTTCTCTTCCTCCCTTTCTCCCTCCCTCCTTCCTTCCTTCTCTTTTTTCCTTTCTTCTTTCCTTCCCTCCCTCCCTCCTTCCTTTCTTCCTTCCCTTTTCCCTTCTTTTCTCATCTCCTTTCCTCCTTCCCCATAAAATTGGCTGTGCCTTAACTAACAAGAACCAGGTAGTTCTCTTTTCTTAGGAGTCTAATCTTCCCCTAGCATCCAGGACAGGCCCTCTTAGGGTGTCCATGTGGTTGACTGACTGATTGCCTCTGTCCTCAGGAACATCCGCCGACCAATTCTTATCCAGAACTTCCAACAGAGCTATGAGGATAAGATAGCCAATTCCCATCATGCTTTCTTCCAGGAGTTTGAGGTAAGGCTCCTGCTCTGCTCAGAGCCTCATGGCAGCTCACAGTCCCAGGTGAGAGAACAGGGTCACCTCTTCCTCTTCCCCACAACCCCTCTTCTGAAGGATAAGGTAAGGGGAAACCTGGTTCAGGTCCTTGACCACTTGTTATCCATAGGAACTAAAGGAAGTTGGCAAGGAGCAGCCCAAAGTGGAGGCAGAGCATCCTGCCAATGCTGTCAAGAACCGCTACCCTCATGTGCTGCCCTGTGAGTACCAGGCTGGCATTTGAAGGGACCCCAAGGCTTGGGATGGTCCAAAGCAGGAGATGGCAAAGGGGCATGTACTGGCATTAAATGTCCAAAGTTTGCCCCTTTAGATGATCATTCTCGAGTGAGACTGACTCCGCTGGACGACGAGCCCCATTCGGACTACATCAATGCCAACTTCATCCCAGTGAGTGCCTTCTGAAGGCACCATCTGTCTGTCTGTGAGGATGCACGTCCCAGCAGCATCCCTCTTGGCTTGTCTCTGTTGAGACAGACTTCTCAGCTCATGGGCATCTGTGGGCTATGTGTTTGTGGTCTATGCTCAATTTTTATCCATGTGGCCCGTTCATATGTTCACTTGTATTATTTATGCATGAGTCCTAGTGCCATATATTTGTGTTCTGATAATCTGTGGGTACTCCTGTCCTTGCCATTACCCATCATCAATGATTCTAAGCCCAATGAGGTCTAAAGATATGTTTGTATGGGGGCAGCTAGGTTAAAAAAAAGGTTCCATGAAGTCACCTCTCCAGGTTTGAGTTTGTGGGTAGATATGTACACACTCACATTTTCAAATATATATATATATATATATATATATATATATATATATATATATATATATATATATATATATAACATATATATGTATGAAAATGTGAATATATATACATATATATCTATACTCTCATGCCTTCCCATATTCATACACGTTATTAGGGGCTACACATGGGAGTCTCCAGGTGGTGTTTATGAGGGGGTGAACCCTAAGGATGGTATTGGTACCCCAATGTCTGCATTCATGTGACTCTTCCCTCTCCCCTCAGGGCTACAGCCGGTCACAAGAGTTCATTGCCACTCAGGGTCCGATGAAGAAGACCCTGAAAGATTTCTGGAGGCTGGTGTGGGAGCAGCAAGTTCACACAATTGTCATGTTGACCGTGGGCATGGAGAATGGGAGGGTGAGTAGACATACCTTGTAGGTGCCTGAAATCCCCACTGGGTGTCAGTGCAGACACCCTTTTGGGGAAGTCTGAGCTATATCATGTTGGTGGATGGAAGTCCTATAGCTTGGGGTGGAAGAGCAAGTCTCCCCATTTCATCGAGTAGAGAAAGACTGAGGCTCAAAGAGGAACAAGATCTTCCCTAAAGCTCAAAGTAGGTCCTAGAGATTCTCATTTCGAGACTGATGCTCTTACCTGTTCCCATCATCTCCATCTCTGGGCACAAAAGGGACAGAGGAGGCAGACAGGAGAAATAAATCAGGTAAGAGAGAAGGATTAGAGAAGGTATAGATAAAATGGCTATGGGAATAGCCCGATTTATTCTGAGAATCCTAGAATATAAAAGCCAGAAGTGGCCTTAGAAATCATTTACTTGGGGCAGCTAGGTGTGCAGTGGATAGAGCACCAGCCCTGAAGTCAGGAGGACCTGAGTTCAAATCTGGTCTCAGACACTTCCTAGCTGTGTGACCTTGGGCAAGTCACTTAACCCCAATTGCCTCAGCAAAAAGAAAAAAGAAAAACAAAGAAACCATTTACTTTCCCCCTTCCCTCCACCATTGTAGTGGAGTAAACTGAGGACTAGAAATGTGAAATGGCTTTTCTGAGATCACCCAAGTAGTCAGTGGTAGAGCCTACTTCTCTTGCTTCTCAGTCAGTCAACAATGTACGGAAGCTAGATTTCATGTTTTGAGTCCTCCAATCTTCCCAATTCTTTTAACCAGTCTTATAAGGAATAGCTTCTGGACCACGCTGTGGATGAGTAGGATTTTGCATGTGAGAAAAGCTCTTAATATGGAGTTAAAGGAACTGAATTTGAATCCCAGTCAGTGAAGACAACAGATGTTTATTAAGTTTATATTATATTCTAGATACTATGCTAAGCCCGGGAGATAGAAAAGCAAAAATATGGTTCCCTGCTCCCAAGAGTAGGGTTCTAACATGAAAAAACTTGAATGTGCAAGATCTATCCAGTGTAAATGGAAGGCACCAAGCATAGGAACTGGGGAAAATCTTCTGCAGAAGGTGGGATTTGATCTGAGTCTTGAAGGAAGCCAGGGAAGTCAGTAAGCAGAACTGAGGGAAGAGAGCGAGTGAGCATTTCAAATATGGGAGACAACCATTAGCAAAGCAGAAAGAAGGAAGATGAAGTGTAATGGTTGGGGAATGGCAAATAGGCCAGTGAATTGTACATGGAGGGAAGACTGGGAAAATGGGAAGGGACCATTTTATGAAGGGCTTTAAAAGCCAATCAGGATTTTATATTTGATCTTAGAGGTAACAGAGAGGCTTTGGTGCTTATTGAGTAGGGGAATAGCATGGTCAGAACTGTACTTTAAGAAGATCATTTTGGCAGCTGAATGGAGACAAGGAGAGACTTGCAAGTATTGTGATAATCTGGGAAGGAGTTGATATGGGGTGGTAGCAGTGTTGGAAGAGAGACAGGAGCATGTAGAAGAAATGTTGTGAGAGTAGAAATGCAAGATTTGGCAAAGGATTGGATATCTGGAGTGAGTATTAAGTGAGGACTTGAGGATGATACCCAAGTTTGTGAGTCTGACTAACTGGGTAGATGGTTGTTCCTTTCCCATAAGAGGGGAGCTTTTTATTTTTTTGGAAACTAAATCCTGTTTTGAAAATGTTGAGTTTGAGATAGCTTATAAGTAGTTGACAATATGAATGTGGAGCAGAGAGAAGTTAGGGTCTTGTATGTATGTAGATCTGGGGGAGAATCATCCATATAGTAATGATTGTTCAATCCATGGAGTTTAATCAGGATAGTGTAGAGGGCATAGAAAAGATGGCCAGGATGAACCTGTGGGAAACACAAGATTAAGGTCTTGACCTAGATGAAGATCCAGCAAATGAAATGGAGAAGGAGCAACTGGGTAGGTAGAAGGAGAAATACAAGACATCAGTATCATGAAAACCCAGGGAGGAGAGAATATTCAGAAGAAGATGCCTGATGTCGAAGGCTACCCAGAGGTCAAGAAGGATGAAAATTTAGAAGAGGCTGCTGAATTTGGCAGTTAAGAGATCATTCTGCTGCTTACTCTCTGGGGTGTTGTGTGACTGTATGGTCAAATCACTTAAACTCACATCAATTTCCTCATCAGTAAAATCATGAAAGGTAGGACTGAAATCCACCATCTTTTGGTTCCAGGTGTTTGACAGCTGAAACCCACCATCTTTTGGTCCTAGGTGTTTGACAGGTAGAAAAGAGATGAGGAAAGACATTCTAGGAAGAAGGCCCAGCATGGACAAAGGGGTGGAAGCTAGTCCTTTTGGGTTAGAGTGATAGAGATTCAGGGGATCGGAGGTTGGGTGTTAGGTGGGAAGTTCTTACTGCTGTCCTTGCCCCGTTCTTCCTCCATGTCTCCTTTGTTCCCTAGGTGTTATGTGAGCATTACTGGCCATTAAATTCCACCCCAGTCACCTATGGAGAGATCACCATTCATCTCTTGGTAGAGGATAAAGAAGAAGACTGGACGAGAAGGGAATTCCAGGTGCTACACGTGAGTGTTCCCCAGAGCAGGACTGTGTATGAGGCTCTGTAGGCTTTCTGAGGTAGGATAACTAAGGCAATGGAAATTAAATGGAATTAGGAAATTTTCCTGGAAAAGGTGAAATTTAAAAATCATAGCTGAGAGAAGACATTTCTTTGGACTTGGATAGGTTTGAAAATTGTGCTCACTATAGATTACTATATTCTGGAGACTCTCGAGACCTCAGGATAATACATGTTAAGCAAAATTAAAAAAAAAAAAACCTCCCCAAGAACAGAATTTTCTATTATATAAAACATATGCAAATGTCACATGGAGAAGTGTCTGTTCCTTTATTGTGCCTTGACATCAGTCTGCTTTGCATCTCTCCCCAAGTTCCATTCCCACCCTATAAATCCAAGCTTGGATCAGTATTTAGAAAGGATGTAGAGAGAGACTCAGTTACCCTCACCAGTTGCTCTGCCTTTGTATTCTAATCTTTAAGGGCAGAGGAAGTAGCCTGGAGACAGCCAGAGGCTTAAGGCTTCCCGAGTTTAGGGGAATGGCCCTAACCCTGGTGAGAGGCAGGTTTCACCCAAGCTTCCACCTCCGGCCAAGTCCCAAGTTTCATCCCTTCCCTGCGGAGCTTTTCTCTCTGCCATGATCCTCCCTCCTGCCCAGGGCCCCCAGAATCAGGAACGCTGGGTCCAGCAGCTACAGTTCACAGCTTGGCCAGACCATGGTGTTCCTGAGGCCCCCAGTTCCTTGGTGGCCTTTGCAGAGTTGGTACAGGAGCGTGTCCAGGCCGCCCCCAGCATATCACCTACCTTGGTACACTGCAGGTGAGTGATGGGAAGAGAAGGAGCTGATTCTGATAGGCTGGAGGCCTAGGGGAGGGGGAATGCTGGGGACTGATGCTCCAGAGAGATTAATTTTGGTCCTTTGCCCAGATCAGCCTCCTTGTCTCCCCCAAGTCACCCCCACTATCCCATTCCTCACCATGATGCTTTCCCAATCCCTACCCTTGCCAGGATCCCCAAGTCCCAACTCTCTTGCCAGTGCTGACTTTCCCACCCCATTTCCTCTAGTACTCAGCCTCTGACATAGCATCCCCCTTTTTCTGCCCCTCATCCCCACTGTCCCCCTGCTAATTATTCGACAAATTTCTTTGTCCTGATATATGTGGGGTACCATGCTAGGTGCTGGGCTGTATGTATTTATGGAAGGGGGCTGTACAAAGCCGAATAAGACACGTTACCCCTGTCCTTATCCTGACTCATTCTTCTCCTCCCAGTGCCCCTTTTCCTATTTGCCCCCCTTGCCCCTCTCACCTCCTGTTGAGTCAGACTAGGCCAGACCAACCAAGAGAAATGATTGGTTGGGCCCCATTGGCTGGCCTGGGGTTCTAAATGGGACTGGGCTTCTGCTCACCTGGGACTCCCCTCAGTGCTGGTGTGGGCCGAACTGGCACCTTTGTGGCCCTGGTTCGGCTCCTACAAGAGCTACAAGAGGAACAGGTGGTGGATGTGTTCTACACAGTGTATACCCTGCGGCTGTACCGGCCCCTCATGATCCAGACCCCGGTGAGCACCAGGGCTGCTGAGGGAAGGAGCCACAGGGAGGATGGGGAAAGAATGGAGGGGAGAGCAGGAGGGCAAATGGCTGGTGGGGTGGAGGGGCCTGAGGGTGCTCAAGTGACCATCCTGAAAAACCTTGGCAGAGCTTAAGGTAGGCATAATCATCTTATTTTATGCTTTATTTTATGATTCTTTAACGTTAAAAAAATATTTTTTTTCAAATTAGCAAAAATCTATTTTCTCTTTTTCCTACCTCTCTGTCCTTGAAAAATGAAAAAGAAAGCTTTGTAACAAATATACATAGTCAAGCAAAATAAATTCCCATGTTAGTTGTATCCAAAAAAAAATCTTAATTGATCTTGAATCTATCATCACCTCTCTGTGAGGAAGTTTCCTAAAATTTTCCTCAGTGTGTGTCTGACACGGATAAGCCCCTGTGCTAGTTCTGATTATATAAAGGCTCACTATAATCCCAGTACATAGAGCTCAGGAGTCAGAAGCTCCACATTCTAATCCTCCCCGGCATCACCAGCTTTGTGGCTGTGTAAGACATCGGCGTTCGCAGGATCAGAGACATAGGTTGGAAAGGATCTCAGAAGGAATCTAGTCCCCAAGTCCAGAGAGATTAAATGATTGCCCAAAGTCATATAAGAAGTAAGCACCTCAAGTAGAATTTGAGTTTTTAATTACAGACTCATCCCACAGACTAGCTCCTTTGTAAAGTTTTCCAGCTCTACCATTCTGATTTCTATAGATGATGCCCAAATCCCTTATCCCTTTCCTTGGGGTTCTCCTTCCCCCCAACCCTACTAGTTGTCCCACCTGGGAAGGCACGAGGTTGGACTCTCCTGTCACCTGCTTCTTCCCACCAGACTCAGTACATCTTTCTGCACAGCTGTCTGCTGGACAAGATTCTGGAGGAGCCAGCTGAGTCCCTTGTGTAAGTCCTGACCCTTCTTCCTCTCTTAGGGCCCTTAGTCTGAGAGGGGAGGTGCCCAAGGAGGAAGCTTCCCCCTCGGTTCCTCCACTGCAGCTTAGAGTGTTCCCTCTCCTTCCAGCTCCCGGCCTATTCTGGTGAAGAACTTCTCCCAGCATCACGCCAAGAGACTGGCCCACTCCAATGCTGGCTTCCTCAAGGAATATGAAGTGAGATCTGGATATCCCTTGCCCACCCTCACCCAAATTCCGGTGCCATTGCCCAAGATCATCTCTCTTACTGTCCATCCTCTTTGATGGGGTGGTCTCACTGGTGACATGAGCTTGTGCACATTGCCTTTCTCCCTAGCTCCTTCTGGAGGCCATCAAGGATCAGGATAATTCTTCCCTACACCAGCTGGGCAGTGCCATCTCTCAGCTCCTGCCCTGTAAGTCAAAGGGGTAGGGTATCCGAGAAAGGGGAACCCATCTCTGATTGCAGGGTGGGAACTGTTCATGTTATCAGCCAAGAGGGGACCAAGGTGGGGAGCCCACCTGAAAATGATTCCTCATTTTGGGATCCCAGGGAACTGGGAGGAACCATCAAGTGGGCTGGTAGAATTGTGCTATACTCATTGGGCTCCAGTTAAGTATCAGCTTAGCTTCAGCTTCAAATATTCTGAGCCTGCCCCTTGCCACCCAGCAGCAGGAATTTGGTGGGAGATGCCAGGGTGGGTAATTTTGATCCTCCCTTGCAGAAAGGCAGTTTGTTCTTTCAACTGGGGAAGGAACCAGACCAAAGGAAATGATAGGGCTAAAAAAGGGGGGCTGAACCCCCTGAACTGGCTGCGGCATGGCATTGTACTCCATTGGATTGGCAGGCAGCAGACTTGGGTCAGAGTCATTTCTTTACGGTTTCTTCATCTGTGGAATGAAGACATTGTATTAGAGATGATTTAAGGGTCTTTCTACTTCTAATGTTCTGTGAGCCCAGCTCTAGAAGAAATAGCCAATTTTTACTTAGGGGCAGGGCCAGCCTGCCTTCCTACACCGACTAAGCAGGATGCTCCAGCTGGGTTGGCTGAGAGCAGAACTCTGGAGCCAGGGGACAGACAGAATTAAATAGATTTTTTGTTACTGAATTGTCTAAGTCACGTCTGATTCCCCATGACCCCATTTGGGGCTTTCTTGGCAGAAATGCTGGAGTGGTTTGCCATTTTCTTCTCGAGCTCATTTTTGGATGATGAAAGGGAGATAAACAGGGTTAAGTGGCTTGTCCAGGGTCCCACAGCTAGTAAGTGTCTAAGGCCTATTTGAACTTGGCTCTTCTGACCAGTAATACCTACAGCAAATGCTACCTTCACAGGGATGTTGTGAAGTTCAAAGGAGACAAGCCTTTGCAAACTTGAAATCATTCTATAAATGTCACCTATCATCTCTTATTTTCTTCTTATTTTATATTTGATGTAATTCTGGGACAGATGGCTATTTTACTGTTTTGTGTTTGATTACTTTGCAGGGGGTGGGGAGACATGATTGTTTTTTTGTTATTGAATAAGCATAGAAACATTCATCTTCTGGGGACTCCCTGAAAACATCTCCGAGGCAAGTCTAGTAGGGGCAGGACTCTTGGGTTGAATGTCCTTCATTCCTCTCCCACAGGCTCTTGACTTCAGCCAGGTTTCTGTTTGAGAGCTTTTCATCCCCTGTCAATGGGTGATTAGATGCATTAAGTATGTCAATCTTTATTAAAAATGTTATTCTAAGTTTTTGTGCAGCCACGTTATCCAGGAGCTTGTGGGCTGCAGTTTTCTCTGTCATGATGCTCCAGTTTTAGGACATTTGTGAGGTGGGATTGAGGCAGCTAGGTGGCTCAGTGGTTAGGGTGCCAGGTCTGGAGTTCAGGAAAAGCTGAGTTCAGACTATGTGAGCCTGGACAAGCCTCTTCACCTTATTTCCCTTAATCCACTGGAGAAGGAAATGACAAACTCTGGTTTGTCAAGAAACCCCCTTACAAGACCACAAAGAGCCACAACAAGTGGTAGGATCTCAAAGACCTTTTGTGGTACGTCTGTAGGATTTGCCATCTGTGGTTTATGAAGGATGGCAAGCTTCTGGCCACTTCTCTCTAGCTATTGGGTAGGTGCTCAGTTTTGCAAACTAGTGTTAGTTAATTGCTTTGCAAAAATCTGTCCTTGTAAGCTGGTCATCGGACGGCAGGACATCAGTGCCCAGGACTTGTCTCTTTCTGAAGTCACACTGGCTTAGCTGGGTTGAGTCCCCTGCCTCCTTGAGCACAGGCAGACACAGGGGAGCCTCCCAACCATTCCCTTCTCCTCCTGCTTCACAGATGAGCGCTGGAAAGCGAAGTTTTCTCCTCTGGAGCAGAGTCCCGACCACTCTGTCCAGGCCTGGCTCTTTCCAGTGAGATGTTGCCCCCTGGGTCTTCCCTCATTCCTTGCCCTTGCCCCCTCCCCTCCTTCCTCCCTCCTTGCCCCTAAGTTACCTGGTGCTGACTAGTCAGGGGTTGTGATGGGGGGTGGGGAGCAGGGGTACCCGAGGTTGGGATAGGATTGGCAGTTTTGGGGAGCGTAGCCTCAGTCAGGTCTCCCACAGGGGGGACCTTCTGGCCGGGACCAGGTGGCATTGGCAGGTCCTGTAAAGGCGGAAGAGTTCTGGCAGCTGGTGTGGGAGTATGAAGCCTGTGTTCTAGTCTCCCTGTGCCCACTGGACACTCAGAATGAGGTGAGGGGCTTGGGGAAGGCAGAAGGAAGCTGGCACGGGAGGGCTCCAGCCTGGGGAGCAGGCCACGAGCGGGCACGGAGATGGCATGTTTATGCAGGGATGGTGGCCGGTGCTGAAGCAGCCCATCTGTACCAAGTCACTGGCTGTCCACTGGGTAGCAGAGGGCGACGTGGCAGGATGGTCCTGCCTTCATTTGAATATCAAACACGTAAGTAGCTGGGCAGGGAGGCTGAGTGAGGGTTGGCCTTGGGGAGTGCAGGGGTCCCTGAATCGCCCACAGTGGGGAAGGAGGGAGGAAGGGAAGCTCCTCACACTCTGCCTCCCATCCCCACCTTGGGTCTCCAGGAGAAGAAAGAGAAGGAACTCCCGGTGCATCTGCTGCGATTCCCTTGCTGGGAATGCAGGCAGGAGCCTCCGGCCCAGGTCCTGCTGCCCTTCCTGAGTGCCGTGGGCCAGTGCTGCTCCCAGGCTAGGGGCCAGAAGCCGGCCACGATGCTGGTTCACTCCAGGTACCAAAGAGAAACAGGATGCCTTGGGGAGGGCTGGGGAGAGAGATGCTAGATTTGTATCCTGACCTCGATTGTGCTCATCTCTTAAATGGGCCCCATCGCACCCATCACCACAAGTGTTTGTTAAGTCCTCACTAAGGACTCCTGGGAGCGTGACCCTCCCCTGCCTCACAGGGACACCAGTCAGCATTCAGTAAGAGCCACCATCAGGCAGAGTGCTCACATTAACGGCTTCCTCACCTGCCTCGCGTCCCCCCATCCCTGTTGCAGCTCGGGAACAGTCCAGTTGGGCATCCTCTTGGCCATGGAGCGGCTGCTGGAGCAGGCAGGATCCCAGGGCTCAGTGGACGTCTTTGGGGTGGTCCTGCAGCTGGTGCAGGCCTGTGGCTCCATGACCCCGACGCTGGTGAGAGATGGGAGGGGCATGAGGGGAAGGGCAGAGGTTTGGGCAAGAGCTGCTTCATGTGGGCACCAGGTGGCGTTGCTGACCACAGCTGCTCCTCCCCTGCTCCAAGCTTCTGGAGAGAAGACCCCTTAGGAGGCAGAAATCTAGGAAGGGCTTTTACAAACCGCTCTTCCTCTGGGGCTGGGCTTGCCCACCAAGAGACAGCTCCTGCTCAGGCCCTTCCCCTTTCTCTCCAGGATCAGTACATTTACCTCTATGGTTGTGTGGGCAGTGCCCTGACCCATGAGCTAGCCTAAGGGAAGGGGTACAGCTGCCCGGGAGTCGAAGAGTCTTGCAGCCCCTCTGCTTTGGATTCAGATTGGACTTGGCGTGGCCAGAGGGGCTGAGTTTCAGGAACCCGGCCTGGTTCCCCCCGAGGTCCATTCCCCAAAACTATGAAATTGTTGTGGGCTTCTGGAAATAAACACGGATGATCCAGAACGAAGCCTGGGAGTGTTCTGTCATCTCCTCCTCCTCCTCCCCTCTCAGCTCGTGCTGGGGCTGGAAAAAGGGTCAGAGCCAGGGACTGACCCAGTGAAAAGAGAATGGGAAAGGTCCCCTATGCTGCATTCTTCTATTCTATTCTTTCTTTCTTTCCTTCTTTCTTTCTTTCTTTCTTTCTTTCTTTCTTTCTTTCTTTCTTTC
>JAJPUD010000937.1:82799-96406 GCA_023553655.1 Myrmecobius fasciatus
AGAGGAGAGACATACACACACAGAGACAGAGAGACAGAGAAAAAGAGAGAGAGAGAGAGAGAGAGACAGAGAGAGAGAGAGACAGAGAGAGAGAGAGGAGAAAGGTGGAAAATTAGTAGATTAGGATCAGATAAGGAGGTTTTGGAATTCTTGAACATGGAGGTGGTGCATTTGTGGGTGATAGCAAGATCAAGGATGTGATTATCTTTGTATATGGCTGAGATGGGATAGAGGAGTATACTGGTCATGTAGCTATCTCTGTGCTTTGCTGAGGTGGGATGGGGAGAGGGTAATTAGTAGATTAAGGAATTCAGTGGTTAGGTTTGAAGAACAATATGTATATTGAAATCCCATAGTTTTCACATAATGCATTGACTAAGAATCTGGAGTGGTGAGAGTAACCCCATAATAAACTGAGAACTCTCTGATTCAGTGTCGGTCTACACATCTTCCTGGGGATGCAGGGTCAGCTTCTCTGCTTCCCAGTTCCTCCTTGGTTATGCTTTCCAATTCTTTCTTTTCCTGGGCTGGAATCAGGAGTCTGGGTCAGACAGCATTCAAAAGGCAATATTATGGTGTATGGAGTATTGAATTTGGCATTATGAAGACCTAGGCTTCAAATCCTGCCTCAGACATTTATTAATTGAGTGACTTTTAGTGCCTCAGTTTTCTTGTCTATAAAATGAGGTCTATAACCTCTAAGATCTCTTCTAGCTTTAAGATCTCTTACCTAGTCTCCCTTCTAGTCAGGGGAGCAGTGGAGACAACCAGGGGTCTTGAGGAAGGAAGACCAGAGTTCAAATCCAGCCCAGGATACTTATTTAGCTGTTTAATCTTGGATGTCAGCTAATCTCTGTCAGGTTCCTCTGCTGTAAAACAGGAATAGTCATGGCCTCTACTTCCAAGAGTTGTTGTGAGGGTCAACAACTTAGCAAGACGCCTGGCACTTAATAAATGCTAATTTCCTTCCCTCCCTTGGGAAAGTAGAATGAATGATGGCACAGAGTAGTGGGGGAAGATGGGGGTGGGGGTGAGCTGGAGGATAGAGTGTGTCCCAGAGATGTGGGAAGAGGGAGAAATCAGGATCTTCCATTTCCCCCGGGGGATGGGGACAAAGGAAGTTGGTTAGATAGAAAGGCTGAGTTCCAGCATGGGTAATGTAAGAGATAGTATTTGTTCACTCTACTCCTGATTGTATTGGAATTTAAGCCTTCTCCCCAGCCTGCTCCCCCTACCCCCCAGTACTGAGGATGAGCCTGACTATTGGAAAGTTAGAACATCCACTAATCTCTTTTTCCTCTTCATCTCCATCAGCTGAGTCTCAGAGGCTTACATAGCCCCTGAAAAGGAGGAGATTGAAAAGCCTGCCTGTGATTGAACTGAGAAGGGAACTTAAAAGTCAGAAACCCCCAGGGTCCTCTTTTTGTCCTTTACAGAAATCAGACAAGCACTCTCTGCAAAAAAAGTAGAGATTCCATATCAAACCAGATTGTAGGGGAAGACCTGAGCCCCTAGGTGGAGCTCAATCAGCTTTGTTTGTTTGTTTGTTTTTTGTTTGTTTGTTTGTTTGAGTTTAACTTCTCTCAATCTACCAGAGCTAACTGACCTTCCATCCCACTTACTTCTCCCTAACCTTTTCCCAAAACCCTGAGCCCAGTGAATTTGGGATTGTCAAGAAGCAAGGAAGTGGGATCTCTATGTCTTTAAGCACATAGTAGGTACTAGGTGGTACAGCGGATAGAGTGCCAGACCTGGAGTCGGAAAGGCTCATCATCCTGAATTCAAATCTGTCCTTAGACACTTAGCTGTGTGACCCTGAGAGGTCCCTTTACCAGTTTGCCTCAGTTTTCTCATATGTAAAATGAGTTGGAGAAGGAAATGACAAACTACTCCAGTATCTTTGCCAAGAAAACTCCATCAAAGGGGGGTCATGAAGAGTTGGACACTATTGAATAGAGACAATCATATGTGCTTAATAAATTCTCGTTTCCTTCCTTCCCTCCCGGGGGAAGCAGAATGGTGGCACAAGGTTGTGTGGAAGGTGGGAGAGGAGATGTAAAGTGTAGCCCAGAGGTGGCAACAGAAGGGAACTTCCATTTCTTGGAGGATGGGGAGAAGGGCATAGGTAAATGATTTGAAAAGCTGCATCATAGTGGCGGTAGTGATTGTCCTTTGTTCTGGAAAATGACCAAAATGAGCTCTAGATTTGGAATCAGAGGACCTGAGTTCAAATGAACTCTGCTATCTACTCATGTTACCTTGTCTCTTAACCTTTCTGGGCCTTAGTTTTCTCATCTGTAGAATAACTGAACTGAACAAGGATGACTTCTGGGGCTCTTTCCAGCTCCAAACCTATTATTCTACCACTACTTCTTTTGGAGCTGGGAGGAAAGGCACCAAGCTAGAATAGAGGAAGTCCTGGGTTCAAATCCCCTCTGCCATTTCCTGTGTGACTTATGGGAAGTTCCCCAATCTGAACTTCAGTTTTCTCATCTGTAAAAGGAAAGGATTGGATTGAATTACCTCTGGATCTAAATCCAGTATTTGGCTTCAAAGATGTCTCCTTTATGAGGGGGGTTCTGTTCTTGGCCAGCTACAATCCTGTGAAGACTGCAGTGTCTGCCACAAAATCAGAATGCTAAAAGTGGAAAGGACCATAGGGATCATCTAGGCCAACTCATTCACTTTTTTCCTATTTCTTTTTTTTCATTGTAGAAAAATCTTTATTTTTTTATGTACAAAAATCTCCTCCTTCCCAAACCACCTATTTTACAAAGTATTAAAAAGGATTAGAAACAAAGTGGCCTCTTTCAGGCTTCCCCATCCCTAGGGTTTCAGTAGAACTACCTTTTCCAATTCGATGTTTTTTTCCCCATTTCTTTTTTTTTTCATTGTAGAAAATATTTTTTATGTACAAAAATCTTCTTCCCAAACTACCTATTTTACAAAGGATTAGAAGCAAAGTACCTCTTTCAGGCTTCCCTATCCTTAGGGTTTCAGTAGAACTCCCCTTTTTTTTCAGTAGAACTTTCTTTTCCAATTTGATGTTTTTTTCCCATTTCTTTTTTTCATTGTAGAAAAATCTATACTTTTTAATATACTAAAATCTCCTTCCCAAACTACCTATTTTTTACAAAGGATTAGAAGCAAAGTGACCTTTTTCAGGCTTCCCCATCCCTAGGGTTTCAGTAGAACTTTCTTTTCCAATTTGATGTTTTTTTCCCCATTTCTTTTTTTCATTGTAGAAAAATCCATACTTTTTAATATACTAAAATCTCCTCCTTCCCAAACTACCTATTTTTACAAAGGATTAGAAGCAAAGTGACCTTTTTCAGGCTTCCCCATCCCTAGGGTTTCAGTAGAACTCCCTTTTTCAATTTGACGAACTTGCAGTCTGAGATTCCAATTCTGACTTTACCTGTGTGATTGTCACTAAGTCACTCCCTCTCTGGGCTTAAGTTTGCTCTTCCGTAAAATGGACTTCATTCGGACAGGGGGCAGGAAGTCTTTATCTGTACAGACCTACTGTGTGCTGAGAACCCCGTGCCAGGGACTGGAGAAGATCTAGACGTGAGCTAAGAAAGACACAGTCGGTCCTTGAGATCACAGAGGGATGCCATTCGCCCAAAGTCCCTACTTTCAAGATGTTCTTTTCCTGCTTTAAATCCTGCTATCTTGCTCCCCAGTGCCCAATGGTCCCCTCGCCGAGCCCCCCTCCCCCAGGCAGCCCTCATCCCTGCAGGGGCAGCACCCCATCGGCCTGGCTGGCTCGGGTCCGCGCGCCGCCCCTCCCATCCCTGGACGACTGTTTCCAAACAAGTGCAGGTCCCTCAGCCTCTGCGCTTTCTGTGTGTTTCTCTTGGTTTTCTTTCTTGGCTTTTTTTTTTTTCTTGAATGAAATTCCTGCCAGCTAGGAAGGAAGGAGGGAGAGGGGAGCGAGCCAGAGCGTAGAAACTTTCCTTGACTCCTCCTCCGCCTGTGTCTCCCTCCCTTGGCAAGCCCAGCCCGTGAAACTCCAGAACTAAGATCACTCAACAATGCCTGCCCCTCTCTGACTGCGCCGTCCCCACGCGCTGCGCCCTCTGAGCAGCCGCTGCTGTCGCCGAGCTGAGCCGAGCCCGGACTGTGCCTGTTGCGACTAAGAGGGAGACCGCCCGGGGTCCGGAGGCTGGCTGGGCTCAGGAGAGGGAAAGGGCGAGGGAGCTTTGCCCGCCGTGCCCGCCAGGTGCCCTTCAACCTGCCGGGCGCCAAGATGCCCACCCTGGCCCCTCTCTGGGCCGTGTGGCTCTATGTTGTCGTGTGCCACGGCGGGGCCCCCCAGCCGGGGGCAGCGCCTGCCTGCCCGGCGCCGTGCCACTGCGAGGAAGACGGCATCATGCTGTCTGTAGACTGCTCCGAGCTGGGACTTTCCACGGTGCCTGGGAACCTGAACCCTCTGACAGCGTACCTGTGAGTATTGGGCTCTCATTTCCTTCCTTTCTCCTTTGGCTCCGCCACTCCTGCTCTGGGGGCAGTGCCAGGCAGCCGCTTGCTCTCAGTGCCCCCTGCCTGGGGTAAGGACTCCGCGATGTCCCCTTTGTCCTAGGGGTGCACTCTGGGGCATCCTCACTGGTCCATCCCTTTCTCCAAGTCACTTGCAGTACAAACGACAAAAATTCTTTACTGCTGGGAGAGATTCTGGTATGTGTCCCAACCCAGGTGGCTCCTCAAGACTGGCAGAGCTGAAGCTAGCAAAAACAAGGTGTCCTTGCTCTGTGATTTTTCCAGTTGGCTAAGGTTCGAGTCATGGCCCTTGGTCACCTGGATCCCATGAACTCCCTCTCTAGATAGGATAGTGCAGGGTAATGGAAAGAGTACTGGTCCAGGACTCAATTCCCATCCTTGCTAACTTACTACCTGGAGGAGTCTGGGGAAGCACCTCATTTCTCTGGACTTTGGTTCCCAAAGCAGAGTGGGAAGGAGGGAAAGCAGCATTGCTGTAACTGCCAACAGGACTCAGGACTCTGGTCTGGAGGAGCATGAATAGACACTGAGCCACTATTTTTATTTCCTGAGCACAAGGTTTGAGGGGGAAGAGAGACAGGGTAAGTCAGGGCAAGGCTGCTTGTCTTAAATAGGATGTGTCTGATGAGTGAAGGGTAAAGTAATCTGTTCAACTGTTCAGGGTAAGGAGATAGATTTTGTGGAGCTAATCCAGGATTGATATAGGGGTACTGTATTGAAGGCACATACTCAATCCTTGTTTCCTTGATAGGGGGCCCTCAGAGCACCCTCTGACACTGGCTTTCCCTTTTCTCCCAAGGGCCTCTCTGAAGTTGTGTCCTGGGGGGGGGGGAAGCCTCTTCAGAGACACTAATTTGTGGGCAGACAATGAGGTTGAAAACCAGAGAACCATTTTTAGCATCTGAGTTGGGGTGAGATAACTTGGGGAAGAGGGAGATGTGAGGGAGAGTTCTCGAGGGGGTAAGTTACCTCAGTCCAGCTGTGTAAGACACTACAACTTGAAGAGAAGGGTTTTGTCCCAACCCTCCCTGACTTTGGCTCTGGTTGCTAGTGGTAAATATAGAAAGGGAAAAGACTGGTTTCATCCATAATGGAACCAAGATGTTATTGGGGTGAATGGCTAAATTTCTATCCCCTACTCTATATCTGGGGAAATCACCCTCTTCTCCTTCTCTCCAGAGAGCTTTATCACTCTCTTTCTAGAGCAGATAAAATTGGGAAAGTCCAAGTATTGAGAGAAAAAGATTTTGGCTAAGGTTTGGGTAGTCCTGACATTGGGGTGTGGGTCTGAGTTTCCTCTATGGTTCCTCCTGGATGATAGGGGAAATAGCTAGTAAAATATATGTCATGGGCACAGTGACTTGAATTGAAGTCAGAAGAACTGGATTCAAATTCTACCTCTGAAACTTACCTAGTAAATCATTTAATTACTGATGGGCTTCAATTTTCTGTAAAATGAGGAGACTGAACTAGATGAACTTTGAGCTCTAGATCTCTCATCCTCTGATAAAAAGAGATGCTCCCTCCTACTCCCAGCTTGCTTTGGTCCCCAGGGCTTTTGAAAGGTCAGTGGAACTGAGATGTCCCTGATGGGCAATTCCTAGGAGTTGGACAATGGAGGAGATGATCAGAGCCAGTTGCCAGGGAGGAGTAAATCTATCCATTGCCTCTCACTCATTTTGGGAGGAATTGGGAAAGCCCCTTGTTCCCCAACTTCTCTAGCCTGAGAGTTGTAGGCTCTGGAATCTTTCAGAGGTCCCAGGTTCAAGGCAAGAAGTTTGTTGGCTTGCTGTGTCCTATTCCAAGCTTCTAGTAGTCATTGAGGGAATGTATGGAATATGTTTCTGACCTTCCACCTCTTCTCTCTCTCAGAGTTCCATTTGACCATTATCCTCTTCCAAAGAATCCAACTTAGCTCAAGTGGGCAGGGGCAAGGTGGTCCTTTTCTGTAAGAACATCAGGAATGGAAAGACCAAGACTTCCACTCTTAGGGATTTGGAATAGTTGGGATGCTTTTTCCAAATGATGTTAGTCCTTTAGTGCTCAGGGAAACTGACTTTTCCTGAGCTTTTTTCCTGGCTGGTCTGTGTTGACTCGGAGCTTCAGGACAGATTATCTCAGCTGGCTCCCGGCTGGATCCTCGAGTGGAGCTCTCTCCCAAAGAGATGACAGATTCCAAGGCCGTGCCTGGAATTTAGCAGGAGCCTTTGGAATCTGGGAGAGAAAGGGGACACAGGATTAAAGCTGCATGTCTTCTCTGCCCTTGCTTAGGCTGTGGAAGTATTAGACTTGGAGAATAGGGCCCTTCTTTGTTTCAGTCCATTCAGATGTACAAATAACAGCCCTTTACCAAAAGTATTGGTGGTGATGGGGAACAGGACAGGATACAGAAGAGGATATTCTAGTTTTATTGAAATTCACGGACAATCTAAAGTTGGGGGTGATGTTAGATCGTTCTTTCCGATTTCTTAATTTTAAAAAAGAAAAAAATTGAAGGGAAATGACTTATCAAAGATCTCTCAGTGACAGAACAGGGATTTGAATCCAGGTCTGTTGACTAAATCAAGAGCTCCTTCCCTAAGCATCAACTACATAGATGAAATGATGTAGGGGTGGAGAAAGATAAATTTTATCCTTTTCTAAATAGTATGTAGAAGAGACTTCTCCACTAGAAGAAAACAAAGGGAACGGCTAGATGGGGTAGTGGATAGAGTACTAGCTCTGGAGTCAGGAGGACCTGAGTTTGAATCCAGCCTCAGGCACTTTCTTAGCTGGACAAGTCACTTAGCTTCTGTCAGCTGCAGTTTCTTTAACTATAAAATGGAGATAGCTCTCACATTTGAGTTATGGACCTACTTCTTGGGAAGTTCGTCTAATGCCTTTCTTAAATTCTAAGTGTGATTTCCACCCATTTCCTCTTGGTAGGTCAAATTTTGTATTTTAGAGCTGATAGTGATCTCAGAGACAGTCTACTTCAGTCTTCTGATTATGCAGATAAGTAAATAGAACACCAAAGAGACTGATATAATCAGGATCATCCATTTAGTAAGCTAAGGGTAGATTTCCTCCCCTCCAACCCTTATACCATATTTCGTGAAACTTTAAATGACACCATACCATCTCTCTTAAACTCCTAGCTCTCAAAGATCAAGGCAATTGATATGAATAGAAATGGTTTCATCCTTGTGGTTGTATTTCTGGTGCCTGGGATAATGCTCAGCATAGAGTAGGTGCTAAATAAATGCTTATTGATTGGTTAAGGTGTCTGTTCTGTACACAGTAGGGGCAGCAAAAATAAGTGGAAAAGTCACCTGGGCATAAGAGCAGGGCTAAATAAATGCTAAGTGAATTGAATCAGAGGGAGGCAGCTTGATGTAGGTAGAGAGTTAGCTCTGGAATCGAAGGATCTGCCTTTGAATGCAGCTTCAGCCACCTATCACCTATGTAGCTTTGGACAAGCTACTGTATTGTCCAACCCTACTCTCTTTTTGTTGAATGAGGAGGATGAATTAGATGACTTCAGCGATATCTTCCAGAGAGAGAGAGAGAGAGAGAGAGAGGGGGAGGGAGAGAGAGAAACTCTACAGGGAATGAATTGTGGAACATTTCTTTTAGTTCATACTTGATGAAATAATTATTGGTGTATGGGTCCTTGAAGGATGTGAGAGACATTAAAGAAAGCATTTTTGATAAGGTAGTTCAGTCCTTAATCACTGTGGCATTAAAATAGTCCTTTAAGGTTGACAAAGTGCTGAAGTAGGTAGGAATAAGGACTGGATCCATGATCTCACTGACACGAGGGACTTCCCTCTACCAGTGCAGATCAATAGCTTCTCTGTAACTTGTAGTCCTAGAGAATTGCTGAGAACATAGGAAGTTAAGTCACTTGCCCAGGATCACACAGCCA
Organism: Myrmecobius fasciatus; assembly: GCA_023553655.1. NCBI lineage: Eukaryota > Metazoa > Chordata > Mammalia > Dasyuromorphia > Myrmecobiidae > Myrmecobius > Myrmecobius fasciatus. The sequence continues at coordinate 91,210 of JAJPUD010000937.1, forward strand.
GTAGGTATCAAGTCTCAGAAGCAGACATGACCCTGAGTCATGTTGACTAGTTTTATGTCTTATGCCCCTTTGCCTCTCAGTAGAAACATGATTATCACCATTTCACAGTTGAGGAAATCCAAGTTGCTCATGGGCAAAGTCACTTACCCATCATCAAGAAAGGCTAGTCAAGTGTTAGAATGCTGACTTAATTCAAATCTTCTGACACCAAATCCAGTTCTTCCGAGTGTCGGGAAGATACTTACATGTATGTATATGGGGGAATCTTTTATTTCTCATCCCATGGAATTGGTCTTTGATGATGAAATAAAACAATCTGAATGACCTTTGGAGAGCTGTTACCACAAGTATCTCTGTAAACCCTGGAGGACCATATCATTCCCTACCAAGTTGAAAGAACTTTGAAGGGACAATTTTTTTCCATCCATAGAGAAAAGAAGCCTTCTCCTATTTGTCAAGATCTTAAAAGGAAGAGATGCTACAGCATCTTCTCTGAGCATTTTCCCCAGAGGTAAGAATCCTTCCTGTTAGGAAGTTCTTCCTTATGTCTAACCTGGACTTTGCCAAAACTTTGGGGCCCACCATCTGTCCTGCTCCATCTGGATTGAGAAGATAGAGCTTAAATCTCCCACAGATCATCAGTATCATCTCCCTTTCTCTAGGAAGATAGCTTTTCAGAAGATGGATGTTTCTTCCCCACCCTAGTAAAAAGGGCCCTGTCCTCGGTGCTAGGGGCTATGCAGAATAAGTAGGAAGTCAGTCCTAACCTCTGGGAAGTTCCAACACCTAATCAACGAGTATTCTTGAAGTGCCTACTTGCATGCCAGGCTCTGTGCTGAACACTGGCAATAGAAGGACAAATTTCCCTCTCTCCCTTCCCCAAACACACCGTCAATTGGATTTCTCCAACCCTGGGGAGACCTTGGAACCAACTTCCCAGGCAGAAGATTAAGGTGGTTGAGGGCTTTCACTCTCCTAGAACTCTGTCCTAGCTTCTCAGTGGGTTACAGGGAGAGAAGGTACAATCCCTCAGGGAGCTTCCAGTCTTGAAGGAGAAACCTTGCCTGCTTGAAGGGGGATCCTTCCTCCCAGATAGAAAAGGATGTCTACCCAGAGCCACTGATTCCCAGGTTGTGCCTCATGACTTGTGTGATTTGGGATAAAGCACTCCAAGTCTTAACTTCCTCCTCTCTAAAATCAATGGATTGCATGAGATCTTTTCCAAAGTCCTCTTCCTGATCCAACATCCTCTGATCTATCCCTAAGGTTAGATTTTGCCCTGGGTCTCACTCCCTATACCCCCATCGACTGGACAGTGACTCAGACAGACTTATCAGGAGAAGCAGCTAGTCAGAGACAGTCTAGGGTGCTGAAGAGAAGGGGGAGAGTTATTCCAAGAAATGGGGTCCCTGGGACGTATCTCCTGTGCCAGCCTCACTCCAAAGCAAAGCCTGGGGGCCCGGGCTCATCAGAGGGCAGACCCCAGGGAAGGGTTAGGGGTGGAGGAGGTTTGGGGAAGGGGGTGAGGAGGAGCCAACACCCTAGTTCAAAGGAATGGCAGGGAACAAAGCCCTAGGCAAGAGAAAAAGGAAACCTCTTGGTTGGGTCTGGCATCAGGCATGGGGTGCGGTTGGGTGGGGTGTGGCTGGCGGAGGAGAAGAAAGCTTGGTTCAGAACAGAGTTGCCCCCCCCTCCATTCTTCACATCCCCACCCCAGGCCCCTTCCTCCACTCTCCTATGAGCTTTCAACTTGGAGGCCCAGCTCCCCTCCCCTTTCTCCCCCCATCTCCCTGTCCCCAGGTTGGCATCTTTGTTTTGGCATTGGCCCCTTGGTGCTCACGGTTTGTCTGCCCCAAAGGTGGGTGGGGGTGGGGTAGACACACTCTCCAAAGGGAACAGAGATGAAAGGAAAAAAAAGAGAGCAATCATCCAAGTTTAGAAGCCAACTTTTCTGGGACACCCCCCCCCTACTCTGCCTCCTCAGCATCCCCCATCTCTGTCTGGGAGAGGTGTTGGGAAGAGGTTGGAGAGGGTCCTGGTCTTTGAGAGGGGGGCTGACCCCACTTCTAAGACCCTCCTTGAGGGTGGGGGGGACACCTAACCCCTCCCACCCTCCCATTAATACTTTGCCTTCCTGGAAAAGAGAAGGCTTCAGAAGGAGAATGCATTGGGGTCTCCTAGGTATGGGGACACTGAAATAAGGGAGGACTTATTTTCCTTTCCCTTCTTCCCCTAGCTTCTAAGAAGATAGGGTCAGGGTTGGCACTGGGAAAGGCTGTGCCCTTGCCCTTTGGCAAGGACATGTTCTTCAACCTGAAAAGCTCTGGCATTCTATGCCAATGTATATATTTAAGCTTTTCTCAAAAAATGAAAACTCTGAAAAATTCTCCCCCAGCAGCTCAGAGGACTTTGAATGTCCCCCGTAGCTCCTTTCTCTTTCATGTCGTAGTACCTCCAGAGGGCAGTGTCTTCCTCTAAATTCTGTCCTCCAAAGCTGTGTGACCTTGGGACAAATACTCACCCTCTCTGCGTGGGGAGAGGTAGGTGGGGGATCAGGAGGACCAGGACAAGGACAGGCATCTTTGGGAGCTTTGGGTTCCTTAAGGAAGACACAAAGGATGGAGAATTTGAATTTGAGAGGAGGAAGAAGCACTTTCCCAATTTTTTTTGCCCATTTTCTAAGTAAGCCTTTTCCAGTTGGCCCCCCTTTAATGAAAAGGGGGTGTGTGATGCCCGTTCCCCTACAGTGGTTCAGGCCTCGCCTCTCTGTCCTCCAGACATGAAAGCCTGGGCCCCAGGAGGAGAAAAACACCAGAGAAGCCAAACTTGGTCAGTGAGAAGAGAGTTATTTTGGAAGCGGTGAGAGGGCATGGCAGGCGGAGGAGAGCTTTCAGAAAGCTATGGGGTTGGCACATCGCCCCTCCCCCGGAGCTGTGCCAACCTGAGCAGCAGGCAGGGGCTGGGGCCAGCTGCTCAGGGACAGGGCACCTACAGAACTGAGGCTTCCTTTCATGTTCCCGATCCCAGCCCCTTCACCCACTTTCTGCCATCTTTGCCATCCTTGCCATGGGGCTGTCTGGAGGAGGGGATCTTTGGGAAGGACAAAGAGTCTCCTCTTTGTCCATCCTGTGTCCTGACTTCTCTCTAGCCCTTTGAAGAAAGTACACCTTGGGACCAGCCTTTCAACACAGAGCTGAGGCGTGGGGCCATAGGAGAAGCATTATGGCAGAGCAGAATAGGGAGATCTGAATTCAAATCCTGCTTCTTACCTGGGCAAGTCCCTTAAATCCTCTTAGTGTAAAATGAAGAAATTGGGCTGGGCAATTCTTCAACATTAGCCCTTGCAAAACCTTGTGTTTCAATTTCTGCCTCCCTTCGCCCTCCCCTAGATGGTAAGTAGTCCAATATATGTTAAACATGGTAGAAATATATGTTAAATCCAATATATGCACACAGATTTATACAATTATCGTGCTGCACAAGAAAAATCAAATCAAACCAGTATGGGGGGGGGAGAAATTGGGCTAGAAACGCTCCTTTTTGGCTCAATTTGTATTATTCTGTGATCACAGGCTACAATCTATCCTACTCTTCTTGAGGCACTTCTAGGATGCCGGTAAGGTTGGCTGCCAGGTAGGTTCAACCCCCAACCATTAAGGTCAGTTGAGTTTGCTGCTCTTTGACTCAGCTGAGCCAGCCAGGTCCTTTCCACTGGGTATATACCACATTAGTGGCATGGTATATGCCATGTCCATAACCTCGATTAACCCTTACTCTGCCAAACCACAGGAATTCTGAACTCCCCCAAGGGATGGACAGGACTATGGGTATCTTAGTTTGGGTTAGTTAGTTAGGTTTTGTACCAGAACCTGAATCCACATTGTAGGGTGGGGAGCTTAGCACAGTGCTTGGCTCTGAGGATACAATTAATAAAAAGAAAAGTCCCTGCTTCAAAGAGTTTATAGTCTAATGGAGGGAGACAACAAAAGGAGGCAGGAAAGCAGAGGAAACTAGGGGGTACACAGCACAGGGAATCTTGTTTTGTGGAGCTGAAAGCAGGCAGAGCTGCAGATGTGAAGTAGAGTAAGTTGAAAGTCCATTTTCTGCCCTCTATAAAGGAAGGCATTGGGAAGGGTTTTGACGCTGCCATCTAGCCCTCCAATCTGAGGGGAGTGGAGGCTGAGGGAGGTCCTCCCACAGCTTCTGACAAGTTGGGTTGAAATGCTTAAGGGAAAAAAGGTCTGGAAAGTTAGGAAGCATAATGGATGTAAGACCTGGGGGCAGGAAAACCTGAGTTTGAATCTTGCCTCAGACACCAGCTGTTTGATTCTGAACAAGTCCCTTAACTTCTCCCAGCCTCAGTTTCCCAATTTGTAAAACAGGAATAAGAACCCTACTTCACAGGGTTGCTCTGAGAATGTTAACATATAAAGTACTTTGCAAACTTGAAGTGTTATACAAAGGCAGCTTTTCTTCCTCCTCTTCCTCCTTTTCCTCCTCCTCCTTCTCCTCTTCTACTACTTCTTCTTCAAATTGTGGCTGGGGAATCTCATGAGAAGAGAGATCGATATTATCCAAAAATATTTATTAAGGAACTGTATGTAGGTCACTGTGCTGAGTGCTAGAGGGAAACACAAATCTTATAAATCTGCCCTCAAACAGCTTATTGTTTGGCTGGATGAGAAGAGCTCCTTCTGACCAGGGTGTCCTGAGTGCATTGTGAGACACCAAACAAGTGCAATGGGTATTCAGGTGAGGGATAGGATTAGGACAATCAAGGAAGGATTCAGAAAGGAGCTAGGCACTGGACTTAGGCTACAGCAGATAATTCAGATCTACTGATCCAGCCCTTTCTCCTTATCTCCAGTCTCACATCTCCTACTGCCTACTAGACATCTTGAACTGGATGTCTTGTAGATGTCTTAAATTCAGCATATCTAAAATTAAACTCTCTCTCCCAAATGCTCCCCTCTTCCCTATTATTGTCCCTATTACTGTCCACTCAGATGTCAAAGTGATCTTCCTAAAGGGCAGGTCTAACCTTGTCATCTTCTCCCTCTTCTCTTCCCACCCATTCAAATAAGCTGCAATGGATCCCTATTATTTCCAGGATCATAAGTGAAATCTTTTGTTTGGCATTTAAAGACTTTCATAATCTGACCTCTTCCTCTCCACACTCCCCTCCACAGTGCCTAAA
>JAJPUD010000937.1:96416-150679 GCA_023553655.1 Myrmecobius fasciatus
CAGGCAGGAGTGTGGTGATCTATGTTTGACACCTTAAGAGTGATGAGAAGATAATACCTTGCCAGGGTCTCCTAGCCAGTATGCCATAGGCAGGGCTTCAACCCCTGTGTTCCTGACTTCAATATTGACCCTCTTTCCACTATTTCACAGTCTCTTATCTCTTGAGGGAGGAGCTCTGGGTATTAGGAATGGAGTCTTAGATCTGTGATTTCATTGGCATAAGGAACTCCCATGTGAGGAATCTCTGTTCACTGATGTAGGTCACCACTTGCTCTGCAACGTACAGTTTTTTTAAATATATATTTTATTTTCCTCTCAATTACACATTAAAAATATTTTAACATTTGGGGTTTTCTCCAGTGTTTTGAATTGCAAATTCTATTCTCCACTTCTCCCTCTCTGAGACAAAGCAATCAGAAATAGATTAATGTATAGTCTTTTTTAAAAAATTCAATTTTATTTCATTTTCAGTTCCTCATTTTCTCCCCTTCTCCTACCCATTGAGAAGGCGAAAAACCTATTACAAATATGTAAAGATATTGCTGATGGTCAAGTGACCATTTTCATAAGTGACAGGATATGAGAAGTGAGACTAGAACCTAAGGATTTCCCAGCTTTGGAGCAGGCTCTTTACTCACTATTCCAAGATACCTCTACAAGGCTGTGAGTCAAGGCCCAGAAATGAGAGTGATATTGGGTCTCTTAAACTTATCACACAGTCCTGCCCCCTTCTCAATGGTCTGTGATGACATCCCCTTTGGGAATGGTTTGGAAAGGCACTGGAAGCAACTGAGGTTTGAAGAGGAGCTGTTCCTTTTTCAAACAATGTAGATTATTGCCAAGAGCAGGATTTCGGTGTCCTAATTCCCCCTTCCCATCCCCAGTTGCTTATTTGCTTTTGTCAGTAGGTGGGAGGTGAGGGGGTGGTGTTCTTGAGAGTGTCCAGGCTGAAGGAATGATGAGAGTCTTTGTGGGAATGCCAGGGATTTAGATGTGGTTCTTAGGCTGGAAGTCATTGCAACAGGAGGGCAGAGCTCCAGGGGGAGAAGGGCAGCTTTGTAGCCTGACCCCGAGGATCTGGTCACCCATCACCTGTCACCCTACTGGGCAATGCTCCTATGTGCCCATGCTGGGGAGGGCTCCTCCATCGCCAGGCAGGGAAATGGAGAGGTATGGGATAAAATGACCCTGATCCTCCAGGGGTCACACAATGGGCTGGGGACCTCATAACCTAGATCCTATTCCCCCTCCCTAAGTGAAATAGGGGTTGGAATCCCCCTTAAATTAAGCTCCTTTGGTAATAGGGGGACAAGATCAACAGGGACATTATTATTCCCCATTCCTCGTCCCTTTGTACCCACATTCATCTAAGGGAGTGCCTCAGTTCCCACATCTGTCAAATAGGGAGGATAATCATAATCCCTGCTCTGCTTCCTCCTGGAGCTGTTGGGGAGGTCAAATGGGGGAATATCTAGAAAAACCCTGTGAGTCCCACTTGCTTTTATTAGTTTTGGAAGGATGGTGGAGTCAATAGAAATCTGCCCTTAAAGTCGGGACCATCAGGACCCAAGTCCGGCTTCACACGCACTATCTGTGGGATCTTCCACAAGTAACTTAACCTCTCAAAGATGAATCTGATTGCCAGAGTGCATTGGTAGAAGGAGGGAGGGTCTCTCTAGCAATGAAGTCACAAATCCCTATCCCTCTATGGTTCAACATCTGTATCTTGCAGATAAAATAAAATGATGTAGAAATATCATCATCTTTATTCTTCTTTAGGCTAGGACCCCTTGAGGGCAGAGACTCGAGCTCTTCCTGCACCTTTACCTGTCTTCTGGGAGCCTATATGCTATTAGGGAGTCAATAGGTAGACATATAAGTATATTCAAGCGTATGTATGCACACATACAAACAATAACTTTTTCTTGGGGTGGGGGGGAAGATGCTAGCAGCTGGGAGGAAGGGTCAGGACAGGGCTTTTGCCGGAGAATGGCTCTCAAACTGAATGTAAAAGGGAAGTAGGGATTCTAAGGGGGCAGAAATGAGGAGGGATCCTATTCCAGGAACGGGGCAGGGAGATAGGGGCTGGGGAAAGCCATTTTGGCTGGACCATAGGGTGGGGAGAGGGGAGCAATAAGCCAGAAAGGCGGTTGGAACCAGGATGAAAGGGGCTTCCAATACCAGAGAGGAGTTTGCCTTTGTGTCTAGAGATAATAAGAAACAATTGATCTTTATTGAGTGAGGGATTATGATGACTGGGTCTTTGCATTAGAGCTATTATTTAGGCTTGTGATGTAGTGGAAAATATGCTGTAAAACAATCTGAGTGAAAGATTGGTTGAATAAGGGAGCAGGTTATTACAGCAGGGGAAAGGAACTAGACACTACAGGTATTATCTTATTGGAGCCCCACAGAGACCCGGGAAGTAGGGGCTTTATAATGAGCCCCCCATTTTATAGATGAGCAAAATGAGGGAAACAGAGGCTAAGTGGCTTGCCCAAAGTTGCACAGCTAGAAAGTGTCTGAGGATGGGTTTGAACAGAATGGTTCTGACTCCATCTCTCTTGTGTGTCCATCATGGGGTAGTCCAGCAGAGAGATAATGGGAGTGTGGTGGCCATATTAGCCTACCACCACCCTATTTTCCTGATGAAGAAACTGAGGTCCATGGAAACTAATTGGATTATCTGAAATCACACAGGTAGGTATGGCAGCCTCTGTGGTGGTGCCTCTGCCCCACCCTCTCCTGTCTGGGAATGTTTCCCCACCCCCAGGTATCCCCAGAATCTAGGGCAGTCTCTAGTTGGGGTGTGTGTGTAGGGGGTTGGGGATGGGAGAGATCGGATGTCCAAGAATTGTGAGTGTTGAGGCAGGAAGAGACGTAAACTAATCCCCTACCTTTGTGCCACAGGGCGGATGAGCAGGCAGGGATAAGGGGAGAAAGGAAGAGAGCTATTGTTTAGGACAAAAGTGGAGAATAAGAACTGGGCCAGGGACCCTGTGGGGGCCCACCCCTCTCCCAGCAAACACACACACACTCCTCCCTTGGGTGGCTAGGTACAGTCCCCAATTCAGGACGTGCTGGAGCCAAGAGAGACCATTGTCCGTCCTGCTGCCCCTTGGGAACGTGGCAGAGAGGAGATTTGGAGAAGTGGCTAGCTGCTCTCTCCCAGCACTCTCCATCCCTCCCCCAGCCCCTCTTCCAGGGAGAGTCACACTGCTCTGGGAACTGTTGAACTGGGAGGTGGTGGAATTTAGGGAGGGAACAGGGAAGGAAGCTCTGTCCCTTGACAGCTTAGAAAGACCCAGTGCTGGGGCTTAAAGAGAAACTGGGGCATGAGCTGAGAAAGAAACTGGGCATTGGGTTTAACCAGAAGTCAACTCTTCCCTCCCTCTGACTTGTGTTGGGGTTTCCTGAGAATCCAGCTGATTGGCAGACCATGTGGGGGGGGTGAGCTCATCTGATCTTGGATGGTCTGGGATGGGCAGTTTAGCTGCTGAAGGGGTCGGTGGATTAGGAATTTTCTGGGCTTACATTTTCAGAACTCCATATGTCCAGGACCCAGATGGAGCAAGAGGAAGCCAGATCAGGAAGATGAGGTGGATGGGGTTATCTAGTTAAGTAATAGCAGAATCCTGAGCAGAGAAGGATAGGACTTCGGTGTGCATATGGGGCATCTCATCTGATACTTGCAACAGACTAGGAAGGCAGGTGCTACTATTATTATCTCCATTTTACAGATGAGGAAACTGAGGCACAAAGCACATTCAGTTGTCCAGGCTCACACAGCCAGCAAGTACAGGAGGCAGGATTCAAACTCAGTTCTCCCTAACTGCCAATGCAGCCCTCTATGAACTGCATCCTGGAGTTGGCTCTAAATAGAGCTTAGAATTCTGGTCACATCCCACCCAGTTCTCCCCACCAGCCTCAACCAGCCTGGACTTTCCTCCCTGAGCTTTCCTGCCTTGGATCTTTGCCAGCTCTGTACCAGCGGAGCTCTTGGGCAGCAGCTTTCGCTTCCTGGCAACTCATCCCTCTCCCCCAAATCAGAGTTAGAACTTGAAGGGCATCTGCTGTGCCCTAAAGGAAAGCCTGGGCTGGCATCAGTGCTCTTAGATTCTTTTCGGGTGCTTGGTGTAATATTCCATCCTTCCTTTCCCCCTTCACTCGGCTTGGAATATGGTTTAGAATTCTGCCCCTGCCCCTGACTTGCTGTGTATCCTTTGGTAGCTAACTTTTCAGGTCCTTGGCTTCTTTTTAAAATATATTTATTTGTCCATGGATGATGAGATGTTAAAGGGAAAAAAAGGGACAAGGATTTGGTTCTGGGCTTGAAGATCGCAAGCAACCCAGGACTGAGAGTCTGCAAAATCATGGAAACTCGAATGGGAAGGGACCTGCAAGGCGTTTATTCTGACCCTTCGCTCCAGAAGTGGCCATCTGCATCCCAGTGAAGGGGCTCTGCTTCCTCCCAAGGCAGCCTGCTTTGCTTCGGTGCAGCTCTCAATGTTGGGAAGATTTTCCATGCACTGAGCCTAAGTTTGTCTCTCTGAAAATTCCACCCATTGCTCTTCGGTCAGTGCTTTGGGGCCCTTCCACGTGACGGTCCTTCAAATACCTAAAGGCAGCGATCATGTACCCACTAAAGAAGAGGACACCGTGGTGTCCCTGCTCCAGGATTCCAAGTGGGCTCTTAGGGGGGCTCTGGGGACCTTCGAGCCAGCCGGACACAGATTCCTTGGGCAGCGCCCGCCTCTAATCCGTCCACTCTCCACTCCATAGCCTGTCCCTCTCCGGTACCTCCAAAGGGCTCAATGCCCAGTCCAGAACAAGGCCCCCCATTAATTATGTGCAGTGGGCGGAATGAGGAATGCCCACCTCCCCCTGCCAGCCAAGACTACGGCAGCTCTCCCTTCCATGCCTGATTCCTGTTCCTGAATGCAGAGGCCCAGGGTACTCCTCTCCTCTCCCTTCTTGCCCTGCGGAGATCTGCCAGAAAGCATTAGCCCCAATGGGCCAGATTAGTCCAGGAGTGGGGGGGGCAAGAGGCTATTACTCCCTGGCAAAAATCAGGGTATTTTAGATCTATTAGGGGTCACTTTATCCATCTTCACAGAGAAAACTTGAGGGGGTGGTTGGGTGAAATACTTGGGTTAATTCTCTGAATGCTGAATTCTTCTCCCCCCTCAATGAATTGAGAGCTCTTAAAACCTACAGATCTAATTGCTTGTGAAGGAAGGCAGGAAGGCAGGCAGGCAGACAGGCAGACAGGCAGGCAGGAAGGAAAAAAGGAAGGAAGGAAGGAAGGCAGGCAGGCAGGCAGGAAGGAAGACAGGAAGGAAGGAAGGAAGGAAGCAAGGAAGGAAGCATTTATTAAGCAGCTACTGTGTGCCAGATACTGCACTAAGTGCTTTATAAATATCATCTCATTTAAGTTTCCTAAGAAGACCTTGGTTTAGAAGTTCAGATTGACAGAATTATGATTAGAGCTAATCACTGAATATCAAATCCAACCTCCTAATTTTGCAGGTGAGGAAAGACCAGAAAGGTGATATAACACTCTAATTAACAATAAGTGGGGAGGTATCCCATTTTTCCGGACTCCCAGTTCTTTCCACTATATAATCTACAGTCTGAGGGGCTCTCTTGAAATCATCTTGCCCAGTTCTCTGCCTCTAGACTAAGCTCAGGTGAGGGCTGAGTTAATTCCAGATGTCACAATTTCTAAAACATTGTTTTGATTTTTCATCACTGTGATCATTAAGAAGTTCTGCCTGGTGTCTAAATTGAATCCCTTTGGCTACAGAGTCAAGAGTTTTCCCTCTTGTTCTGCTAGAATAGATGTCATCAAATCATATTAGAACCAAAAGGGACCTTTCCAATCTTTAACTCTAATTCCTTCATTTTAGAGATAAGAAAGCAAGCTCACAAAATAAATTAGCAGTAAAGTTTAACCTCCAGTCTCTTTATTCAGGGTCTAATCCTCTTTTTGTTGCAGTTGATTCCTGCCCTACTCATAAAGCTCTCTCTCAAACTGTTTTTTTTCCTTGTTTTGTTTTGTTTGCCTTTTTTTGCTTTTGTTTTTGACTGGTATCTTTTTTTAACCTTCCTAGGTGACTTGGGATGTCTGGTGTTCTCAACCAGATTCTCATTCAGAGTCACATCTGGTGTCATATCAGGGTTCTGGCTCTGACTCAGCTCAGCACCAGCCATAGCAGGCTGAGGGACAGTGACCATTTGTGGAGAAAAACAGAAGTAATATCTACTTGTCCTAAGTTCCGCTAGGTGTGTTTCAAGAACTCTTCCCTTTCTGCTGGTAATAGGTCTGGGACAGAAGATGCAGAAAGATCTCTATCCTGACTGTCAGTTACATCCTCTCTTGGTTCCCACCAGCTCAGACTCTCAAGCTACAGCTCATTTCCCTGTAGTTCTGGTGTTTTCCACCATTCTAAGCCAAACCAAGTCCCTCTGGTCTAGTTCAGTCTTTACTAGCTACAGCAAACTTCTGAACTCACTTGTCCCGAGCCATTCAGTCCAAAATATCTTCAGCTTTGACCAGTTATATTAGTTTGAACTTGATTTTCTCTCTTATGTCTAATTTCTGTGCTTCTCTCTCATCAATGGGAACCCTTGAGACCAAAGACTATAGCTTCTTCTTTTTCTATTTTCTCTTCCCGACTCCTTGTTTCTTCTACTGCCTACTGTCAAATGAGATAATATTTGTAAAGCACTTAGTGCAATGTTTAGCACACAGTAGCTGCTTAATAAATGCTTCCTTCCTTCCTTCCTTCCTTCTTTCCTTTCCTTTCCTTTTTCCTCCTCCCTTCCCCCCTTCCTCTTCCCTTCCCTCCCTCCTTCCCTCCCTCCCTTCCTTCCTTCCTTCCTTCCTTCCTTCCTTCCTTCCTTCCTTCCTTCCTTCCTTCTTTCCTTCCTTCCTTCATCCCTTCCTCCCTCCCTCCCTCCCTCCCTTCCTTCCTTCTTTCCTTCCTTCCTTCCTCCCTTTCCTTCCTTCCTTCCTTCCTTCCTTCCTTCCTTCCTTCCTTCCTTCCTTCCTTCCTTCCTTCCTTCCTTCCTTCCTTCCTTCTTCCCTCCCTTTTTTCCTTTCTCCCTCCCTTCTTTCCTTCCACATGAAGTTCATAAAGACACCTGTAATCAAAGTTTCCATGTGAAGAGGGCAAAGTGTTTGGTCCAGACCCCTGACTATGTTTCCCTACAAAAAAGAGGCCTTTATGTGCTCCCCAATAAGCAAATGTCAAGGTTTTTTTTTTAAATATTTATCCTGATCCTCGGTTTAATGCAGGACAGGATGACTCTCAAAACACCAAAACCTCTAAGGAGAGAATGGGGACAGTTCAAGTCTTGAGTGATTCCCTGGAGAGGGCCATTGGGGGCATGAATGCTTGGCCTTTGGCTTATGGACACTGGCTGAAGATCAGAAGATCAGGAGATCAAAAGATGGGGAGATCAGTGGCACAGCAGGTGGTCACTTGGAGGCGCCAGAGGCTGCAGCTGCTGCCTCATCAGTCCTGGGACTGACCCAGGACTCCCTCCCCTCCTGTTCCCTTCTCCCCAGTCTTTTTCCAGCCAATCAGAAACCCAGACAGGCTCCCCTTCTGCCCACCAGGGGCTCCCAAGCTACACTGTTGTCCCAGATGCAGACCAGGAGTGGAAGTGGGACGAGCTCTGGCTGACATTTATGCCAACCTTTGGGGGCACAATTCAGGTCCACTGGGTACCAAGAAAGAAATCATATCCTCTAAACCAATTCAACTCCCAGCGCCCTGGCCAGGCAGTGCAGAAAGTCTTGGGGTCCTATTTTCTATCTCACTTGGTTATCTAGTCTCTGACCTTGAATTTCTGGCTCCTGTGGCAGACTCCATCCAATCTTACTGTAGCATGGGGAATGCTAAATATCAGAAAGAACTCTAATGGAGACTGAGGGTGAATGCGGCATTTGTTCCCCTAAATGTTGGATAAAGAAGGAATAGCCTTTGACTAAGCAGGCAAATGAGGGGAGGTTGGATCCCACCTGGAAAAGATGATGGCCAGAATCATCTCTTGTCCAGGAGCTATTGTAAGGCCAGTACCAGGGCAGGGCAAGGGAGAAAGGTCAGGAGTAGTAGTAGTAATAATAATAATAATAATAATAACTAATATTTATGTAGCACACCTGCTGTTCCTGTCTGATTTTTCATGACCTCACTTGGAGTTTTCTTGGTAAAGATACTATTTCCTTCTCCAGCTCATTTCTTCAGGTGAGGAAACTGAAGCAAACAGGATTAGGTGACTTGTGCAGAATCACACTGTATCTGAGGCTGGATTTGAACTCAGGACAATGAAATTTCTTCCTAATTCAAAGCCCAGCACTCTATCCACTGTGCCCACCCAACTCCCTTACATAGCATACACTTTATATAAATTATCTCATTTGCTCCTCACGAAATGCTGTTCTATTATACCCCTTCAGTTTCTATTCTTATCTACAGATAAGAATACTGAGTCACAGACAAGTTAAATGATTGACCAATCTAGTAAATGTCCAATGCACAGTTTGAACTCTGGCCTTCCTGATTCTTGCAGGACTCTGGCTGCTATACCACCTGGCTAGATGAGACAGAAATCTTGCTGGGTAGCGGCTTGTGTTGATCAAATGAGATAGTAATTATAAAACACTTAGCACGGGGCCTGGCACACAGTAAGCATTATAAAATGTTTATTATTATTATTAATTATTGCCTTCCAGGGACCAGGTGGAGAGTTTTTCATGAGGTGGGCAATTTTGAATTCTTTTTAGCTACACAAATCATTTTACCTCTTAAGCATTCTAGACCTCCAGCTTCTTAAAAATTACAGCCTCAAATAGAGTCTCATAACTGAATGTAGGGGTTGCAAAATTAGGATTTATCATCAGTAAATATTTGGTTTGTATACCTCTTTAATGTACCGATTTGCCTGGGGTCATGTAAAACTTTCTTGGGCAAGAAGGATGGCTAGTGGAAAAAAAATTAAGAAGCCCTGGTCTAGACAATTCTCTTAAGATTTTAAATTGCAATATGCTATGTTCATTTCTTTTTTCTGTTTTAAAAAAAATCTCTTCCATGGTTTTTCTCTTTTGCTCTGATTTTTCTCTCCCAACATGATTCATAAATATGTATTAAATGTGTATTAAAAATAAATAAACTTACTACAAAAAAAGATTTTAAGTTTCAGAGTAGGTGCCAACCTGCATTGGTGGAGGGAATTTCCTTCTCTGAGAGAGATAATAAATGAATGAATGAAATTACAAGTCTAGTCTCTATCTCTAGAAAATCAATATGTTGGTGTTGCTACAAATGTAGCAGCTACTAGTTAATCTGCTACAGATAGTGTTCAAGGAGGGGATATCACAGCAGAGATGGGAAGACAGGAAATCTGAGGGTGTGGGTATGTGTAAGTGTGTGTGTTCATGTATATGTATGTCTATGTATATGTATTGAGGGGGGTGTTATTCCTTGGGAAGTCTCTGACTGAAGAACAGTCCTGTGGTGGAGCCTAATTTCCCATAATTGCTCCCTGAGTCTGTGCCCATCTACTGCTTGGCTTTTTACCTTTATCCTCCTGTTGAACAGGAGACTGAGGAGGAGAAGGGGTCACATAGGAGGAAGAAGAGGAGAAAAGGGAAAGGGATAAATGCTTTGTGTTGTAGCTGTCAAATCAAACATGGAGCAAGTGATTTTAAGTCTCCAAGACTCAGTTTACCCAATTCTAAAATGAGAGAACATCTCCAGGCACCTCTAACAACTTTAATGTTCCATAATTCTATTGCAGGGTAACAAAGTGGCCACGACTTTGCATATGACCCTTCCCATAATTTTCATAGGTCATTTAGGGAAATTCCAAGTTCAAGCCAGGATGGGTCTCTAGTGCAATCTGGAAAAAAATGACTAGTCCGGATGTTTTATTAGGCTGCCCTGGTGGGTAGGTCTATGCAACATAGGTGAATTTGCTTTTTTCCAAATTTAGAAACTGGGGCTAGAAAGGGAAGAAAAAGGAAGGGAGGAGAGGGGCATATAGGGAAAAGAGATCATCCACTTAGGACAGAAGGCACTGAAGAATTCAGTGAGGTGAGAGAGGAGCTCTGCAGGAAAAAAGTCCTCTTCCCATCCCCCCAACTTTCTCCCTTAGACATACCTCTGCCTGTCTGTTTATTCAGTAAAATAAAGACAGCAGGACTAGGAGCTTCAGCTAAACAAAGAGAACAGTGGATGCTATGATCTCAGCACAAAGCTAAGACTTGATCCTGGTGGGTTCCTCCGCTTTCTCTGGATGCCCTCACCCCTCCCACCTGTCTCCTTCCAGCCTGAATCCTTGGGCTGGGTAGGCAGAGGAGGGTGAATTTCTGGTTCACGTTATCATAATACTTTGTAACTCACAAAGAACTAGCAATCCCATGAGGTAGATAGGAGCTTTGATGCATTTAAGGGATCTGTGATTTCATTAATATGAATTTTCCTTCTATGGATGAAAAGCACAATCCCTCCAACATCATCTCATCCATTCTCGTCTATGTCTTGCCATAAACCTTCCAAAGGTGATGCACCCAACTCCCTCAGAGCCTTTCCTGAGGTTCAGTTGAAATGATCATAATGAACATTTATGTAATTCCTTAAAGTTTATAAGATGAGGTAGGAAGAGCATTATTTGCACTTTATAGAAGAAGGCTAAGTGCTAGCTTAGAAGTACACAATGACTGAGTTTAACAGCTGGATTTGAACCCAAGTTTTTTGACTCCAAGATTTGGAAAGAGTCTCCTAACTCTTTCCATTACACTGCAGCACTTAGGCTGAGCATCTGTTCTCTTTCCCTCTTACTACATGACCCACATGCTTATTTTTCCAGCTTTCCATGTCCTTGGTGTCCTTCATGCTTCTTCTGGCAATGAAGTCATCAGTGGTAACTTGCTACCGCTTCCTTGTGCCCACCATGTGTCTTTCCATTGCCCTTTGGATTTACTTGTAATTTTGATTCTTTTAAGATTACAGTGTTCTATCATTTCTATCTGCAGAGCAACCTTGGGAGAATACTGAGGTAAAAAAGTTGGGTATTTCCAGCACAGGGAAGTTCGAGGTAATTGAAAATACTATGATATTCCCCAAAAGCAATCAAGTCTGAGCTCTTTTTTTTTTTTTTAAAACCTAAATACTGGGCCATCTCATTTTCCATTTCTTTTTCCTAAAGCACTGGCTTTCTCTCTCTCTCTCTCTCTCTCTCTCTCTCTCTCTCTCTCTCTCTCTCTGCTTCTGTGTCTGTCTGTCTCTGTCTCTGTCTCTCTCATACACTGCATGTGTATATATATATATATATATATATACATATTCATATATATGTAACTCACTGGGTTGGTCATCCAATTTCATGTCACAATCTAAGCAGTATATTTTTCATCCGCTTGTTTTTTCTAGTGTAGATGGTCAGTTAAATCAATCTCTTTATCATTGATGTGGATTCCATAGAAAGGATCTGTAGTGTTCTAGGATTCACTGCAATCAATGCAATGTCAACTCAAATAGGAGAACCTTGCTGTCAGTAAGAATCCTTTTGTTTGGACTTTATGAAGAGTCCCATTCATGACATTGTGAACAATTAAGGTGAATGTGTCTCTGTTTCACAGCTCTCTTTGATGTTAAGTTTTCTTCGATGGCAAAGTGGAAGCTGGGGCAAATTGTCTGGAGCCAGAAAGGTTTCAAGTACAGGCTGGGAGACAGATTGTGTCTCTTAGAGGAAGGTCTGCCTAGCTAAGTTCAGATAAGATTATTGCCAGATAGACTATAAGATAATGAGTTTCTCAGTCAGACTGATTTTTAAAGACTGTTTACTAAATCAGAGAGAGCTTTTTATCTGCCTCCCTAGAGAAAATATCCACACCAACAAAAGCATGAATCCTTGAAGTATTAGTGTTAATATTTGGTTTTTAGGATCTGTCATAGTCATATAATTTAAATATATGAACAGAGATATTTTGTGTGAGAAGAGTCTTCAAGGCTTCATTTTCACTGAGTCAAATGCTTTTTAAAAAAATCAATGAACAAGCACAGAGTGATATGACCTATTTTCTCTACCTCTCAATCAAGTATGTGGCCAAACTGTGGTCTTCTATAGAAAGCCATTTGGGAAAGCTAGCCTGGTGATTTTTCATGTTTAAATCAAGGACTCCCAAGGACACTCAAGGATTTTATAGAGATCAATAATTTAATGTTTTCTTCATGCATTTAATTTTTTTTAGTGTGGTAGAAGTAATTTCTGATATCTTCCTTTCTTTTTGGAATTTTCTGATCCATTAAATAGCTTGAATATAGATCCCTGAATGCCATCTCTAGCACAGATTTCTTCTGTGTCTTGGGACGATCCAGCTACTCTGCCAACTTTAAGTTCCATTGCTACTTCCATGCAATTCAATTAAACGCCTTTTGTGTACAGAGCACTGGTAGGAATACAAATTTCAGATAAGTCATATGTACTGACCTCACAGAGCTTACAATCTATTAGGATACAGTTTAATAGTACTTTCCAATATCTAGATCTTCCCAATCTAATACTCTGGGTACTGAGACTGGTAGTGTTCAAACATAGTGGTTGGCAGTTACTGTTGCTAATGAAAATATGCCATAATTAAAGAACCTGACCTATTTTGTTTTACCTCTCTGCATGTTGTTCTTCAGATAGAAATGCTCTTGTAGATGGTGCATTTAATTTCCAGTTCTTTCCAGTCCCATTTTCTCCTCTGTTGTTGTTACTCTGATTTTGCAAGTGAACTTGAACACCAAATTGATGTTGCCCTGGGCTGCTGTGCCTTTCTCTGCCTTTGGCACAGGGATTGACAATTTGCTGGCTGAGTCAATTTCTGGATGCTTTAACCGTCATCAGTGCAGTGACTACTTTGCACTAAAAAATAGCAATAGAGCCACTGTCTTTACTTTTGTCCATTTCCCTTTTTTCTTTCTTCTCTCTCTCTCTCTTTAAAACTGATGGCTTGTTTAAACAGGTGGGACTGTAGCAGCTGTAATCACATGCCCTGTCTTCTTCTCTCTATCCTTTCTTCCACTGTGGTGTTTACTTTGACCTTTGTTCTACCAGTCGATGATCTGACTGCACACGGACAGCTGATTCCGAAATGACTATCACATCTGTAAGCAATCATTTCCTGTCTGTTAATATATAGTCAGTTTCATTTTTAAAAAAATATTATTCAACATTTCCCATGTCTACTGAATTCCTGTTATCCTCACTGACAAAAGTTTTTATGATATATAAGCATGACAAAGCTTCTGCCTAAATGACAAGCCTCTGATTTTTTCCTTTCTTAATCTCAAAGTGGATGGTGTAAATATCATTATCCTCATTTAATTACTAAGGAACCTGAGCTTCAGAAATAAAAACTGACTTACAGCTGGTAAAGGAAAGAGCCATAACTTGAACTCAGGACTTCTAACTCAAAGTCCAGTACTCTTTTCACTATACTAGGGAGGTCAGTCACTTTTCTAGACAGATCAATCCAAATGGTAGAATCCTGTCTCAGGCTTTGGCAAATGAAGTGGGAAGAAGCAGAGGGAAAAAGAGGCAGAGGTTTTTATTTTTGGGGAGTTCCCTGAGGATGGAAAAGACATGCAATCTGACTTTGGACATCTCTCAGTATGGTACATAGTATTTAATCAGCCTGTTGGGGAAGACAAGTCTCATCATAACCAGGATACCACCTGAAAGACAGAAGAACCATAGCAAGTAATACACTTGGACATAACTATAGACTGACGTAGCTGTTATAAAAGATATTAGAGGACTAGAAGAATCTAGTGCAGTTAAACAAGAAAGTCTGACTGGAGATAGTGTGTAGATTTGTAGGACAGAAAGATATGAGCTATTGGATGGTTTGGGAAGGAGCATTTCAGGCAAAAGTATGGAAGGAAGACACAGCTAGTGGGACATAAGAAACAAATTTACCTAGATGGGAGAATCTATGCTAGGGAGAAATTAGAGATGAGTTAGGTGAGATGCAATGGAAGCTGCAATGGTTATATTTTTGATTATCCTGTACTCCATGTATCCATGTAGTCAGAGTATATTATGAAGACTTTTTTTTTAAATCTTTTTTTTTTTTTTAATCTGAGGCAATTGGGGTTAAGTGACTTGCCCAGGATCACATAGCTAGGAAGTGTTAAGTATCTGAGGCCAGATTTGAATTCAGGTCCTTCTGACTTCAGGGCTGGTGCTCTATCCACTGTACCACCTAGCTGCCCTTTATGAACACCTTTTAGTGTTTTTATTTACTACATTTATTCTGCCATTCATGTGTCTACCTGTACCACTATGCTTGTCTTGGGAGATCATTCCCTCCCTCTAGTAGGTATTATTTTTTTATGTCAGTCAATAAATATT
Source organism: Myrmecobius fasciatus (assembly GCA_023553655.1). Lineage (NCBI taxonomy): Eukaryota > Metazoa > Chordata > Mammalia > Dasyuromorphia > Myrmecobiidae > Myrmecobius > Myrmecobius fasciatus. Next base: position 110,829 of record JAJPUD010000937.1, read on the forward strand.
TATTAAGCACCTACTAGGTGTCAGGCACTGTGCTAACAAAAATACAGCACAACATAGATAATGCTAATTTGTAGTTTTTTAAAGTCAATGTGCAACCTGCCAGAGTTTGCTACCACTGGTTTAGTTTACTACCATCATTTCCAGATGAGGAAACCAAAGTTCAGAGAGACAAAACAACCTGCCTGAAGATACAGAGAATTTGAGGCAGTTCAAGTTCAGTACCGTGTAGGTTGCTTTTCTCCCAGTCCAGAACTCTATCCACTGTGCTTATTCAATGACTTTGCCTCCCACCATGTCCTTCAATACTACCCAGGCAGGGTTTCCTAAGCGTTTCCAACTACACCCTCCCATCAGTTTTTTCTGCATGCACACAGATGGTCAAGAATCAACTATGTACTCAATTCTTTAGTGGAGACCATATTTGGAACTCCCTCTGGATGACCTCCAGTACAGTCATTTGGAATTGAGTAATGTCCCTTCCCAAGGATGCTGAGTTTGGCTCAGGGAACAACTGGGGTGAGGATGGGGGAACAATATGGGTTTCCACTGACTCTTCCACCGAGCTTGCTCTATAACAATCCTGCCCTCAAGGAACTTAAAATATTTTAAATTTACTTCCAACCTATCTTTCTGGGTTGAGTTCATGTTATTTCCACTCATTCAATCTATTTTCTAACCTATCTGTCCTATTTCCTGTTCACCTTGTAAATGACATCTCCTACCTTTTTGTTTTTGTACAGACTGTCCCGTATGCCTGCAATGTACTTCCTCTTCAACTTTTTCCCTTAGCAGCTTTAGTTTCTTTCAAGGCTCAGGTCATACACCTGCTACTTTCTCTATGAACACTATCCTCATCCTCTGCTGGCTAATGCTCTTTTCCTCCTCATATTTTTGTGTAATTCTTTGTCTAATGTATTTATTCTTCCCATGGAATATAAGCTCCTTGAGGGAGAGACTTTTTCATTTTGTTTTTGTGTCCCTGGTCCCTAGAACAGTGCCTTGAATGTAGTAAATGCTTAATAAATCCTTATTGGATTGTGCTGTATTTATATATGCAGTCTCTTAAGATTTACAAAGTACTTTCCTTCTAACAATCTTGGGAGGCAGATACTCATTTTAAAAACATTTTCTCTATCTTACAGATGTAGAAATTGAGGCACATCGAGGTCACACAGCTAGTAAATGGAACTCTAGATCTGATATTTTTTCACATTGCTGCCAAAAGCTAACTGATCTTTTCTAGCCTTGCTCTTCCACAAATTTGAGTTGAGATGAGTTTTAGAAAGGCAATTTTGAATGAAAGGCAGATGCTGAATGACTTGAAATTATGACAATGCTTCGCTTCACAGAAGAGATATGAGAAGGTGGGAGATCATGTGTGTGGAATATTATAGATGTCAGACTTTTTCAATGTTTCCTTGACTTTTGCTAAAATATCTTTCTCTTTTTAACTCTTTTTTTTGTAAAGGGGTGATTCTCTCAGAGAGGGGGAGGAAGAAAGTGTATGTTAAAACATGTAGGTAACATGAAAACAAATGATCTTAATAAACAATTCTTTTTTTAATGAGAGGTATACAGTTTAAAATATCTGCCCAGTGTATGACTAGACAATACTAACTTTCTAAGTCTGCTTTTCTCCTGAAACACATTAATCACAGTATGCTGTCAAAATATTTGCTCCATCTCTGAGTCCAGCCTTAAGGTAGCGACTCCCTAGAGCCTTTCGGTAAGGAACCAGGTCAGCCTCCTGATATCTGGGTTTATCTTATTGGCTTATTTCAAAATTCATATCCTCCTTAACCAGGAGTGGCTATCAACATCTAGCCAGGTCTTGGCAGATCATTCACACATGGGTAATCAATAATTAATAAATGAATCATCCAAGGAGGAACATTAATCCTTCACCAATTAATCCCTCCTCCCAAACATTCACAAGTGTGTTCCATTCTTCAACAAGGGATAAAAGAGTTGGGAAAGTTTAGTAAATCAGCTAGTAAATCAAATCCTAATGAATAGGATTTGACTAGGTACATCAGCATGTAGTAGAAAGGTCATTGGATGTAGAATCATTGAGCTTGAGAATCGCTTTAGATGTCATTTTCAGCTGTCCCATTTTAGAGACGAAAAAACTGAGGCTGTGAGAGAGGAGGTGATTTCCCCAAAATGACACAAATTCTAAGTGGCCTAGCTAGGATCTGAACCCAGCTCTTCTAATTCCAAATCCAGCGTTTCTGGGTTTGAATTCCAGCCCTGCCGTTTGGGAATTAAGTGATTGAAGGCAATTTCCTTTCCTCCTCTCAGCCTCAGTTTCCCTCTCTGTCAGATCAAGGGATGGTACAAGGAGATGTCTATAGTCTCTTCCAGGTCCAGTTAGGAAAGAGGAATCCAGAATGGGGGAAACCAGGCGAGACGGGAGATTGTTCCATGCTGTGGAGAGGCTGGGACGCGCAAAGGTCTGCTCCTAGTCCAGGTTCAGTGTGAGCTGCAAGCCTTCCTGCAGGCACTGCCCCACTCACTTGGCTCGGCTCCACCCTGCCTGTTGCAGGGGCCTCGGCCCAGGAGGTAGGACCTAAGAGGCCTGGATCTCTTTAATTTCTCTGCCTGTGGGTGGCAGAGCTTGGCAAGAGAGAGGCACGGAAAAGAGATCGAGACGCAGGTTACGCAATCGCTCTGCCACACTCGGCTTTTGTGAAACCCTAGCCAAGCCCCAGACACGGGCAAAGCGTCAGCTCACCCAGGGAGGACCCTTTTCCCTTCCTGATATCTGTCCTTGGAGTGTCACAAATAATCCCTCCGCGGGGAAAACAGAGAGCGCCGTGAATACAGCAGCACCCTCTCATAATAAATAGCTCTTGACTGTGGGTTTCAGACGCACCGCAGGTCAAATCCTGTCCATTCTCCCAACCCTCTCAAGATCAAATAGTTCCATGCAGGAACAGCCCGAAATAGCCCCATTAGTCTGTCTGTCCCTCTTCAAGCGGGAATCCCTCGGGGTTCAGAGCTGCCCTCCTTCTGAACAGAGTCCCTGATCCCTGCGCTTAGTCCCCACCTTAGCTCATCGCTCTGGTCACGCCAACCACACCCTTGGCACGACTTGGTCTCCACGTTTCCTCTTTTGCAAATGAAAAGGCATAGGTGGAGCTGGGATTGGCCCTTTACCTGAAATTGCTTCCTGTGGCTCCAAAGGATAATTTCCCAAAGTCTGGCATTTCTGATCAGAAAAGACCTTCCTTCCTGTGGTCTGTCCATTCCCAGCCTTCAGGCAGATTTCCCTGAGTCACTTGATTCAAGGACTAGAAAAAAAATCCTTCTTTCCTTTCTTTTCTCTCCAGTCTCCAACTCCTTTCTATCTATTCCTCTCTTCCCATCTTTTCCTTCCTTCCTTCCTTCCTTCCTTCCTTCCTTCCTTCCTTCCTTCCTTCCTTCCTTCCTTTCTCTCTCCCTCCTTTCTTTCCTTCCTTTCTCCCTCCCTCCTTTCCTTCCTCCTTCCCTTTCTCTCTCCATCTTTTTCTTCCTCCTTCCCTCACTTTCTTCCCTTCCTCCCCTTCCTTTCTTCCATTTCCTTCCTTCCCTCCCTTCCCTTCTCTCTTCCTTCCTTCCCTTCCTACCTTCCTTCTTTCCTTTCTTCTTCCCTTCCTCCTTCCATTCCCTCCCTTTCTCTTTTTTCTCCCTCCATTCCCTCCCTCTGTGTCTTCCTACTTTTCTCCTTCCCTCTCTTCTTCCCTTCCTTCTTTCCTTCTTTTCTTCCTTGCTCCCTCTCTCTTCTTTCCTTCTTCCTTCTTCCTTCCTCCTTTCCCCCTCCCTTCCTCCTTTCTTTCCTTTCTTCCTCTCTTCTTACCTTTCTTCCTTTTCCCCTTTTTTCCTTTCTTCCTTCCTCCCTTCCTTCCCTTTCCTCCCATCTCTTTCCTTTTTTCCTCTCTCCCTCATCCTATTCCTGTCTCCCTCTTTCCCTTCTCTCCTTTTTTCCTAACTCTCTTCCTTCTTTCTTTCCTCATTTCTCTTCCTTCCTTTCCCACTCCCTCCCTTCTTTCCTTTCTTCCTCTCTCCTTACCTTTCTTCTTTTCCCCCTTATTTCCTTCCTTCCTTCCTTCCTTCCTTCCTTCCTTCCTTCCTTCCTTCCTTTCTCCCTCCCTTCCTTTCTCCCTTTCTTCCTTCTTCCCTTCCTTCCTTCCCTTTCCTCCCTTCTCTGTTTTTTTCATCCCTCTCTCCCTCTCCTTTTCCTGTCTCCTTCCTTCCCTTCTCTCCTTTTTTCCTAACTTGCTTCTTTCTTTCTTTTCTCATTTCTATTCCTTCCTTTCTCCCTCCTTTCCTTCTTTCCTTTCTTCCTGTCTCCTTCCCTTTCTTCCTTTCTTCTATATGTTTAAAATAACAATAACAAACTGTTACATTAATATAAGTAACATTTTTAAAAAGAAAAATATACCTATTTTTCAAAACAAAAAATTAGTGGAAAGAGTGACATTGTTTTATATAATTTTGCAAATCTCTCTAACATCTGGCTTAACAAAAGACAGCTGGATTCTCCTATCTCCTTCTGCATTCAATCTGTGGTGATATGTTGTTTTGGTTGAAGTATACGAAGAACATTCTACCTCACACAGAAATGTAGTTGGAAAAGAGAAGAATATTTTAGTAGACAAATAATGTCTTAGTATTATTATGAAAATAGTTTTAATCTCCTGGATTCCCTTAAAAGGTATTGGTTCTGTGGATGCACTTCAAGAGTTGACGGTTTGATAATCTAATAATTATTTGGATGAGTCTGATTCTCTTTGTTACTTGTTGACCTCTCTGCTCCTCTATTTGAGATAGCAGATGATATGTGTAGTCCATCACTATCATCATGAATCAGTTTCCATATACCCTAATTTAGAAGAGGGGCAGATTGGCTGTCAGTACTTTTGTGCTTTGAGGGTTGTATCTATAGCCTAGGAGCCTTTATAGGTCTAGTTGAGACAAGAGTTATCTGTAGATTTAGTTCTCTTGTCCTATAGCAGTACAGTTAGTATCCTTTCAGGAAACATCACTAATTACACCTCTATCTGGTTTAGTCTTTGTTCTAGTAGATGACCTCTTTTGCTCAGTATCCAATAAAATAAATGTCCATCCTTTATTATCACTTGCTCATTAGAAAGTACAATTTACTTATCTCTAAGTATGGGTGGCTATATGGTGCAGTAGATAGAGTCTTCATGAGTTCAAATCCAGTCTCAGAGCTATGTGACCCTGGGCAAATCACTTAATTCTCTTTGCCTCAGTTTCCTCAACTGTAAAATGATCTAGAGAAGAAAACCACTCCAGTATCTTTGCAAAGAAATCCTCAAGTGGGGTCACAAAGAGTCAGACCTGATTTAAAAGACTGAACAACAAAAATGGTCAACAAGTAATTATGGTATCTTGATAGGGTCCCCTCCACTCTTTGAAGCTCTTCTTTAAACAGATTATATTTCGTAGTCTCTTAGCTTTCCATCAGACAGATAACATGTGAATTCCAGAGTTGCTAAATAGGACTCTCTTTCCTTGTCATAGATGTTAATGATTTACCCTAGCATTCTATCATCTTTTGTTTTTTATCATAGCTCTTCTGAACTGAAACTTTGGCTGTTGGATAGACTTCTCTAAGCTTTCTCTCCACCAGAAGATGTAGTTAATATAGCTGTTTGCATCTTCTTCTTCATCTGGAACTCCAAAGCTTGAGTTTGGGCTCCCACCCAAACATGAGCAAGTAGTTTAAAGAGGGTAGCATTATTCATGGTGGAACTGTATACATGAACTAGAAATGACATATGTTGTCTATGTGGAGCTTTTTCTGGAGAGGCTGGAGAGGTCCCAACATGTTCAATGACTTGTGGTTGAAAAACTCAGGCTGTGGGTCTCTTTGTGGATGGTAAGGTGTAGTTCTTGACTTTTTAATCTTTGCCAAAGCCAAGATTTCCTTGACTCTTCTCTTCCCAAAGTCTCTACCTTTGTCAGAATGGATCCTGTCAAAAAACCTATAGACTGAAAATTTATTTTGTCACGAGACATTAACAACTAAGGATGCTTTTTGCTTTCTGGTTGAATATGCTGCTTATACACACTTGGTGAAACCATCTGTCTCTACTAAGATGTGACTTACATTTTTACTCTCTCCTCCCAGAGATTGAATTTCAATACAATGCAACCCAAAGGATTGCTAGTACTTTTAATTTCCAACTATGCAGCATGAGTTGGTAATGCTTTGCTTTAGACACATTGGCACCAGTGTCATACTTCTTGATGACATCTGTGGCCATTGTGGGCTGGTAAAACCTGTTTCTGACTAGCTCTGGAGTTCTTTCTTGACTTAGATGTTCAAAGTCATCATATAAGACACTTGTGGCTACTGGGCAGTATGCTCTGGATTTCGCTACTTGCTTCTTTATTCCACGTCTTGAATTAATCAGCATCCAACACAATACTCAGTTGCAAGGCTCCCACTTTTATCCTTGTCTCAGCATCACTCTCTTGGGATAATAAAACTCAAATCTTTCATACTGGCATCCATTGGAGAACAAAAAGTTTGCTTAGTTCTATTTAAGCTAGCATCATTGTGTCGACAAGGTTGTTAATTAAATATTGAGGGCTTTTTCTCTTTGTTTATTCATCTATCTCCAAAAGGCTTTGGGGGTTTGAGACAGTTTTACCTTTCATGCATTTTTGGTTCTGAATCTTTTCAGTCACATATACATGAGCAAGGTCATTAGTAAAAGCACCATAGTTCTTTTTCCCCCCCAATAAATCTTTTAAAATATATTTTTTGTTTCATTAATTAGCTTTCAATTACATTTAGAAAATTTTAACATTCACTCTTAAAAACTGAGTTCTGATTTTTACCTCTAGCCCCTCCCCACTGCTTAAGAAGCAAGCAATATATTGATTATATATGTGAAGTCACATAAAATATATTTCCAAATTAATTGTGTTGCATACAAAAAAAGGCAAGAAAAAAAACTGAAAAAAGTATGCTTCAAAAGCCACTTGGTTCTTAAAAATTTTATGATAATAGCTATTCCTGAAATCCCTGAAAAGATTTTAAGTCTTTAAGACCATGTGATTGTAGCTACTTCAAAAGGGCTTCTGCTTCCCAGATCTTTGCTCACACCTTGTTGGGATATGATGTTGCACCATATTTGATTTCTAACTTCATGTCAAAGTTGGGCTCTGCTCCCAAACTTTAGGTTTTTCATGCTGCTGTTTTCAGAGCTAATTCTGGAGACCTGTAAGTTTTCAGGTCTTCCAAGGACTGCTCTCCTGGAATGTGCTCTGTTCTGGAAGTGATCATAGGAAGTCTTTTCTGTCCTGGAATTATGAGGAGGGTCCTGATCCACTGTGGCTGCAAGCTCTGGCATGTTGGTGCTCCTGCTCATTCTGGGACTTTGATTTGGGTTTGTAACCTAGATCCCAGTGTGGGGATGCAACAGAGTCTTGCATCCAGTGTCAGCAAAGGGACCCTTGTTATCTCTTTCTGACCAGTTGTCTGGTTCCTTTACCATCTGTGGGCTGAGAATTCCTTTGCAAATTTAATTGTCCCAAGGCCTGCTACTGGCTTATAGGAGTGCCACCTGGGCTGCATTACGCTTCAAATTCACCCCAGAGAGACAGATCTTTCCAACTGACTTTCTAAATTGAATTGAGCTGTTTCTTTGTTTGTTTTGTGTGTTTGGCCACTCTAGAATTAGTTTTAAGGCATTTTTTATAGCTGTTTGGAGAGGAATTTGGGAAATCTCAGGTGAGTTTGTGCCTTTTCTCTCCCATTTTGGCTCTGACTCTTGTGGCCAACAAAAATGAAAATGGGCACTTGTCAATTGACAATTTCAGACCAGTGTTCCTGAGTCAATTTAATTTTCATCAATCTTTTATATTCTTCCAATATCTTTTCCAATATTTTTCTAAAGACAAAGTTGTCAAGGTACATCAGCACCTCCAGATATTCATACCACCAATGACTTTTTCCATCAGCTCTTGAAAAGTGGTTGGTACCTCCAGGATGCTTTGGGGCATGTGCTCAAATTGATCAAATCCAACTGGACAGATGCAGGCAGCCTTGAATTTGTTTTCAGACATAGGAATCTGACAGTATCCCCTTCATAAATTGAGAACTGAAAACCGCTGGCTACCTGGTGACTTTGCAGAGCCTTCCTTCAATGAAATCCTGTTCACTTGCATGTTGTGACACTACGTTCCTGAAGTCATGGTCCTCTTGAAGAAAGAAAGACAAATAACCACAAAAACTCTTATCTTTTCAGTAGCTTTTCTTTCCAGGAACAACTTCCTATTGTTGGTTCCTCAGATATATTGATCTCTGTGGTCAAAACTCTAGGTAGAGGTAGGAAGGGCAGCTAAATTGCACAATGATTAGTGTCCTTGGCCTGGAGTCAGGAAAGTTCTTGGGATCATGGAGAGTTGGGCACAGTATTAGTAACAACAGTATTAGAAAACTTCCTGATTTGTCTAACCGGTTTAACATTAGCAAACTTATTATAAAACAATGTGTATTAAAAATAAATAAATTATGAAAAATAAAGAATAAACAACTGTATTAGAAAACTTTCTAATTTGTCTCAGCTATTTTAACATTAGTGGACTTACCAAAAAGCAATGTGTATTAAAAATAAATAAATTAAGAAAAAATGAAGAATTTTTAAAAAAATAGTGGACTTACTTAAACAGTTGTAAACGACAATCCAGGGAATCTTGAACCCATGACATAATGGGCCAGCCTTACTTTTGGTTCCAAGTCCAGTATTCAGAAGCCTAGTCCACTTTATTGGAAGATAACCATTCTATGCTTAGAAATAATTCTTTTACCTCACATAATGTGGCTGTAAGTGGTTTTCTGCATTGACAGAAGCCAGATAATCTTAGGCAGATCAGGATTGTTTTCTATTTTGGCAGACCTGCTGCAGGCTTCTCTGGAGATTGTCTGATCCGAGGATAATGTCTGTAGGCTTTTCTCCTTTACCCTGAATGGTAGTATTAATAAAACCTGAAGGAGCTTCTTGTAACATCTTGCCTCCCCATATTGAGTTTGTAGTCTTTTCAAACAAACCTGCCCAATACAAGCCTCCCAACGCTGCTTTCCTGGAAGACATGGCCCTTTTCCAGACAAGATGCCAACTTTCAGTCACCAGTTTGTCTACCACAAGGGGCAGGACTTCAGCTCTTTTTACAGGTGAAGCATTCCTTCCAGCCTTGACTATGACTTTCAGTCTCCAAGTAGGAAAGTCTTCTTTGATTAGTGGGGCTCCAGAGGATCAGCTCCAGTCATCCTGCTCTATATCTGGCCACTGGAACCAGAAGAAAGTAAGACAGGTGACCTTGCACAGCCCTCCCTCACTTAAATCCAGTTCTCTTGCATGTCATGACATCAAGAACCTGAAGTTGTGGTCTGCTTCAAGGACGAAGGACAAATAACAATAACCACAAGAATTCTTTCCCTTTCAGTAGCTTTTCCTTCCAGGAACAACTTCCTACTGTTAATTCCTCAGATATATTTATTTGCATGATCAAAACTCTCAGATAGAGCTAGAAAGGGCAGCTAGCTGGTACATTGGCTAGTGTTCTGGAGTCCAGATGAGTGGAGTGGAGTCCACTCATCTTCCTGAGTTCAAATCAGGTCTTAGACACTTATTAGCTATGTGACTCTGGGCAAATAATTTGACATGGTTTGCCTCAGTTTCCTCATCTGTGAAATGAGCTGGTGAAAGAAATGGCAAACCACTTTAGTATCTTTGCCAAGAAAACCCCAAATGGAATCTTGGAGAGTCGGGCACAGCTGAACAACTGTATCCCGTCTCACCTGTTTTAGCATTGGTGGACTTGCTTGAACAGTTGTAAACCTTTGAAAGTGAGGCAGGTGACCTTGCATAGCCCTCCCAAACTTAAATCCAATTTACTTGCATGTTATGGTCCTCTTAGAGAATGAAGGACAAACATTTCTTCGTAGATATCTTTAAGATATCTCCATTCTTTTTATTTTTTCTTGTTATACACATACATCCATTTTAAAAAATACATATTTCTTTATGAATCATGTTGGGAGAGAAAAGTGATATTTATTTATTTATTTTTATGAGGCGTTAAAAGTGTTGTGTCTGAGGCTAGATTTGAACTCAGGTCCTCCTGACTGTCATCTAACTGCCTGATATCTCCATTCTTAAGATAAAAATCTAATCCTAATACTAAGAGGCTTTTAGTCTTTCAGTTATGCTTGCTAATAGAATTCAAGTTCTACCATATTCATCTTTTAAAAAAATTGCACCATATGTGGCAACATCAATACTAAAATATTAATGCAAGCAATAAATTGTAGGATTACATTGTGCATAACAAAATTTCAAAGCAGCATTTAGGAACTCAAAACCATGAACAGCTTTTTCATGCACCAATTTAAAGGGAACAGTTAAGCATAAATAAGCATTTAAAAACGGATTCATTAACAACTTAATAAAATTCAGCCACAGACACATCATATAACAAGAGGTTCATGCTAACTTCAGGTAATGTATGAAATCAAGTTAATTTGGATAAGCTTTATAAACTTCCAGAAAAGAAAAAAAATATAAAATACAATAACAGTGAAAATAAACTGGACTTTCTAGAATAATCAGTGGAAGAGCAATTCCAGTATACAACCAGGAAATGAAATGAAATTTTCTAATTTTTTTTTTTTGCTTATTATGGAAGAAAAATGCAATACAAAATGTGAGGTCCAGAATAAAAGGTAAAAAAATCTATTCTAAGACAAAATAAGCAAAGAAAAATAGGTTAAACTAAGACCAAAGAATATGCTCATGGGATTCACAAGTGGCCAGCTGGAAAAATAATTATACTAATGTGTAATTACTGAGCAAACCAGATTCTGTGATCGATTCAAATTCAAAATACCACCAAAGCTCCAAGACTAAAAATACAAAATTGGTGACGAAGCTAGCAGAAAAACATGAAGGGGAAAAATGAGTCCTAAGGAGTGGCCCTCATGAATAATGGGGTTATGGCCTACCCCAAAGGGAATCAGGTTTATGAGCTTCCCTTGCAGTAGAAATAGATTGATTGTTAGGGACAGAGAAACTCAGGGCAAAGTCAGGCTACACGATCTCCTGGTTTCTCTTCCCCAGTTTTCAATCTTGGGCTTATAAGGTTGGGCTCCTGTACATGTAAGGGGAGGGGTGAATGCAAGTTCAAATCTAACACTCTTTCTGGTCTTTATTTACTTCTCCAGTTTATTACCTTTTGTGGCTTAAAATGTGGTGTCCTTTTCAACTCTTAAGTCCTTTGATTTAACAAGAATCTGTTGAGTGTTTCTTAATCCTCCAGTCTATCTAATCTCCCTGCATCTAGCCTCCTGATGTCTTATGCTCTGGGGGAAATGAAGCATCTTTAGCCTCTGCAGACAGAGCTCAGATCCCTGCCCATGTGCACATGGAGCCCTCCTGTTGCCCAGTGTGGTGGGTCCAGCCTCGCCCATGCCCACCCAGAGAGGAGCTGATAGCTGCAGAAGGTTTCCATTGCAACCCACCAGACCCTCCTCCCAGGACACACTGAGGCTATAGGGACTGGCAAAAGGCTGAGGAAAGACCGTGGGATCATCTGCAGGTCTCGGGGGGATTCTTCAAAGGAGATCTTTAAGAATAGGGGAGATTTCTCCCTCCCTTATTTGTTAGGACAGAATGAGGTTATGCTTGAAGGCACATGAAGAGACCATCTCTCAAGGCACATCAGGTCTCTTCCTGAATGCATCGATGAACAAAAACTGGGTCCAGAGTGAGGAAAGGCAAGAATTGGGCTACCTTTTTTCAGTGTCAGATCCCCCCTGCTTTTTTAAGGGCCTCTTGCTTGTCTCCCCCAGATCTCAGAGAGATAACCACCCTAGCTGCAGGCTGGACAGAGGCCCAGGCCACTGTGGCTTCCTTCCCTTCCAGAAAAGTGGGAGGGAGGAAAGAGGTTCCCTAATGAACTCAAGAACTAGATTGCCTTCTTGGGGAGACTCCCAGACCCAACCTCCCTAGGACTTCTCCAGAGAAGTCTAGGTTCTGTGGTATTCTAGTATTCCCAAACTACTGGTCCCCCCTCCCCCTGCCCCCCAGCATCCTCCCTCTTATCAAACCTGTTCCCCATTGCTATGGTGACATGGCCTCGCCCAGCTCCCTTGGGTGGTCCGGTTGCTTCACAGGACTGCAGCCCTGAGAACATTTTCCTAACAAGCAGCCAGAAACTTCTCCTTCCTGCGCCTGGGGGCTGCCCCTCCCCTCCCCTCCCTTTCCTTCCCTTCCCCCCCCTCTTGCCAGCCTTCCAGGCCCCCTTCCCGATTGTGGCTGACTGTGTTGAGTTTGTGACTTGGGTCTCCTCTGGGGAAGATTTTGGTGCTCTAGAAACTGCGGGGAATTTTTATTTATTTATTTAAAGAAAAGAGATGGTTTTAAATTAGGTTTGACAGGCTTTGTAGGGACTGACCTTGAGTAGCCAGGCTTATGGTGAAGATGTGACCAGTATATGGCAACTGTCCGAGGTGAATTAAGGCACAGAGGTCCGAACTCCTTCCTCTCCCCCATTCCTCAGTTGAAAACAATTTAAAATTGCCCCAGGAGCTGAGGAGGGGTGAGGGGGGGACTGCACTCCAGAGGAGGGACTGAGTTGGTTTTGGAATGCATTCTGGCATTTCCTTCTCTCTTCCATCTCTTAGAATTCCTAGCTTCTTTCAAGGCTCTGCTCAGGTGCCAACTTCTAGGCAAAGCCTTTCCTGATCCCCCCAGTTGTCAGGGCTCCCTCCTCAAGTTACCTTGTGTTTGCTTCTCTCTGCACATGTTGTCCCCATCTCCCCCAAGTAGAATGTCCCCTCCTCATGTAAGAGGTCACAGCTAATGTCACTCTTGCTTTGCCTTTGTGTCCCTTGCATGCCAAATCCTCTTAATTCTAGTGCCTTCTCTCTGTTGTTGATTATTTTCTCTTTATCCCTCTGGTAGCTTATTTGTATATATTGGTTTCCATGTTTTTCTCCCATTAGACTCTGAATTCCTAGAGAATTGACTGACAGATGTAGAGAGCTGGTAATAAATGCTCATTGAATTGGATCTTGTTCAGAAATATATTCCAGTCACCACTGGCTCTAGAGTTTCAAGTCGCTAGAAACAATCTCATCATTTTCTAGTGGTTTTTGATTCAGGTCTTAAAAGGCCTCTATATTCCTAGGTTCCTTCCAGTTTCTGTCTCTTTCCTCTAGGAATTCTTATTCTATTTTCCTCCTGGATTTGCTCTTTTCTTTCACTAGTAAATAGACCAAAGGGGAGACCTGAACCTAGCCCAGACAAGGAACAACCTCATGGCTTTCTTGTAGTTTTTGATTCAGGTCTTAAAAGGCCTTTTCTTCTAGGTTCCTTCCAGTCTCTGTCTCTCTCCTCTAGGAATTCTTACTCTATTTTCTTCCTGGATTTGCTCTTTTCTTTCACTAGTAAATAGACCAAAGGGGAGACCTAAATCTAGCCCAGACAAGGAAGGTATGTGGTAGAAGGTCACATACCCCCGATTTAAACCTTAGAGTCCAGAACTGATTATGGAAGTTATTAAGTAATAAGCATTAAAGTGCACATTAGGTGCCTGGCATAGTGCTAGGATGCTGGGTTTACCAAGATTATTATGAGGACAGCTAGGTGACAAAGTGGATAGAGCCCTGGTGCTGAAGTCAAGAGGACCTGAATTCAGATTCAGTCTGAGACACTTAAAAGGTACTAGTTGTGTGAGCCTGGGCAAGACATTTAACCCCAACTGCCTTGAAAAAAAAAAAAAAACAAAAATGAAACAACCCCAAACAAATTAATGAGTTACTTCCTGGCCTCAAGGAGTTTATATTTTATTGGAGGATATGACATGTTTACAGATAAGTAAATGTAGCACATATATGTGTGTGAGTTGTATATCTATATATGAAAAATGTAATTTGTGGGTATCTATGGAGAAATCAGGAAAGGTCTCTTGAAGGAAATAGTGCTTGAAATGAGCTTTGAGGAGAAAGGAGTTTCAAGAGATGATACTGAAAAGAGAGAACATTCCAGGACTGTTCAAGAGAATGAAGGAACATCCTTTATAGGGAGTAGCAAGTGTAGCTAGAGTGTAGTGTTCATCTGACAGAAAGGTAGGCTGGAGTCACATTGGGAAGAGCTTTAAATACCCAATGAAGGGGAGAAATCAGAGGAAAACACTGAAGCTTCTTTAGCAGAGGGTCACATTACTTTTTGAAGGATTTCAGTCTGGCAGCTGTTCAGAGAATGCTTTGGAGAAGAAGAAACTGGGTGCAAAACTAGTTAGGAAGTGTTTACAGTTGTAGATATGAGAGGTAATAAAGTCCTAGAAGAAGCTAATTGTGGTGTGAACAGAGAAAAGGGGATGAATAGACGGTTGTAGAGATGTGCTATGTTTTAAGAAAAATATAGGTGCATTTTAAAAATTTAATATGCATTATAAATTCTTGCTTAAGATGGTAATTAATAAAATGATAAATCAAGTTCTGATAAATATAACTGCTTGCCAGCTTCTGAGTTGTAAAGGCTTACTCTGAAAATTTAACATTTGAGAGACAGTTGGAGCTGGCTCCAGCACACCCCATGGACATGAAAAATATTGAGAAGGCAGAATTGAAAAGACTTGGCCAATTAGATCAATTGATTAATTATAGAGAATGAGTGAGATGGAACTAGCTTTCAAATCTGATTGCCTTCAATAGAAATAGGGAAATTGGGAGGAAGGGCTGGCTTCAGGGGCAAAGATAAATTCTATTTTGAACATGTTGAATTGAGATGGCAAGTTCTACAAGGAGGTAGTGATGGGGGCCTAGAATTTTGTGAGAGTAATGTATTTAGAGATTTGGGAGTTATCTACTTAGAAATAATAAATCACATTGATGAGATCAACAAGTGAGAAAATACAAAGAAGGGCCCTAGAATACTTGCCTGCACAGAGGGGACTGAACATTGATAAAACTGAAAAAGAAAATAGGAAAGATAGATTGACCAGAAGAGAACCATGATGGAGCAGTGTATTTATTTATTTTATTTTTTTATGTTCTTTTTAAATTTTTTTATTAAAGCTTTTTATTTGCATAACATATGTATGGGTACTTCCTCAGCATTGATCTTTATAAAGCTTTCTGTTACAAATTTTACCCCCAGTCCCCACCTCTCCCCTAGATGGCAGGAAGTCCACTACATGTTAATAATGATAAAATACTTGACAAGTTGTTGTACAAGAAAAATCCTATCTACAAGAAAAAAAAATCAGAGAAAGGAAACACTGCAAGCAAACATCAATCAAGAGCATGAAAATGTTATGTTGTAGTCCACATTTCATATCCCTCTCTCTGGGTGTATATGGCTTTCTTTTTTTTTTATTAAAGCTTTTTATTTGTATAACATATGTATGGGTAGGTCCCCAACATTGATCTTTACAAAGCTTTCCATTACAAATTTTACCCCCAGTCCCCTCCCCTCCCCCAGATGGCAGGAAGTCCACTACATGCTAATAATGTTGAAATGCTTGAGAAGTTATGCAAGGAAAATCCTATCCACAAGAAAAAAAAAAAGAATCAGAGAAAGGCAACACAATGCAAACAAATGTCAATAGAGATCATGAAAATGTTACGTTGTGGTCCATATTTCATTTCCCTCTCTCTGGGTGTATATGGTTTTCTTCAGTGAACAATTGGAACTGGTTTGAGACAATTCTTTGTTGCAGAGAGCCATGTCCATCAGAATTGATCATCATGTAATACTGTTGTTGCTGTGCATGATGATCTCCTGGTTCTGCTCGTTTCACTCAGCATCAGTTCATGCAAGTCTCTCCCGGCCTCTCTGAAATCGTACTGCTGGTCATTTCTTACAGAGCAACAATATTCCATAACATTCATATACCATAATTTATTCAGCCACTCTCCAATTGATGGGCATCCCTTCAGTTTCCAGTTTCTAGCCACCACAAAAAGGGCCGTGGAGCAGTGTATTTAAAACAAAACAAAAAATAACCCAGGAAGGGAGGAGAGAGAATATCTATAAAAGTGAGAGGTTGGATTAGAAGGCCTTTGAGGTCCTTTCCAACTTTAAAGTATGACCTTATCTTTTTTCAGTCCTCATCCTTAATTACCTTCCCCATAGAATTTAAACAGATTTAAAAAAAATTTTAATACATTTATATCCTGTTATTTTTACAGATATTTTACAGGTAAGGATTAAGTGACTTGGCGATGGTCACACAGTAGCAAACTTCAGAGGTGAGATTTGAACTGAGGTCCTATAATCTGTAGAGTCAGAGCTCCTTCCACTGAGCCACACAATAAAGGGGCTAAAGAAGAAATTTCTGTCAAGAGGTTGGAAAGAAATGAGTTTTTGGGCAGTGGAAGAATGGGGAGATGAGAAAGTAAGGACAACTAGTGTAGACAGCTCTTTCTAGGAGTTTGTCTTGAAAGGGAAGGGAGGTTTATAATTAAAGGATCAAAGAGATCATTTAGTCCACTCCTCTCAATTTATAGGTAATGAGACTGAGGTCAGAGGAAATTAAGTGATATGGCTAAGGTCACATTTGGCAAGTGTCAGAGACAGGAGGACAATGGGTGAAAGGTTCTTGTTATTTATAAATGAGGGCTCTGGAGGTGGCAAGGGAAGTGTTTGAATAGGCTGCTTTAAGGAAGGTTAAAAAGACATCTGGCTGGAAGCACACAAAGGTTCATCCAGTTTTTGCTTGAATCTCATGTGCATATCCATCCACAAAACATAAATACATCCATGGACACATGGACCTGAATCCATAGATGTACATGAAAGCAACTTGGAGGAATGGAAAGAAGGCTATCCTGGGCATCAAGGAAACCAGACTTTGCCAGTTACTATTCTCATTTTCCTGTTCTTTAAGACTGGCATTTTGGATGAGTTGATCATAAGATTGAGAGCTGGAAGAGTGTAACAAGAATATCGGGTTTGTAGACAGAAAACTTGAGTTCAAATCCTGCCTCTGCTAATTACTCCCTTTAGGTAAATCCCTCCAGCCCTGTTGTAAAATGAAGGGATTGGACTAGCTGATGGGCCCTTCCAGATTTAGAAACTATAAACAGGGGCTAGGAATGCCTCCCTTCCACTGCAGGACACTGTCTGTCTAGGATGACTTCTAAGATCTCTTTCAGCTATGTCTCCTGAATACTCAGGAGCCAGAAATGTTTGTCCCAGCCTACCCTCTTCACAATGACCCTAGTTAGGATCATATGATTCAGAGATGAAGAGGACCGGAAGAAACCCTCTCTAGCCCACTTCCCTCACTTTACACTTGAAGAAATTAAGGCTCCAGGAGGAGTGATTTGCTCCTGGTAATGAATAGGTAGGGAGGTGGAATTCGAACCTAGGATTTCTGATTCCGATGCAATCTTAGGATGAGAATCACCAGGAAATCTTCAAGAGGAAAAGCCCCATACCTTAAGACTTCCCAGCTCCCTGGGCGAAGACCCAGCGCTCTCTCCGGGTACCCACAGACCTGGCTTAACTATGTTGGTGAGAAAGGTGGGGAAAAGAGGCAGTGGTCTGTGTGTATCAGGCCCATGTGCAATGCAGGGCTTCAGCTTTGAGGATCTATTTTTTTGAACCCTTTCATTCCTAGCCCTCTCCACCATCCCCTCACAGACCTGCAAGTTCCTGTCCCCTCCCCTCTCCCCTACCACAACCCCCTCCCCATGCTATCCTTTTGTGAAACAGCCGGGACTAAATGGGGCTTCATCCCTGCCCCCTCTCCCATTAGAAATCCATTCTCCTCTGCTCCTCCCTTATAGACATTGAGCTCAGTATGTTGTCTTAACATGGGATCTGATGGGCCAGTGGGGAGAGGGGAAGAAAGGATGGGGACAGGGGAACGGAAAGAGAAGCGCCCTCTATTCTCCCGGCTCCCCCTCCTAGAAAAGAACAATGAGCGTGCTAATCAGGAAGGTAAGAGCGGGGTTTGTGAAAGGGGCGCGACTTCAAAGCTTAGGAAGCAGCCCCTGGAGGGACAGGTGAGTTATGAACCCTGAGTCACATGCCCTGCGTTCCCCTTGAACTCCGGTTCCTTTGCCTGTGTATACAAGTTGAGAAATGCTCAGGGTAAATATTTAGAATTAATCGTTTTCGCAGCACCTCCAACCTCCCTGTCGGGGTGAGGGGGGACTTGAGGGAGGAGACGGAAAAGACCCCAGGCTTTCCAGACTGCAAACCTGAATTCCTGTAGTCACACCATTCCAGTCCCCTCCCTTTCCCGGCCCCACAAAGTCTGCCCCACTCACTCATCCACACTTGGGCCACACCTGGGCTGAATCTCAAAACCCTCTAAATTGACCAGTATCAAAAAGTTGGTAATGCTCCTGCCTCCTTCCCTTCCTGCCTCCTTCCCTTGCTGCCTCCTTCCCTTCCTACCTCCTCCTTCCCTTACAGTCTCCTTCCCTTCCTTCTTCCTTCCCTTTTAATCCTTCCCTTCCTGTCTCCTTCCCTTACTGCTTCCTTCCCTTCCAGCCTCCTTCCCTTCCTTCCTTCTTCCTTCCCTTCCTGCCTCTTTCCTGCTAACTCTAGGGGCACTGTATGTGGTATAGTACAGGTGATACAATTACAGCATCTGGATAGTACAGGACCCAGCCAGCAAAGAGCTCTGAACCTGGAATTACAAAGACCTAAATTCTCATCATGGTCTTGTGATGCTTACTAGCTCTATGGCAAATCACTTAACCTCTGCTTCTCATCTGTAAAAATTAAGGATTGTATTAGCTGCTTTGGCCCCCTCATCCTCTCCCTCCCACCCACTCTCTCAAGACTGAAGATCAAATGAGATAATAGTGCTTAATATAATATCTATACAGTGCTTGGGCTCATAGTAGGTACTTAATAAATGCTATTCCCTCCACACACCACTACCACCTTGTTCAAATTCCAGTTGTGTGATATCTATTGGTAAATAATCATAATCTCCGATGATTTCTGAGATGAAACAATTCCACCTACCAATATTGACTGACACGTTCTGGAATTAATAGTAATAGAACCACTAATAAATGTTAGAGTTCATATTTGAATCTAGATCTTCCAGGGCTATTTCTCAACCTAAGATGTCATAGTGACTCTCAAAGCAGTTTTTATCCCTAATATGAAGATGAGGGCTCAAAGAGTTAAATGAATTGCCCAATTTCACCCCATTAGCCAATATCTGAGGTAGGATTTGAATGCAGTTTCCTACACTCTAATCTCCAGGCTATGTCAAGAACTCTTTTGCCACACTATTCTCCCAAGTATAACTGTAATCTCAGGCCCTTCACTATTAGCTTTGAGCTCTAATTTTCCCATCTGTAAAAAAGGGGACAATAATGCTCTTTCAAACCTACTCCAAAGAATTGTTAAAAAAAAGTATGTTCCCTTTGACCCAGCAGTGTTTCTACTGGGCCTATATCCCAAAGAGATTTTAAAGGAGGGAAAGGGACCCACACGTGCAAGAATGTTTGTGGCAGCCCTTTTTGTAGTGGCAAGAAACTGGAAACTGAAGGGATGCCCATCAATTGGAGAATGGCTGAATAAATTATGGTATATGAATGTTATGGAATATTATTGTTCTGTAAGAAATGACCAACAGGAGGATTTCAGAGAGGATTGGAGAGACTTGCACGAACTGATGCTGAGTGAAATCAGGAGAGCCAGGAGAACATTATACACAGCAACAAGACTATACGATGATCAATTTTGATGGACATGGTTCTCTTCAACAATGATGTGATTCAAACCAGTTGTGCTTCGATGAAGATAGTCATATACATCCAGAGAGAGGCCTGTGGGAACTGAGTGTGAACCACCACACAGCATTTTAACGCTTTCTGTGAATATTTCCATGCATTCTGTTTTCCTTCTTAGGTTGTTTTTTCCTTCTTCTCTTTCTAGATCTGATGTTTCTTGTGCAGTAAGATAACTGTATAGATATGTATACATGTATTGTATTTGTCATATAATTTATCCTATCTAGCATGTATTAGATTACCTGTCATCTAGGGGTGGGGGGTAGGGGGAAGGAAAGGAAAAGCTTGGGAAAAAAAAAGTTTTTTTTGCAAAGGTCAGTGTTGAAAGGTCACTCATATGTTTTGTAAATAAAAAGCTTTATAAAAAAAAAGTATGTTGTGAAACTTGAAGCATCATATAAATGTGATTGTTCTTGTGACTATCATCATTATCAAAAATTACCTCTTTGACTCAGCCTTGTTGAGGTCATGGAAAGAGTCAAACACTATGAAATAAGAAATACGGGTCCTAGTTCTAGTTCAAGAATTAGCTTGCTGTGTGATCTTGGACAAGTCACTTAAAATATTCCAAGCCTTAGTTTTTCATTTATAGGCTTCGGGGTTTGGATTAGGCAGTCTCTGAGGTTACTTTCCAGCTCAGACATGCTATGGTTCCCAAAATGGGGCCCCGTCCTGCCTCAAAGATGGCCATCGGATTCCTGGTGGGGGGAGAACATTTCAGACAAAGGAGTGTTTGGACTTTGGCGTTCAGATTTTCTTGATCGAACCTGCCCGGGCCTGGAATGCCTTATTTAAAGGCCATTGAGATCGAGCCCGGGCCTTATCAAAGATAAAACATTTGAGACTAAACAGTCTTTTTATAGATCAGAGCTGGGCTCCAGAATGCATTCTCCCTCTTCTCTCTCCTGCCCCCTCCACCTCCGCCCTAGACCAACTCCAGCCTGCCTTTGTGAGCAACAAAAATAAACCTTATGTGGGGGTTCTTGGGGGAAAGGACAACGCCAGGATTCGGCAACAAAAGTGGATTTCTGGGGAAGGGAAGCAAATTCAAGATATGCTGAGGAGCCCAGGATAGTGGTGGTCTGGACTGGTCTCACATCTGTCCCCCTGGGAGAAATGGGTGGGAGCTACAGGGGGTGGGCAACAGCTGTTGGGAGCTTGAAAAGGAGTTTCTTGGTAGCCAAATGTCAGGCACACGAACAGACACAAAGATCCGTTGTACGCCCAGGCAGTCACGGACAAACAATCAATGACATGTGGTTTAGACACAAAAACACAGAACAAATCAAATCCCCTCCCTACATGTCCATGGGACTTTGGCAATTCCATGTGTGATACTAAGGGAACCCAAGTATGTCTTTGTAGGTACTCAGGAATTGTTTCTCTAGGGAGGATTCTGCCAAGAAGAATATCAGTAGATGTTCTTATATAACTCTTTTTCCCCTGAGGCAACTGGGGTTAAATGACTTGTCCAGGGTCACACAGCTAGTAAATATGAAGTGTCTGGGGCCAGATTTGAACTCAGGTCTTCCTGACTTCAGGGCTGGTGCTCAATCCACTGTGCCATCTAGCTGCCCCTACAATTCTTTTTTCCTCTTCTCCCAAGTACCCATCAAGAGTTCCCAGGTGCCCTATTTCCTTGAAATTCTACCTCTTTCATGAAGTCCTCATAGGTTGATATTCTCCTCATCATCAGCACCTTTCAGGATCCTAGTCAGTCTTCCTTTAAGGCTGAACTTAGGTGTCTCCCCTAATCTTCCCAAGCTAAAAATGTTCTCTCCCCTTCAGGTATTCCCAGTGTCTTCTTTGTTCTCATAACTCCTTATATCTGCTTATATGTGTATATATTAAACCCTCTTTGGGAAACTGTAAGCTCCTTGAGGTCAGGAACTGTTCAGTTCTTTCTCTACCATCTATACTAAATACTTAAGAAATGTTTCTTGAATGACCAGCAAGATGATTTCAGAGAGGCCTGGAGAGACTTACATGAACTGATGCTGAGTGAAATGAGCAGAACCAGGAGATCATTATACACGGCAACAACAGTACTATATGACGATCAATTCTGATGGACATGGCTCTCTTCAACAATGAAATGTTTCAAACCACCTCCAATTGTTCACTGGAGAAAGCCATATACACCCAGAGAGAGGGATGTGAAATGTGGACCACAACATAACATTCTCATACTCCTTGATTGATGTTTGCTTACATTGTGTTTCCTTTATCTGATATATCGTTTGTGTAGATAAGATTTTTCTTGCACAACAATGATAAGTTTGGAAATATGTATACATATACTCGATTTGCCAATATTTTAACATAATTAACATGTAGTGGATATCCTGCCATCTAGGGGAGGGGTGGGGAGTTGGGGGGAAAAATTTGTAACGGAAAGCTATGTAAGGGTTATTGTTGAAGAATTACCCACACATATGTTATGCAAATAAAATAAAATTAAAAAAAAAGAAAGAAATGTTTCTTGAGTTGATTGGCACTCCCATGATTATTCCCCCAGCAATCCATCTCTAAAAAATGTTCCCCTCTTATATGGAGAAACATTTTCCTGGTTTAAGATATAAATACCTTTATTGCTCATGCTATTTATTGCTCCATGTACCAGCAATCACATTAGATTTTCTGACTTTGATTGCAAATTTATTGAGGGCAGGGACCATGTGGTGATCTAGAACAGAGCTCAAGCTGGGAGACACTTAAAGGCTCCTCCACTGTTGATATACACATGGCAATACTTCAAGAAAGCTACTCAACCCTTACCTCATCTCCACAAATTGCCCCACTTTCCTGAGGGGATGTTTGTGTTAGGATGCAGCTCCTGGATCAACACAGATACATGTGAATCTCCATGTCTCTAGACCACTCAAAAGGTTGGAAAAACCTCACTTTCCTCAGACCCTTCAATCTACATTCTGCCACCTACATGTTTTTTTGCTCTGAAAACTTCCCTTTGGAAAGGTACTAACCAGGAGAGTTAAGCAGGCTCCTGTAGAGGAAAGAGTGTTGACGCTGGAGTCAGATCTGGTCTCTGATGCTTACTACCTCTGTGACATTGGGGCAAATCACTTTATCTCTTTAAGTTCCAGTTTCCTCATCTGTAAAGTGAGAGGGTTGAACTAAGAAGCCTCTAAGGACTGAGGTCTTTCCAAGCCTAGATCTAGGATACCTGGATTGTTATTTTAGCAAATATAATTCTTGTCAAAGAGAAGGTGATACTGGAAGAACCCCATAGGTTGGAACAGGGCTGGAACCTATTACAGAAGCAGCAGATCTCAAATTATTAATCTCTGGATCTTGCCCTGAGATCCCTGGGGATTGGGAGAAGGGAGATTCAGGACCTTTAATAAGAGAGTCACAGAAGAACCTAAGGAGAAAAAGGACAAGCTTGAATGACTTCTGAAGCCAGTCATCTTTCTTATCCCTATCTTCTGGCCTCTGAAATATTCCACATGAAAAGTCCCTCCTTTTTAAAAAAATTATTAATGATTTGTCTGAAAATTTGCCCCTAATAGTCATGTTTTTTTTTTTTTTTTTTTTAACAGTAGTATGTGCTGGACAGCAAAGCAATCATTGGTTTCCCTAGCCTGTTTCCTTTTAAGGCATTCAGATCCCACTATGGTCCCAGTCTCAGTCAGCATCACAAGCACACAGTGGTGGGGGGAAATGTTGAAGACCTGGCTTGTAGTTCTGGTTCTGTTACTAACAATTAGTTGTGTGATCTTGGGTATTTCACTTGACCTTACTTTAAATTTTAGCTTCCTCCTCTTTTGAATGAGGTTTTCGACTAAGATGATCTCTACCAACCTTTCCAGCTCTAAAATTTTATTCTTTTATATGATCCTGAGGAAGATTGGATAAAGGGAATATGGGGAAATTGAGGCACAGAGAAAGCACAACTGCAAAGGCAGAAAACAGAAATGAGTCCATTTCTCAATCCATTTTGGCCTCTGAAAGATAGATACATGGCTTGTAATGCCCTGGTATACAGGATTTGAGATGGTGATATTTGTCAGGAACTCCTATTGTGACTCTCTGAACAAATGAAGCATTGATTAAGTGCTTGCCAGGAGTCAGGCAGTGGGGGATATAAATACCAATAGTCCTTGCCCTCAGGAAACTCATATTCTAATAGAAGACTGCTTCTTCACAAGGAAAGAATTGAAAGGGAGTTTTTGATATGATTTTTCTTGTGTACCATGATAAATATGGAAATATATTTAGAAGAATTACATATATTTAACCTATATTGGATTACCTGCTATCTAGGGGAGGGAGATGAGAAGAAGGGAGGGAGAAAAATTTGGAACACAAAGTTTTGCAAGGGTGAATGTTAAAAACTATTTTTACATGTATTTTGAAAATAAAAAGTTATTATTAAAAAAAGAATTGGAAGAGAGGGGAGGGGAAGTAACTGAAGAAAGCCTGGAAATGCATGGGTTTGGAGATGACCTCTGGGCACAGGTTTGTGGACTGGACAACAAGAGTGATCCTGTTGGCAATGATCTCACTTTGTGCTTTCTTGTTTTCCTTTTAGAGATCTGAGCATGAACAACCTCACTGAGCTCCAACCTGGGCTCTTCCTTCACTTGCGCTTTCTGGAGGAGCTGTGAGTAGAAGCCACTTTTTGTCATGACTAGGGATGAGGATGGGTTGGAAGCAAGTAAAGCTAGTGAAGTGGGAGGCCCCAAGACCATGGCCTGGGAGTGGGTTCCCAAGAGGAGCTGTCTCTGGGCTTCCTTCATGAGGGGGATCTGATCTGGGGATTCCCAGGCAGGAGGAGAGAAGAAAAAGTTAGGAAGGTGCTGGGGGAAAAAGGAAATGCAGATGATATTAGTGACGGAATGTGTTTATTCAGTGGATAAAGCTGGGAACTAAAAGGAGAAAGGGGAAGGGAACAAGCATTTATTAAGTCCCTACTATGTGCCAGGCACCTTGCTATACATTTTACAAATGATCTCATTTGATCTTGAGTTCAAATTACTAGCTATGTAATCCCAGGAAAGTCACTTACCCTCTATCTGCCTCAGTTTTCTCAGCTGTAAAATGGAGATAATAATGGCACCTTTTTTCAGGGTTATTATGGACATCAAATGAACTAATTTGTATAGTAATTTATAAACATTAAAATGATATATAAATAACAACTATTATTATTAGTGCTAGGACATAGTATTTTTTAAAATAAAAAAGCGTATTATCCACATTCTTCTGGAGAAAGTAATGTATTAACCTGCAACATTAGTATTTGTATTCTCACTGTTGTTGTTTTAATCATTTTCAGTCATGTCCCTTTGTGACTCCATTTGGGATTTTCTTGGCAGAGATATTGGAGTGATTTGTCATTTTCTTCTCCAGCTCACTTTACAGATGAGAAAACTGAGGTAGACAGGGTTAAATGATTTGTATAGGGTCACACAGCTGGTGAGAGACTGAATTTGAACTCAGGTTTTCTTGACTCTAGGCCTGGGGTTCTCTCCACTGAGCTACCCAACTGCACTAATCTCTACATTAGGGTCTGTAATTTGAGTACCTTGTAGTGCATTGATCTCCCTCAGAAGGTACTAGGTTCGTTGGAGTCTTTAAGCTAGATGTGAGCAATGACACTTGGAGCAGATGTTGCACTCAGTGACTGAGGTTTATTCCAGTTCTCAAATAATTCTATAATATTCTATAATAATCCACTTGGAGAGGCTAAACCTACAAGAGGAAAACAGCTGAAAAACAATTTTGAAGTGAAAATTGAAGTGAAAAAATTTTAATTTCAGATGTCCCCTGTGTATTCCATATAATTTTTTTTAGTATTCCTGCCCTTCTAATTCATTCCTATTCATGACTACCATGATAGCAGCTTAGGTGTTCAATATTTTTTACCCAGACTGTTGTAGCAGACTCTTAAATGGGCTTACTGCTGCTAATCCCTTCCCTCTAATCAGACTTTTCCAAAGCATTCAAAGGACTATTCCTAAAGAACAGAGCAAACCAAGACCTCTGTGCTCAGGAAGCTGCAAACTCCAGGTCTTTCCTGATGTCTCTTAGATAAAATATAAACTTATCTTTTTGGCCTTTAAAGCACTTCATACTCTGGCTCCAAGCTATCTTTCCAGATTCATTTTCTATACCCTCTCGTTGTGTACTCTACCTTCTAAGTCAACTGGAATACTTACTTTGCTCATATATGATATCTGATCTTCTAACACTGTGTCTTTGTACAGATTGCCTATTTCTCATGTCTGAAATGCTCCCCTTCCTCAGCTCTACTTCTTGAATAAGATAAGTTCATATCTCATTTCTTCCAGGAAGCCTTTCCTGATACTCTTTAGAAATTATTCTCCTGTTTATGTTATGGAGAATAGTATTGTCCATAGAAATTACTCCTGTTTAGTTTATGTATGTTTTATATTACATAATTATCTGTGTATATATTTATCCTTCTAGCAGACTGTAAGCTCTTTTAAAATTATTTTTCTCTTTAAAAATTATTCCCTTCATTTCCAAATATGTCTCCTCTTTTCCTCTCCCCAACAGATATCTCTTGCAATAAAGAATAAAAAAGAGCATAAAAGGAAATCATCTCTCAAAACCATTAGGCTTATCAGCTGATCTGATGGTATATGCAATATTGTATACACATAGTTTTCCCCACTTTTCCAATGAAGGGAGGAATCAGATAACATTTTCCCCTGTATTGCTCTTCCTCCTCACCAAGATGGTTTCCAAGTCTCGATTCTGCTGTGTGACTGTGTGACTCTGAGCAAATCAGCTTACCTCCAAGTCTCCAGGCAATTTTCTAAAGACTGCAAATTTCAGATAATATGTCATTCTACTTTGGTAGAGGAAATTCTTCATTTATAGCTCCCTACGTCAATGAAATCACAAAGTCAATGGGGAAAAATGTAGTTTTCATGATAAATATCAAAATAAAGATGCAGTGCTATCAAGGATTATTAACAAAACAACTTAAATAATTAACTCCTTTACCTTTCAAAGCAGCAAGAATTTACTTCAGCAAGTCATTTCCTCCCTCCAGACCTCAGTTTATACCACTGTAAAAAGTAGGGTTTAGATTTCTTGATCTCTTGAGTTTCTTCCATTTCTAACAGTCTCTTATTCTGTGGCCACAGTAATCTTTCTGTGGCTTTAAAAGATCAATCAAAACCTTCTGAATCATTAAAGATTTAATTATAGTTAATGTTTTCACACTGAGTGCATTTTTCTTTGTATTCTTTAAAAATTGGCACTTCTTGTGTGGTGAGTTTGATAACTCTCAGTGACTCAGAATGCTAAATTTACTAGAACAGCCCATTTCCCTGAGACCTCTGGATAAATGAGAGTTTACCATATTTGGTTTTGGAATGCCATGAGACACACACATACTCCCCACTTACTTGCACACATATATACATATTGGCTTTGGGAATGCAATAGCAGAAACACACATACCTAACATATATACTCATTATCTGTCTGTCTCTGCCTATCTCTGTTTGCCTATCTCTGTTTCTCTGTCTCTCTCAGACCTCCTATCCCTCACCCCTTCCTTTCTTGGTCTTTTCGGTGTCTTAGGACAAGGTTGAGGAGTCAGGAATAGGATGCTGTAGGTGATCCAAAACTATAATCCTTTCCCATATAATTGAGAATTGACTATAATTATTGACAAAACCCACCCCTCCCTTAAGGTAACCCTTCATATTCTTTCCTCCTGTTTTACAGCCGCCTTTCCGGAAATCACCTTTCCCATATCCCAGGACAAGCATTTTCTGGTCTCTACAGCCTGAAAATCTTGTAAGTATAGGTGTTTGTTACATTACACACAGACATGTGCTCCTGAATAAGCCCTGGGTGGAACTTTGATATCAAAAGCCAATAGTACCTCCCAAATCCTAGTTTCTCATTTGTTTACTTCACTATTTAAGAGTTTCTTGGTTCTTATTTTTGATTGACTCTTCTTTGGCAGAGATGCAAAATATTAAAATTTCTCTGATTCCACTTTATCGTGTGCACATGAGAATACCAAACCAAGAAACAATGCTTACCTTTAAGGAAAGGACATTCTTCCAAGCTTGGCCTAAGGAAAGATAAAAATATGTCCTCTCTCGGTTCATTGGTAAAATTGGGGGCTAGGAATATGGAACAGTCAGATTCATTGATTTGTTGAATAGTTTTGGGGGACTATTTTCTTTTTTCTTTTTAAAATTCTTTTTACAAGAGCTGGCTATCAGGAGAGAGGAGAAGAGGCATATTTGGAAATGAAGGGAACATTTTAAAAAGATTGTTTTTTTAAATAGTATTTTGTTTTTCCCCCAGTTATATGTCCAGATAATTTTTAGCATTTTTACAAGATTTTGAGTTCCAAATTTTTATCCCTCTCTTCACTCGCCTCTTCCAAAGATGGTAAGCAGTTTAATATAGTTTACATATATGTTATCTATCCTGTAAAACACAAGATTGTATTTTTTAATAGAAAATTTTTTAAAAAGGAGTTTGAAGTCTACTACAAAAATAAACATATACACATATAAGAGGTGCACATGACAAGGGATTATCATTCAGGTTGTTAATAAGCTATAAATTAATATTTTGGTGCATTAGGAGAATTTGTTATCCCAATACCTAAGTGAAGGGAAGAATCCTCCTTCTTGTTACTTCACTAGATTCATGTCTTTCTGTAAATTAGCCATAAAGAATTAAACTCACATGATGACAGCTTTGTCTTTTAATATCTCAGGACAATGACTCACCTCCTTTTCTCATCATACATGACATTGACTGTGTCTTCCTCACTTTTGGTATTCAAGCCAGCTTGAGAACATGTTGTAGCAAACATGAATAATGATTTCGTGATATCTTTTGGAGAAGCTTGAATTTTTGTAAATGAAGTTTTTTTTTAAATTAAGTTTAAAAAAATTCACTTATTTATGTTCATTACACTTTTCCTCTCCTATACCCCAACAGAACTCTCCTTTGTAACAACTAGAGTTAAGCAAAACTAGTCAACACAGTCATCATGTCTGAAAAGATATTCCTTTTTCCAAGGCATCTATCTGTTGAGAAGAAGGAGGAATATTTCATAAGATCAGACCTTTGAAGTCATGATTGGGCAGAGCTGTGAAGTCTTGTAGTGTTGTTTTCCCTTACATTATTGTGGTCATTGTGTAAATTGCTCTTCTGGTCCTGCTTATTTAGATCTACACTAGTTCCTACAAGTCTTCCTGAGTTCTGAGAATTCTTCCTACTCATCATTTCTTGCAGACATTATTTATTACATTTGTAACACATGGCTCAGCCTTCTCAAGCCTTCTAAACTCATGTGGACAGGGTCTGGTCTTTGGAGGCTGATCCATGAGGGTCATTTTCTTTCCTTGATATAATGTCTTCACCTGGAGTACTTCAAAAAATATCTAAATATGTCACATCTTGGTTTCCCCAAAGAAGAACAATAGGGCTCCCAACCTCTGTATTTCAAGTTTTTCTTTTTTCCTTTGAGGCAAGTGGGGTTAAGTTACTTGCTGGTAGGTGTTGTGTCTGAGGCCATATTTGAACTCAGCTCTTCCTAACGGTAGGACTGATGCTCTATCCATTGAACCATCTCACTGCCCCTAGTTACCCACTCAACTTCTGAACAGACATTCAATTGTCTGCATACATATAGGGTATGAAAGAGCCTTTGTTTCAGCTGCCATAGAAAATGCAAACAATGTGAAGGACCTGAGAATCCATGAAAAAATAAGAAATATACTTAAATTAAATTAATCTTGGGTTTGCTATCAGAGCAATACTCTGAAATTCTGGTGAAATCTTTCACCCTTACAGGGTCCCTTCCAAATCCATAGTGCCACCCTGTGGCTTAGACTTCATTGGAAATTCAACATACTTTGGGGGGGGGGCTACTCAAAAAGCAATCTTCTTTCTGCCAGACCTTCTCTATTCTCTAAATTACTCATTAGTTTTGCTCTCCAAGTAGGATGTTGTGCAGGAACTATGTGGAGTATTTTCTTTTTGCTCCAAGGAGCACACTGAGTCAGGAAATCTCTCTAGAAAATCTAATTTCAGAGTTCTAGAGACAGGAAATACTCATGAGACAATTCCCAAAATTGTTATTGGTAGACTAGAAGGATAAATTCTGGCATAATATTCCATCAGTCATAAGCACTTATTAAGTACTAGCTATGTGCCAGGCAATGAGCTAAGTGCTAGGAATATAAAGACACATAAAAGACAGTCTCTTCTCTCAAGGAGCTCACAGTCTAATGGGAGAGACAATGTGAAAACAATTGTACACAAACAAGATATAGATAGGATAAATTGGAGATAATCAATAGAGGAAAATCAATATCATTAAAATAGACCAAGAAAGGATTTCCATAGGAGATGGATTTTAGCTTGAACTTGAAGGAAACTAGGGAAACAGGAGATGGAGATGAGGAGGGAGAGAATTCCAGACATGGGAACACCAATGAAAAGACTATCTTTAAAATTCAAAATCCTCCTTCCTTGACACAAGAGGTCAGAGTTCAGAAGAGTATCTTTGAACTTCCCTCTCAGGTCACATGCAAAGCATATGTCATTGTCAACTGCTTCTGGAGTTGTGGTTAGAGAGACACCCTCTTCCCCCCCCCCTTCCTCCCCACTTCAGAACCTTGGTTAAAAAAAGCTTAGAGGAAGTCCTGAAGATACACAAAGAGAGGTAGGTAGATTGACCAACATAGATCACAGAAGATAGTGAGTGACTCTCAGTCTTAACTCTTAGTCAATTAATCACTCATCAGGAGACAGTCTTAGTTTCTAAAATCCAATCAGTATGAAATTGTGGCCATGGTCACATTCTTATAGGATGGGGGGTGCTTAACTTCCAATCCATGGATAGATTTCAGAGGGTAGTTAACTTGAATAGGAAAAATTACATCTTTATATTCACTAACCTCTAGCAGAAATTTGAGATGTCTTTCCAATTATAATAATAATAGTAAAACCCAACAAAACTCAACATGATTCTGAGTAGAGGTTCATATTTTCATCAGACTGCCCAAGGGATCTGAGACTCCAAAAAGGTTAAATACCTGTGATGTAGGAAGTACCCCTCAATTGCCTTCAGGCTATTGCTCACACCTTATAATCTTTTACATAGAAAACACTTTTTCTGTGAGGGTTGAAATAAAGGCTCTTCCATACTCCCCAGGCATTCAGTCAATAGCATTCCTGTTCAGAAGTTAGAAGGCCTGTTGCTTTGCCTAATCTTAATTGGGAAGCAACGTCTACTCTAATCCTACTCTAATCACTGCCTACCCCACCCCACTTGCACATTTATATACTGTTATGTATCCAGCCTTTCTCCTAGCACTGAGAATTCACTTTCCTTCCAGTTTTTCCCCCCATTATAAAAAGTCCTGCTAAAAATATTTCTGTGTATCTGGGAACCTTTCCCCACCATTTTTGTTCCCTTTACGCTTCGTGCTAAAAGTGGTATTGCTAGTTAAAGGAGATGTCTTTTCTTATTAGGGACCATCTTTGCACCTGTATCATCTCATGTGTATCAGTGCTGAGCCCTGAACAAACTTGGATTCTCTCAATTATATTTCATTCTCCTCCCCTCTAAAGAGGAGCTAGGAACATTTCTGAACAGAAGGAATCTGGTTTGTTTTTCCTTCTTCCTTTCTTCTGAGGTCTAACCTCAGTGTCTCTGGCTATAATTTTAGTCCAATTACCCTGGTTCTGTTGTCAAAAGGAGAGGAAGTTTGTTGGGTTCTCATTTTTAGTATAATCAATCATGTCCTTTCAGAGACTAGAAAAAGGGTTATTTGTCTGTTCCCTCTTAGCTTTCTCTTCTCCAGACTTGAGCTTCAGTTACTTTCACCTTTCCTTTAAGGTGTTACTTTTCAGTAGAAGAGACAGTTGGAAAGAACATTCATATTCCCTTGCCACACTGATACCATCTGGTTTTTCCTTGCAACTGTTCTGATGACAGATACTGAAAAACCAAGAAACTCTCTTTTTGTATTCCAGTCTCTAACCTGAAAAATTTCCCTCTCACTTCTCCCTTCTTTACCTCCTTTCTTTTTTCTTTCTCTCTTTCACCTTCCCCTTTTCTTCTTCCTCTCCTTGTTCTTCTGCTTCTCCTTTTCTCTTTTTCTGTCCCTCTTCCTCTTTCTCCACATCCAATTTGTTGTTACATTTTGTCCATTCTCCTACATTCACACTTCCCCTCTTCTTTCTTGGTTCAAGCTTTCATCAGTTCTGAACAGGACTATTACAATTAGCCTCCTAACTAGTTTCCCTGTGAGTTTCTCCCCTATGTAATTCATCCTCCACTCAGATGTTGAAGCAATCTTCCTAATACCTGACCTTGTCACTTTCCTTTTCAAAAATTTCTAGTGGTTTCCTATTGTCTCTAAAATACAAACTCTTTAATCTAACATTTAAAGCAATTCATGATCCTATTCTGTTCTACACTTCCCAATTTATTTCACATTGTTTTTCCTAGACTCTACATTCCTGCCAAATAGCCATACTTAGTAGTTGCCATACTTGGTATTCCATCTTGATGTTTTTACATAGATTACACCTACCTGCAATAGCCTGGAATACCATCCCCTCCTCATCACCAGTTTTTAGAATTCATATCACTTCATTCAAGGCTCAACTTGAGGGCTACCTCCTACATCAGGGACTCAACAATATTTTTTATATATATCCTGTTGTCAGTGTAATAAAGCCTAGATACTGTATCTCAGAATAATATTTTTTAAATGCATAAAATAAAATATCTAGAATTACAAAGGAAATTAATTATAATGAACTACAGTTATCAAAAATACTAAATAAGCAAGTTAGCCAAAGTCTCTGAAATCTATTCATGGACTTGGTTTCCTAATTCCTACATCAGGGGCTCAACAGTTTTTTTGTATCCTGTTGTCATTGTGCTAAAGCCTAAACACTGTTATCTCAGAATAATATTTTTAAATACATAAAATAAAATGCACAGAATTGCAAAAGGAATTAATTGTAATGAACTAAAGTTATCAAAAATACCAAATAAACAAGTTAGCCAAAGTCTCTGAAATCTAAGGGTTAAGTTTCCTGATGCCTCCATCAGGGGCTTTTAACAATTTTTTGGTATCCTGTTGTCAGTGTGCTAAAGCCTAGACACTGTATCTCAGAATAATATTTTTAATTACATAAAATAAAATTGCAAAGGGAATTAATTGTAATGAACTACAGTTATCAAAATACTAAATAAACAGGTTAGCCAAAATCTCTGAAATCTATTCATGGACTATTCCTGATTCCCCCTGGTTATAAATCCTCTCTCCTTCCTCGAATGATTTTGCATTTCTTTATTTCTTTGACATGTTTTGTACCTCCAGTAGAAAATAAGCTCCCTGAAAACAGGAACTGGTTTTGTTTTCCCTTAGTCTCTTCATTGTTTTACATAGAGCAAACACTTAAATTTTTATTGATGCATTGAATTCTCAATGCTCAAATTGTCTCCCAGCCTGTCTCAGTTTCATGGTTCTTGTGACAGGCAAAATTCCCTTTAATCCAACCTAGAAGGATTAGGGAGTGGGACAAGGGAATTGATTCTCTAGAAATGGAGATCCCATACTCACTTTGTCCAAGTCCCTCTGAGACACTGCAGAGACCAAAATGGAGGTTAGCCTTAGGATAAATTGCCCAGTAGGTATGAAATAGGGAAGATATGACCTCAGGAAGTCAATGAGGATCATGGGGGTTGATCATCAAAGAACAGTGGTCTTTAGATCTTCCATAGTGATGTCCCTTTCCTCCTCCTGCCTCTATCCATGGTTCCCAGCTTTAGAATCTCCCATTGTCTATTTCCCACTTTCTCCTTTTCATTGTGTTTCCATCAAGGGCTGCTTCTGTCCAACTCAATCTCTGTCCCTTTTTCTTTGGTCATTTCTCTCTTTTAGTCTTTCCCTTTCTGTGTCTTGATTTCCCTCTGCTCCTGAGGCTCAGTTTTGGTCTGTCTCTTGTCCTCAGTTTCTCCCTGACTCTCTTCTCCATCTCCCCCCCCCACTCAGTCTTCTGATTTCTCTCTCTCTTGATTTGTCCCTCATCCGTTGTTTTTCTTCTAGTCTTTGATTTGTCACTCTGCCTCTGGAGGGAGGGCTGTCTGTTCCACAGGGTCTCTGTTGAGCCAGAATGTAACCTCTTCTCTCCTTCCGTCTACTGCTTCCCTCTGTCTCCGTCTCTCTCCCAATAAACATTCAGTGCCTGGGGGGACATTTTGAACCCGACCGCAGCAGTGCAAACGGGAGGGTTGGCGAGGGTTGATGGCAGGCTGAGGCCTGCACCCCGGGATTAGAGAGTGGGGCTCTGTTGGCTGGGCTTTTAGAAGATGTGAAGCTCGAGTCTCTTCCCTAAGTCTCCAGCTTAGAGATGAGCTGCCTTTCTTCTTAGCCTGAATTAGGCAATAAATCAAAGGCACTGAGCAAAACCGCAGCCTGCCCGCCCACCCCCTTTCCACAAGCAGAGCTCTTGGTTGAAGAAGCCGTGGGGCCGGGCGAGGTTCAGGGTGGGAGCACTAGTTCCAGCATCCCACTGGAATTTGGCTGTTTGGGGCCAATCCCATGATCCCATATCCCATCCTTTCCAAGGTTTGCCAGGTCCTCTAGAGCCCAACCTGCCTGTCTCCCTGTCTCCAGAGATTCCCTTTAATCCAGCCTAGAGGAATTAGGGAGTGGGATAAGAGAATTGATTCTCTTGCTTAAACTCTTTAGAATCGGAGATCCCATACTCACCTTGTCCAAGTGCCTCTGAGGCACAGAAGAGACCTTAACCATAAAGATAAATTGCCCAGTGGGTATGAAATAGGGAAGATATTAACTCAAGAAGACCTGAATTCAAATCTAGCCTCAGACACTGAGTAGCTGTGCAATCGTGAACTTAACCCTGTTTGCCTCAATTTACTCAACTGCTAAATGGGGATCATACTGGTAACCTACCTCCCAGGATTTTGTGGAGAATCAAATGAAATAATATTTGTAAATTCCTTAGCACAATTATTGGCATATAGTAGGTTCTATATAGATGGTATTAGTTTTCTTCTTAAAATTTTTTTCTGCAATTACATATTAAAACACTTTTTTACATTAAAAAAAGTTTTAAAGTCCAAATTCTATCTTTCCATCTCCCCTCCCTGAGATGGCAAATCATCCAATATAAGTTATAGTATAAGTATTCTTGCCTGAGTTCTCACAAGTAGTAAAGGCAAAAGTTAGGCTTCAGACTTAGGTCCACTGACTCCAGGGTCCCTGCTGTCTTGACTGAACCACATTGTTTCTTGGATGAAAGGATAAAGTTCTGTCTTCAATAAGTCATTTTAACTCATTGTGATCCTATTTGGGATTTTCTTGGCAGAGATACTGGAGTAGTTGGCCATTTCTTTCTCCAGTTCATTTTACAGATGAGGAAACTGAAGGAAACAGGGTTAAGTGCCTTGCCCAGGGTCACACAATAAGTGTCTGAGGTCAGATTTGAACTTAAGGTCTTCCTGATCCAGACCTGGTGCTATAGCTACTGTGCCACCTAGCTATCTTCAATATCTCCCACCCCCAGTTTTAGAGGCTTTTAGACAGGCTCCTGGATGAGATGGGTGATGGAGGTACTTGGCAAGCTCTGTGAGGAATGACCAGAAGGATATGGAAGAGCAAGACTGACTCAGGTTTGTTTGTCTTTACCCACCTACAAGTTGACTCTTCCCTTCTGTTTTCAGATCCCTGAAAAGAAAATGTGTAATAAGAACCTTCTATAATTGGAATATTATTGGGTAGTTCCTCCTGTTGGCCTCTGCTTTCCCAGACTAAAGCATTCTACTTCTATCTATGTCTCTAGTTATCTGTGTCTGAATGGCATGAATTTTTTATTGTTAATATCTTATTTTTAAAATGACTGAATCACGTTGCTGTTCAGTAATTTCAATCATATCTAACACTTTGTGACCCCATTTGGGTTTTTCTTGTCAGAGATACTGAAGTGATTTGCAATTTCTTTTTCCAACTCATTTTACAGATGAGGAAACTGAGGCAACAGGATTAAGTGATTTGGTGGGGGTCACACAGCTAGTGTCTGAAGTCAGATTTAAACTCAGGGTGCTCACATTCTAATAAAGGGAAGCAACACAGAGAGGTTTCAGTTGCAAGTTCGTCACATAGGTTCTATGGTCTTTAGAATGTAGAGGCTAACCCATGCATCTTTTAAAACATCCTTTCCACTGATAAAACCATGACCATTTCTTTTTAAATTTTATTTATTTATTTTAATACACATTGCTTTATGAATAATAAAATCAGAACAAAAGGGAAAAACCATGGGAAAGAAAAAAAAAAGAAAAAGGAAGTGAACATAGCATGTGTTGATGTACATTCAATCTCCATAGTTCTTTTTCTGGGTGCAGATGGTATTTTCTGTCCAAAGTCTGTTGGGATTGCTTTGGATCACTGAACCACTGAGAAAAACCAAGCCTTTCATAGTTGATCATCTCCCATTCTTGCTGTTATTGTATACAATGTATTCCTGGTTTTGCTTGTTTTGCTCAGCATCAGTTCATGTAAAACTTCCCAGGCTTTTCTAAAACCAGCTTGTTCATCATTTTTAATTGGACAATAATATTCCTTTACCTTCATATATCACAGCTTGTTCAACCATTCCCCAATTGATGGACACCTACTCATTTTCCAATTCTTTGCTACCACAAAAAGAGTTGCTACAAACATTTTTGCACATGTGGATCCTTTTCCCTCCTGTATGATTTCCTTGAGATACAGACCATATCCATTTCTGATGTTGAAACTTTTGACAGCACAAGAATTTTGGTAGTGAAAAATGTCTTATCTGGCTTCTCAGTAAATATGAGAACAGGTCCTGCCTTCTCAGCAGTAACTTTTTTCTTTATTTTTTTCTGTCAGAGCAATTGGGGTTAAGTGGCTTGTCTAGGGTCACCCAGAGAGTAAGTGTTAAGTAGAGGCTGGATTTGAATTCAGGTCCTCCTGACTTCAGGGCTGATTATTTATCCACTGTGTCATCTAGCTGCCTTCTCAGCAATCACTTCTAAAGCTACTCCAACCAACTCAATATCTGTCCACTCCTACATTTTTAGGATTAAGGAAGTAGATACTTGACAAAGATCTGGAATTTGGGGGAAAACAGAGGAGGAACAACTCTGGACTTAACCCTTTTATTCTTAGTATTCAGACCTCATTCCAGGTGACATTTTAAATTTTCATTGCAGTTATGGAAATACTACTAGTATTAATTATTATTAATCTGTTCCATGATGGAGAGACAATGGCATAATAAGGGAATGATAGCTAAGAGGCTTCTTGTGTTGTGAAATTTTATGGTAGATGTGAAAGTCTGGAAGAAATCCTGAAATGCTGGTGAATCAGGCTGTGTTGGTACCTCTGATTGGTTTGGTATCTCAGTCAGTGTGATGCAACTGCCTGGAAGAGTCAAAGATGAGAAAGTCTAATTACTCTGGTTCTCTTCAAAATCATCATGATGATCATATTAATAGAGGTGATAGCAAAGGGAGCAATGCTCCCTTATATTCATAAGAAGGCAAAATATACCAGAAAAAAATCAGAAATACAGTAGTTGAAAATACTTCAGGAAAGATGGCATGGACCGCTAATGCCAACAAATTACACATGTGCATGAAATGGACTGAAGACAGGAATATCTCCTTTTTGTTCCAGTATTATATCATCTCTTTTTTATTTTTATTAAAGCTTTTTTATTTGCAGAACATATGCAAAGGTAATTTTTCAACATTGACCCTTGCAAAGCTTTCTGTTACAAATTTTTCCCTCCTACCTCCCACCTCCTTCCCTAGATGTCAGGAAATCTAATACATGACAATTATGTTAAAATATTTGACAGATTGAATATGTGTATACATATTTATACAGTTATCTTGCTGTACAGGAAAAAAAATCTGAGAAAGGAAACAAATGCAGGCAAACATCAATAGAGAGCGTGAAAATGTTATGTGGTGGTCCACATTTCACATCCCTCTCTCTGGGTGTATATGGCTTTCTTCTTCACTGAACAATAGAAACTGACCTGAATCAACTCACTGTTGAAGAGAACCATGTACATCAGGACTGATCATCATATAGTATTATTGTTGCCGTGTATAATTATCTCCTGGTTCTGCTCACTTCACTCAGCAGTAGTCCATGCAAGTCTCTCCAGGCCTCTCTGAAATCATCCTTCTGGTCATTTCTCACAGAACAATAATAATATATTCCATAACATTCATATACCATAATTTATTCAGCCATTCTCCAATTGATGGGCATCCATTCAGTTTCCAGTTTCTAGCCACTACAAAAAGGGCTGCCACAAACATTCTTGCACATGTGGGTCCCTTTTCTTCCTTTAAGATCTCTTTGGGATATAGAACCAATAGAAACATCCAGTATTATATCATTACAAAATTGGAAACAGATGTTACCAGTTATAGGTAAGTGTTTTGTACTCCACTCCAATCATATAACAATGTATTGCTGGCCAATGCAGAAATAACTTTATTCCTAAACCTAGATTTGTTGAAATAAAGGAGCTATTAAAATATGAAGAGGGAAAAGAAGTACTTGAGATTATTGAACATCTTTTATTTACTGCAAACTCCAAAAATTATGTCTTACAAATAAACATAACCAAAACACAACAAAATTATGTCTAGCAATGAAACATAACAGATATGTTCCAAATCATTTTGAAAAGGAGATGAGAGTACTAGATTGGAACTTCAGAAAGTCCCTATTGAGTTTCATGGCATGAATCCAGTTTGCCAACTATACCAAAGCAATTTTTAAAAGCTGATATTTGCTACAATCATTGAGAACAAATGTACTTTCCTACAATATTTTATGGAAAGTGTAAAAAATATTTCAAAACCAGCATGGAGTGTTTTTCCAATTATATCAAAATGTCATTTGCACTCAAGTATAACATTTTTAATATGTGCTAAGGAAACAGAGAGACCAGTGGCTTTGAGCATGAATTTGAATTTTAAATTAGCCAGTGGATGAAAATAATACTTACAAATACTTTGATTTCCTCTGAGCAAGATACACTGAACATAAATTTATCAAGGAGAAATCATGATTGCATATGGTTTCTTTAAAACAAAACTCAATTATCTATTTTTAAATTGAGTTCTAAATTCCTTTCTTCTTTCCAACTCATCCACAGCCATTTAGAAAGCAAGCCACATGATAGATACCCCTTTATATATGTGAAATCATAGAGAACTTATTTCTATATTAGCATGGGTGAATATGTTAAGAGGCTTATAGGTGTTCTGAAGTCAAATTTCAGTAGGAGGAGCACAATCAAAGTAACTGAAATCTATGTAATACCAGTCTTAATGAACTCTTTCAAAAGTGTAAAATAGAGCATAACAGACCTGGAAAGTGCCCTAACAAAACACTGTATAAAAATTAATGTGTCCTTGAAAAGACAAATATTCCTTACCAAAAAAGAGAAAGAAGATTGATATTATCAGTCTACATGATAAATGTTTTTTTTAATCTAAAGAAATACATTTAAAACATGCATACACTGTATGCCAATAAATTTGATAACCTAAGTGAAATGGAGGAATATTTACAAAAATATAGATTGCCCAGATTAACAGAAGAGGAAATAAATTACTTAAATAGTACAATTTCAGAAAAAGAAATAGAACAAGTCATTAATCAACTCCCTAAGAAAAAATCCCCAGGACCAGATGGATTTACATGTGAATTCTACCAAACATTTAAAAAACAGTTAACTCCAATATTATATAAACTATTCGAAAAAATAGGGAATGAAGGACTCCTACCAAACTCTTTTTATGATACAGACATGGTACTGATACCTAAACCAGGT
Organism: Myrmecobius fasciatus; assembly: GCA_023553655.1. Lineage (NCBI taxonomy): Eukaryota > Metazoa > Chordata > Mammalia > Dasyuromorphia > Myrmecobiidae > Myrmecobius > Myrmecobius fasciatus. The sequence goes on from JAJPUD010000937.1 coordinate 150,535, forward strand.
AAAACAAAAACAGAGAAAGAAAATTATAGACCAATCTCCTTAATGAATATTGATGCAAAAATCTTAAATAAAATATTAGCAAAGAGATTACAGAAAATCATTCCTGGTATAAATCCTACTTGGTCATGGTTTATTATTCTAGGAA
>JAJPUD010000937.1:155679-169998 GCA_023553655.1 Myrmecobius fasciatus
TGGAGGGGATGTGGGAAAACTGGGACACTGATACATTGTTGGTGGAACTGTGAAAGGATCCAACCATTCTGGAGAGCAATTTGGAGCTATGCTCAAAAAGTTATCAAACAGTGCATACCCTTTGACCCAGCAGTGTTTCTACTAGGCCTATATCCCAAAGAGATTTTAAAGGAGGGAAAGGGACCCACATGTGCAAAAATGTTTGTGGCAGCCCTTTTTGTAGTGGCAAGAAACTGGAAATTGAAAAGACGCCCATCAATTGGAGAATGGGTGAATAAATTATGGTATATGAATGTTATGGAATATTATTGTTCTGTAAGAAATGACCAACAGGAGGATTTCAGAGAGGATTGGAGAGACTTGCATGAACTTATGCTGAGTGAAATCAGCAGAACCAGGAGAACATTATACACAGCGACAAGACTATACGATGATCAATTTTGATGGACATGTTCTCCTCAACAATGATGTGATTCAAACCAGTTGTTCTGCTATGAAGATAGTCATATACATCCAGAGAGAGGCCTGTGGGAACTGAAAGTGAACCACAACACAGCATTTTAACGCTTTCTGTGAATATTTCCATGCATTTTGTTTTCCTTCTTAGGTTGTTTTTTTCTTCTTCTCTTTCTAGATCTGATGTTTCTTGTGCAGTAAGATAACTGTATAGATATGTATACATGTATTGTATTTGTCATATAATTTATCCTATCTAGCATGTATTAGATTACCTGTCATCTAGGGGTGGGGAGTGGGGGGAAGGAAAGGAAAAGCTTGGGAAAAAAAGGTTTTTTTGCAAAGGTCAATGTTGAAAGGTCACTCATATGTTTTGTAAATAAAAAGCTTTATAAAAAAAAAAGAACATCAGCCCACATAAACAGTAAATACAGAAAAATTTAGCTCAATTAAAATCATCAAGAAGTCACAATGGGAAATTGATATAATAACATCATATTCATCTTGGTCCTGTGTTGAACTCATTGAGGGAAGGGAGGTTTCATTGGATGTCTTCTAATTTATCTTCATTTATTTTTATTATTAAATTATATTTTTAATTTTGGAATAAAACAAGCATTTCCATAACAGTACAATAGAAAGATGATTGCATATGGAAACTATACAACTTGCTTTTCCTTTCAAATATACCACAGAATAATCATATAGATTTCTTTTCTCTCCCCCATCTAGCAATGGCTACTACACAAAAAACACATATGTGTATACATAATATATATACATATGTATAGATATAAATAGATGGATATGAATTTTGGAAATGGTCAAAAAACTTATGACTATTAACTATACAAACATTTCAACAATACCACAAAACGAGAACATCTGGAAGTATTGAAAGAATGTAATATGTCCTAAGAGATAATGTGGTTGAATTATTGGGATCCTACAGAAAAAGATCACTACATCTAGAGTCTATAAACCTAAGTACAAATTCCTTCTCTGAAAAAAATTATTGAATTGTGCTACTTAGGACAAGTCCCTAGATTTCTTTTTGTCTTAGTTTCCTCATCTGGAAAATGGCAGAATTGGAGAACATATACTCCAAGATATGGAGCCCCTTTTAATTTGTGATACTATTTTAATAGAGATGAAAAGGTAAAGTATAATCCAACAGTATTGAAAAGGAAAGATTTTCTCATTCAGAAGAGAAATTATATTTCTTAATTGCTTTATATTACTTTAGATTTACAAAGTACATTTTACATATGTATACATATATATATATATTCATCCCATTTTTCAGATAAGAAAACAAAGGGTCAGAAAGGTTAAATATCTTGTCCCAGTTTCCCTAGACAGCAAGTTTGGGATGTGGATTTGAACTCAGATCATTCTGGCCTTTTTTCCAGCATTTAATGCAATGTCATGCTGCATCTTTATATTATTTTATAAAATTTTAAAGTGTTTGTGGCAATAGTGACAGATTCTTAGAATTTTATTTAGATTGTGTAAATAAATTTCTGATTCTATTCAGGACTCTAAAATCCAATTTATTTCAGTGTATCTGTCTCTATAAATAAACCACATAAAAGTGGATAGTCCGTATGTTATCTTTATGTGAGAAACATATCATTAAACTTGGCATAAATATTATATTTTATTTAATTCAGTTCCCATAACCCTAGTGTATCATGTTCAATAGAATTAATTAATTAAAAAAAATAAAACATGCATACATCATTTCATTGAACAATGGTAAAGGCTAATAATAGGCACTCACTATTAGATCTGTCAAATGTAACCCAAAGTGGTTTACCTCCAGATGGAGCCTGTGAAATTTCCAAGATCCAAAAGAAGACTCATAATGTCTCTGTGGGAGATGTTCATATGAATTCAGACAACAATACATCAGTAAGTAAGCAGCAAACAAACATTTGAGTCATGTGGATGATTCATGTCTGAGTCATAATGTGGATGATGAGCACTAGCTCATCCCAACCAGAAATTGCACAAGACTCATTTTTAAGGAGCATGTATTTAGTGATTGATGGAGACTGTGCAAAGGAACAGTAGAGATGGCAGCGCATCACTTCGGGGGAGGGGGAAGAATTTAGCACCTGTTAAGTATCTGACAAGATGTTACCTGGGTGACTAGAAGTAGATACAAGGTGTCCTAAAAGTCTTAGTGCAGCTTATTAAATTTTAAAACTGTGCTAAGATTTTTGGGTCGCCCTGTGTAAGACTCTTACTTCCTTTCATGAACTGATATACATCGCCTTAAACTATTCAGATTTTAATCCTGTCCCCTAGAACCCATCCATACCTACCCATTTGTGTCATTCTTGCCCATGTCCTTCCATAGGTTTACCAAAGGGGGTCCACACAGTGGGCTGGAGGCTTTCCTGATGTTTTTTTAATTGATGTTTCAAGGCTATCAGTGGAGCATTCCATCTAGTATCCCTCTCTTTGGCCATAGACCCAACCATCTCCCTTTCTTATCATACATTTTCTTGATGACATCTTCTTTCTCAAAGTCTTTTCTGATAGCATGCTGCATCCAGCTCACACCCACCCTGTGTCTCTCTATTGCCCTCTGTGTGATATTCATTTTCCATCCCTCCAAGGCTGTTATGTTCTATATCTCTGTTGTCATGCAACAACACTGGTATATTGATATTAAAAAGATGGATGGGCCTTTGTTTCTAGGACAAGTTTGGGTCATTAAAAGATCTCTACTATTTCTGTGAGCACTCTAGCTGACTGATCTCCTCTTGTTTTGTTCTTTACCTAGATGATTTTTTAAAAGTTAAGCTCCCTTTTAAAAAAATTATAAGCTCGGGGCAGCTAGATGGCATAGTGGATAGAGCACCAGCCCTGAAGTCAGGAAGACCTGGGTTCAAATCTGGTCTCAGACACTTAACATTCCCTAGCTGTGTGACCCTGGGCAAGTCACTTAACCTCAATTGCCTCAGCAAAAAGCGAAAAAAAATTATAAGCTCTATTATCTATGAAATAATAACACAAAACATAATTATAAACATATAAAACAAGAAGCAAAATCTCACCAGAATCTTCCCAGCCATTAAAAAGGCAGAAGCAAAAGAATCTACAAACAAGAAACAAACAAATAAGATGTTTTTGTTCTGGGCTCCCTTCCAGCCCTAGATCTGCCCCTGTTTTCCTTCCTTCTATGCTTAACAATATAGCTTTAGTCAGTGTGTCTGTGCTGAGTCCCTTCTGTATTGCTTTCATATATGTCTGTCCATAAGTTGCCAGATTTTTATGGCACCATAATATTTCTTAATGTAAATAGACCATCATTCAGGCATTTGACTTAATTAATTTAACTTAATTAATTGAGGTAAATAAGGAGGGATTTTTTTTTATTACATTAGGGGTTCAAAGCTTAGATGGCCAAGTTGAAAAGAGTGCAAAGCTGGTTCATTTGACCTGCTCTCACCTTTTCTGCTTATTAACCATTCCTTCAGGTGTATCCAGGAATTCTCTGGGCATACTTAGTTCTCATAGGAAGATGACCTTAGGAGACCTTCTTTATTCTGGCCCTACAGTTGTGAGAGAAGAAGGAAATAGAATTTATTTTTCCAAATCTCAATCAGGATACGTTAAAGTAATGTTTCCTTGTTTGGGGAGTATTTCAGTTCATTTCCAGTTGAACAAGGAATGGAAGGAAAAGGGAAGAGAATAAGAATTTATTAAGCACCTACTATGTGTCAGGCTCTGTGCTAAGTGCTTTACAAATATTATCTCCATTGATCCTCAAAAACTCTGGGAAGTGGGTGCTAGTATGATACCCCCTTTACAGTTTAAGAGTCTGAATTTAGTGGTTTGCCCAGGATCACAAAGCTAGTAAGTGTCTAAGGCAAGCCTTGAACTCACTCCAGACCACTGCTCCATTCTCTGTGTAACCTAGCAAGAGAAATGAGGAGAACATAGTATCAAGTACCACATTAAAGGAAGCAGGCTTGCTCTGTGTTGTCTCTGTCTCTGTCTCCAAATATAAACAGAAGGAAGGGAGGTGGTTATCACAACTTGATGTCTACTCTGGTCAAATTGGATCTGGAGTAGTGTGTTCAAATCCAAGCACCACTTTTTAGAAGGAACATTGACAAGATGGAATCATGCCATACAAGTGAAACCAGAATGATGAGGGGGGATGAAAATATATCATTTATTTTTAGGAGGTTTAGATTCCCCCAAAAGAATATTTAATGGGGGACATGACAATTATCTTCAAATTTTAAAAACTGCCACATGGAAAGTGATAGAGATAGCAATAAAAACATAACACTTTAAGTTTTATCTATAACTTTAAAGACATCACCTTGTTACATCATTTATTTCCCTGAATTTCTTCATTATGTTGTTATTAATGAAATAATTATTAAGTGGGTCTTGGTGGATGGTCCTAGCTTTCTCAGGAATTTGCCACAACCTACTGTATAAGAAATAATGATGGCTAAGTTTTATTTAGGTTTATAAAACACTTTGTTCAAAATACTCTGAGAAGGGCAATACAGGTGCTGTTTTTCCCATTTTAGAAATAAAAAACCAGGCACAGAAAGGTGCCTGTGGTCACACAGCTAGTAAATTTCTGAATTAAGAGTCAGACTCAGCTCCATTAAGCACTTATTTATTAAGTGTCCACTTTGTGGCAGACACGGTATTAGTGTGCTCTAGGGATATGACAGAAGTTTTATCTCATGACCTCAAGTCCAAGACTTGCTCCCTCTCAAGTTAATGGGGCAGGAGAGGATGATCAAAAGTATCAAAGCTGGTAGAGAGGTCAAGGAGAATGAGGATTGTGTCTGGTGATTAAGAGATCACTGGTAACTTGGAGTCAGCAGCTTCAGTGGAATGATGAGGGTGGAAGGAAACTGGGATTGTAAGTAAGGAGTTAAAAAGGGAGTGAAAGGAGAGGAAATAGAAGCACCCATTGTAGATGGCCTTTTCCAAGAGTTTGGCTACAAGGGACAGAAGGAATAGAGGAAGATGGTGGATGGAAGGCTCCTGTGAGAAATATTTCAGCTCTGTTGGTAATGGGAGTTCTCCATTCTGACAATATCAACAGATTCCTAACACACATTTATATAGTTTGAAGGAATTTCTTCCTTTATTATTCAGTAATTTTTCATTTGTGTCCAATTCTACATGACCTCATCTTGGCAAAGATACTGGAGTGCTTTCCTGTTTCTGTCCCTATCTTATCTTAACAGTAAGGAAACTGAGGCAGGGCTAAGTGAATTGCCCAGGATCACATTCCTAGTAAGTGTCAGAGGCTGGATTTGAAAGGAAGTCCTCCTGACTTCAAACTCAGCACTCTATCATCTATCTGTACCTCAATTTCCCTTAATTTTTTAATTAATTTTTTCTTTTGTCAAAGCAATTGGGGTTAAGTGACTTGCCCAGAGTAACACAGTAAGTATTAAGTGTCTAAAGCTGGCTTTGAACTCAGGTTTTCTTGATACCAGGACTGGTGGTCTGTTCACTCCACCATCTAACTGCTCTTCATTTTTCTTTATATTGAGGCAAAATCTATATCCCATAATTTTCATCCATGGATTCTAAATCTATCATTGATTCCCAAACATAATTTAATCCCTCTCTCATGTGACAATTCTTAGACATTTGAAGACAATTAACATTAATCCCCCCTTAAATGTTCTCTTTTGGGTGTTAAACCTCCAAAATACCTTCACATAACCGATATGGTTTCCTTTCCCCTCATCATTCTGGTTGTCTTCTATGGTCTTATTCCACCTTGTCAGCATCCTTTCCAAGAAAATTTCAAATAGGGTCACAAAGAGCTGGACACAACTGAAAACAACCGAACAACTATGTGCTGGGAAATATCCTGGGCACTGATGATCAAAGGCATAAATGAAAACAGTGCTGAACCCAAGGAGCTTACTTACATTCTATTTAAATTTTTTTCTTAAAAAAAAGGGAACTAACATCAACTCAAATATTTGCTATATAAAGAACAAAAATATAATTTTATGTGAAACTGCAACTATTAAACATAGCTTGTTTTCAGCCTTCCTTTGGAAAATATTTTCAGTTTATCATGTATATATCTTGTTTCCATATACTTGTACATATGTTGTTTTTCTTTCCATCCATCCCATTATATTGTAAGCTCTTTGAGGCCAGGGACTATTTTTACTTTTCTTTGTATCCCAACAATTAGCAGAGTGCCAGGCACATAGGAAGTGCTTAATAAATGCATGTTGACTAGACTAATAAGAGAAAATTTAGCAGGGATATAAAATTCTACATTTGAGATTTTTTTTCAAAAATCAATTTCATAAAAATAGAATGGTAAAAGGTATGGGCAGTCAGCAGTCCTCCCCCCCCCCAAAAAAAAAACACAAAAAGATCCAGGATAGATAGCAAATACAAAGTGAGCTCACCTCGTGACATAGCAGCTACAAAAACTTAAGCAATCTTAGGCTGCAGAATAAGTGTCCAGAACAGGGAAGTTTATGCCTCTAGTGTCCTCTCTCTGTGGTGGCCAGATCACATCTGGAGTATTCTACCCAGTTCTTGGTGGTACATTTGAAGAAAGGCATTGCCATATCATGCTGGAATGTGTCCAGAGGAAGATCACCAGGATGGTAGGAGGGATGAAACTTTGGGTCATAAAGATCATTGGAAGGAATAGAGGTATTGAGCCTGGAAAAAGAAGATAGACATAAAAGGAACATGGTCTTCATCTTCAAATATTTGAAGGGCTTTCATGGGATAGAGGGATTCTAGTTGTTTTGTTTGGCCCTGGAGGAAAGAAACTAAAGGCTATGGGTGGGAGGTGAAAAGGTTTTGGCTGGATACAAGGAAAGACTTCCTAATAATTAGAATTATCTAAATGTGGAATGAGCTACTTTAGGATTCACTCTCCCAGCTCTTCAAGTGGAAACCAGATGACCCCTTGTGTGGGATCTTGTAGAAGGGATTCCTGTCCAAGTACAAGTTTTCCTCAATGACCTCCAAGGCCTCTTACAATTCTGAGTTTCCATGATTCCCTGCATCCATGAGGAAGTGATAGACCTAGTTTCTCTCTTTTTCTTTTAAAAATTTCTGAAAAACAAATGGTTAGTTGATGCTTTTTTCCTTAATGCCCCACTGTCACTTCCCAATGACCCTACCCCATTCAACTCCAGTGGAAGCTGCCTTTGTAACAAATGAGCTAAGCAAAACAAGCCAGTCCACTGGCTAGGTCTGCTAACATAATGCTTTATTTTGTTCCCACCTCAGCACACAGAAGAGGAAGGCTTTCTTCAATCTCAATCCTCTGAAGTCACTTTCAGATTTCTGTTCTCTATGTTGTTCCCCCCCCCACATTATTGTAGTCATATAGATTATTTTTCCCATTCTGCTTATCTCATTGTGCATCGATTCATACAAATCTTTCCAAGTTTTCTCTGAATTCTTACTTAGCTTTTCTTGTGGAACAATAATGTTTCATTATACTTTGTGTACCACAATTTGTGCCAACAGTCCTAAATTAATGGGCACCCAATTTGCATCCAGTTCTAATATCTAATATCTATCTATTATCTATCTACCTATCTATCTATATCTATATTTATATAGATTATCTATCTATCTATCTCTATATCTATATATAGACAGATAGATAGTCTCTTTCATTCCAACCTTGATTTTCTTGGCACATTTTCTCAGTTATGAATTCTTATTCATCATTTATCTGGTCTTTTAGTAAGGAACTACTTCATTTTCAGCTTATGTCTGTTGCTTGCTTTATACTCCCTTACCCTTGGCACTTTAAAATATTCATAGTCTCTGATTGCCTCAGCTAGATAATGAATAAACTGAGAATAGAAGCTTCCATCTTTGTGTCATCTCCTCCCTCATCTTCCATCCCTAGTACAGGGCTCTGTTCCCAGGGATCTCTCTCACTAGCAGTGATTGAAGGTCTCCCAGTTGGAATCTTTCACCCAGAAGTCTCTTGTCTATTCACTCTTTCTCCCAATTTTACAAATGGGGAAGCTGAGTCTTGCTGAGAAAAACCAAGATTGTCTTCCTCCAGGTCAAACTGAGACAAAGCTTCAGGAGTCCTAGTCTTCAGCTCACCCTAACTTACAGAGTATCATTCCTCTTCCCAAGCACCCAATTCCAACCACAACCTGGGACCTTAGATATTTACAGAGCTACAAAGGGGCAGAGGCTGTCTGCCTTTCTGTAGCCACATTGCTGATCTCTCTTAACCTCATTGTCCTGTGGCTAGGATTTCTGCCCCCTTGTCTTTCAGCTAATGAAGAATAGCCAGACCTGAGACTTTCTTGTGGTCCCTAGGAGGAGACTGAAAGGACCTGGCCTGGGAAGGGGAGCCCTAGGGTGCCATGTACCGTGTAAGTGTGTGTTTAAGACTCTTTTCTGTTCTAATTATAGGATGCTGCAGAATAACCAGCTGAGTAGAATCCCTGCTGAGGCATTGTGGGAGCTGCCCAACCTCCAGTCTCTGTAAGTCATTAGTGAGCCGACACTTGGAGTTCTGTGGACTCGGTCTCCTGGGGCCGTCAGCTTCCCCAGGCCTGAGTCACAGGCTCTGCCTTTGTTGCAGCCTCTTGGGCCCCCCTCCTTTTCTTCCTCCTCTTTCCTCTTCTCCTCACCCCCTACCATGTGCTGCTCCTAGCTTTGGTTTCGGGGGGGAGTGGCTGTGTGTGTGTCTTTGGGGGAAGGTATGAACCCCCCTGGAGGATTGTGGAAATGGGACCTCCTGATGTGGGGCCACCAGAGCAGAGGCTCCGGGCTGAGCCGGCAGTCTGCCATGGCAGCCTGGGGGTACAGGGAGGTTTAGGGGGGTGGGGTGGGGTGGGACTGCTGCCCCAAGGAAGAACCAGGACTCCCTGTCTCCTCAACTTAATCTGCTTTCCCTCCTCCCTACCCACCTCCTGGGTCTGGGCTGAGAGCTCTAGATGTGCCCTTGTCTTCTCTCCTTCCCTGTATATGTTGGGGAGACATTGGGTTACCCTCTACACCAGGAGAGCACTTTCATTCTATTTTTGACTAGTCTCTTTTTCCATCCATGGAAAATTTGGAATCATCCTCCTTTCTTTCTCATCCTCCTTCCCTCATTGAAGCTCCATTCAGAGCGTCACTGTAGTCTGGAATAAGTCCAAGCTATCGTTTTTTTTCCAGGGTAGACAATTCCTGTGTAGACCCTACTGGGGCTGAAGTGTGGAGGAAGGAGGAGTCAGGCCAGATTAGCAGGGGCAAGAAATAATCTGGGGGCATTTGAGTCAGAATGGAATGACATACTAGGATCATGTGAATTAACTAGTGTTCATTAAACACCAAAATCAGCGAATTTAAATCAAAGGCAGTGTTATTCTGGTAAATATTTAACAATAGGCTCCCAGGAAAAATAATATACTGCAACATACTTTTGAACTATATTTTTAATGCTTTCTCCATATCTTTATTAAGTTTAGGCAATCAACAAGATAATAAATCAAAACCCTACTTGTAGCATTTGACAGTTTCTGAGGTGTAAATATTTACACTGAAAATTTAACAGTTATCTGTGAGCTTGTTCCAGCATACCCCTGCAAAGGAATCTCTAGTATTCAAAGCAAGGGAAACTGAGGCATATAGAATAGGTGCTAAGCCTGTTTCTCAATCCATGAGGTTGTTTGCTAGTCCAGGGCCAAGAATGCTAGGAAAGCAGAGGTTATTGACATCTGTTCTTTGGGGGCTGTTTTTGCTAATACACACACACACACACACGCACACGTATGTATGTATAGCTTGCACATATTGCTCATATAACTGACTCTGTCCAGCTATGGAAGCTCCAAATTGGCAGAAGGTAAGGCTGGTATTTATGGGCATGAACTTCATTTCTGAATGTCTGTACGATTCTATAACTTTCTTTCCTAAAATTCTGGGGTTAAGAATTTTAATAACTATATTTCATTATAGTTCCTTTGTAATCCTTTGTATTTTATCTTATGCATTTAAAATAATTGTTCTGGGAAAGGGTCCAGAGGTTTCACCAGAGTAACAAAGAGGTTCAGGAAAAGGGTTAATCTTCAGTTCTTCAGTAGGAGGGGAGATCTTCAGTTCTATCTGAAACTGGCTTGTGTCTGGGCTGGATGTGAAGACAGAAGAACTCATTTGGAAACGCAGATCTGCCCCTCACTCCCACTGTGACTTAGAACAAGCTATTCTCTTGGTCTCTTTTTCCTCATCTATAAAATAATGGGATGAATCCTGTTCACCACTTCAAACCTTATCACCCCTGTTCATACCCAACATAATGTTACCTGTAGTTCAGAGACTGCGATCTTGGTGATATCCCCAGATTTGAGAGCTCCCACCCCTCAACTGGTCAGAATTAGGGCAGGGCATGTGTGTGACACAGGATCGGGAAGGGCATGCAGAACTGGCATTCCAGGGAGCAGACAAGGGTCTGAGCTGTTCTATTTTCCCTTTCTAGGGAGGGGAGGAGAGATGGGAAGCTTCTACTTCAATTAAGGATTTCTCTGAACTCACAAGGACTTGGACCAGCTCAATTGTGGGAAGGGCTCACTAGTTCTTTGGAAAGAATCTGGAGTCCTAGTGATATCATCAGTATCCCAAGCTTTGGAGCAACCTGACCTAATAGGTAGAGAGTCAGGAAGAACTGAGTTCAAATTCAACCTCACATCTACCTCACAGGTAGCTGTGGCAGCTAGATGGTGCCATAGTGCCCAGAGTGCCAGGTCTGGGATCAGGAAGGCGCAGTTTTTTGAGTTCAGAATCATTGATTGGCTGTGAGACCCTGGGCAAGTCACTTATCCAGTTTGCCTCAGTTTCCTCATCTGTAAAATGAGCTGGAGAAGGAAATTACAAACCAGTTCAGTATCTTGACCAAGAAAACTCTAAATGGGGTTCATGGAGAGTCAGACAGGAATCAACACCATCACTATCAAGGATAGGATGAAATAAGATAATATTTGCAAAGTCTTAAAAATCTTAAAGTATTAGGAAAAGTATCATTATCTGTGTATCCCCTTCTCTGTTCCACAGTCTCCACATTGGCAAAGGGAGTACTAGATGATGTCTAAGACCTCTGCCAACTTTAATGACTAGGATAATATGGGTTACCCAGTAAGAGAGTGGTAGTTTTGCCCCAGCTGAGTGAACCTGGAATGGAGGAGGACCAAGGCATGTCTCAGATGGGGAAGACAAGCAGAGGCCAAGGAAAACCTTGATCCAATCTACAGGGGTCTGCCTGGCAGGAGGAGATGAAATATTTTACCCCTGCCATAAGGAAGAAATGATCCTCATTCAGCTCAGTGGGTTGCTGTTGGCAGCGGTGATCAGGGTGTTGATGGGGTGCCTGTGCTTTATAGTTAAAATAGACCTTAGGTCATCAAGCTGATTCCCGTAATTTGCAGAGAAAGGAACTGTGGTCCAGAAAGTAGAAACTAATCCAAGATCACTTGGCTACTAAGTACTCGACCCAGAATTCAAATCCAGCTTCTCTGATTTCCCAAACCATCATCCTTCCTACTGTCTCTTTCCCCTTTTCCCCTACCCTTTTACCAAGATATTCTGCTCCACTTGCCCTTACTTTCAATCTCAACTCCTCTTTTGCCTCTTGTATCCTCATAGAGCTTGGCATATAATAGACTCTTTAAAAAGTTTATTGACTGACTGTTAAATCCCCCAGATATTATTGAGGGGCTACCTTTGAAGGCATCCCTGTCTGGCCACTAGCTCAAATCCTTCAGGCTGCGATGTCACCCCACTTGCTCTTTTTCAGGGCTCAGTGCAAGTAGCAAACAGCTTTTTTTCTGTTCAACAGCCATCCAGGGTCTTCACCACTATTTTAAGTTAATTCTGGCCTTCCCTTCTCCCCACTGGACAGTCCTACTAATCTACAATTTTCTCAGCTTTAACTTCATAAATTTCGTTTTTTTAATTAAAGCTTTTTATTTTTCAAAACATATACATGGATAATTCTGCACCATTAGCCCCTGCAAAACCTTGTGTTCCAGTTCCCCTCCTTCTCCCACCCCTCCCCTAGATGGCAAGTAGTCCAATATATGTTAAACATGGTAGGAATATATGTTAAATCTCATATATGCATACATATCTATGCAGTTATCTTTCTGTACAAGAAAAATCAAATCAAACCAGAGGAAAAATGATGAAGAAAATAAAATGCAAGCAAACAACAAAAAGAGTGAAAATGCTATGTTGTGATCCACACTCACTTCCCACAGTCCTCTCTCTCTGGCTCTTTTGATCACAAGACTATTGGAACTAGTCTCTGAATCATCTCCTTGTTGAAGAGAGCCACATCCAACAGAATTGATTATCGTATAATATTAACTGCATAAATTTCTACCTCTCCTTCTCTTATTTGTACTTCACTCAGCACTCTGAAAATCTTACATTGCCCCACAGGCTGCAGAGGGAAGAAAAAGAGGGGGACACCCAACATGGAAGAAACAGAATGGAAAGGGGGTCGGGCACCCTTATTCCTGGGGTTATTCTCCAGAGTGAAAGGCCTTCCTTTGCTACCACCAGCTCCAGCTCCAAGAGGCAGGAATTCCTGGAGCTGTTGCCTTCGAGGAACCTTCTGTGCCCAGCTCTAGTCTGGGCTGAGGTGCCGATGGCGTCAAACAAAATAGTAAATGGTTTTCTGAGAATCTCCCCGCCCTCATCCAAAGGGAATTGCCCTATAGCTTCCTGGGAGATGAGAATCCATAGGTGGAACAGGGAATTGTGGCTTCTCTCCCTCCCACTCTCTAATTGGGTCAGGGCCAGACCTCACAGAGGTGCTGGAACCCTCATTAGCTGCTAGTTGTTGATGTGAAAATGAAATAATTAGCTTCCCCCCCACTCCGCCTACTTCCCTCCCTTCTATCTTACCCATTCCCCAAAAGGCCCCCAATCAAGGCTGGGTTGGGCAGAGATAGGATGTGTTCCCCCTGAGGGGCTCTTCCCTCTTGTCCCCCATGCCAGAGAGCACCAAGATTGAATTGCTGTTTATTTAACTCAGAGGTGAGGTAAGACTTGGCAGGGGAGGAGCTGGGAAGGAGGGGCAGAGGGAAAGGGAGCATACTTAGGAGGCATGCAGACAGGCAGATGGATGGAAAGTGATTGCCCCCATTGCCCTGATGGAGATGTGAGGGGCAGTGTGATCTAAAGGGCAGAGTGCTTATCTTGGAGTCAAGAAAATCTGGGTTCAGATCCTGCCTCTGACATCCACTAGCTATATGATTTTGGGCAAGGCACTTCACTGAGCCTCAGTTTTTTAACTTGTAAAAGGAGGTAGATGGCCTCTACTGTCCCTTCCAGGCAGCTAGGTGACATAGTGGGTAGAGCACTAGAAGTGGAGTTGGGAAGACTTGAATTCCCATGAAATCTCAGACATGTAACTGTGTGACCCCGATTACTTAACTGTTATCTACCTCAGTTTCCCCAACTGTAAAATGGTGAAAACATTAGCACCCACCTCTCAGGGTTGTTTCAGGGATAAAATGAGCTACTATTTATAGATCACTCTGTAAACATGAAAGTGGTATATTAATGCTAGCTATTTTTATCCTATGCTCCTAGTAGTGTCCTTTCATAGGCAATAATGTTGGCCTTTATTCCTTTTTCCTGGAGCCTCACTTGATGGTTCAGCTATGAATTACAATTTCTTCTAACCCAGACCCTTAGTCATGTGACACCATGGAACGTCTGTGTGTGTGTGTGTAAGAGAGAGAGAGCACGAGAGAGAGAGTGACAGACAAGACAGACAGAGACAGAGACAGAAAAACAGAGAGAGGGAGAGAGAGAGAGAGAGAGAGAGAGAGAGAGAGAGAGAGAGAGAGAGAG